>VZRF01007136.1:1395141-1562766 GCA_013396875.1 Vireo altiloquus
GGTGCCCATCAAGGGCATCTTGAAGAAGAGCGGCAGCAAGACATCGCCGGGAGCGGCCGTTGGGGTGCGGCAGACCAACCAGGCCTGCGACGAGGACGAGCATGGGTGAGGCCCCGGTGGTGGTGGGCGGCGGCGGTTCCCGCAGGGCCTCGCTCAGGCCGTCTCGCTCCTCCGAGGGGCCCGCGGAGCGGGATCAGCCGGGCGGCGTCTCCAGTCGGGGCTGCTGCGGTGCCCCGTGGATGCTGCGCGGGCCGGGTGGGGGGTCCGTGCCGTGCCCCCCGTGCGGCGGCGGGCCCGGAGCTCGGCTCCGCTAGGCGCTGGGGGTCAGGCAGCGAGAACTCCTGCCGGAGCCCCGCTGGGAGNGTCCGTGTAGCCGTGTGCGTGCCGTGTGTCCATGTGTCCCTGTGTCCGTGTATCCGTGTCCATGCCGTGTGTCCATCTGTCCCTGTGTCCGTGGCCGTGCCCGCGCTCCCCGCGCGCGCAGAGCGCCCCCTCGCGGTCGCGCAGGCGCACGGCAGCAGGGGGCGTTGTGGGTCCGCCGGCCGGCAGGGGGCGCGGGCGCGCGGGGCTGAGGCGCTGGCNTCAGCCGGGCGGCGTCTCCAGTCGGGGCTGCTGCGGTGCCCCGTGCCCGGGGGATGCTGCGCGGGACGGGTGGGGGGTCCGTGCCGTGCCCCCCGTGCGGCGGCGGGCCCGGAGCTCGGCTCCGCTCGGCGCTGGGGGTCAGGCAGCGAGAACTCCTGCCGGAGCCCCGCTGGGAGCCGGGGCACGCCGGCTGTGCACCTGGGCGGAGGCGGGGAGCGCTGCCCGCATGAGGCCGGCGGGAGCTGTCGCCGCGGTTCCTACCGAGGAGTGGCTGTCACCTGCCAAGTGTGGCAGCTCAAAAAGGGTTTTACAGATGCTACGAGGATCGTTCTCAGTTTGGGAGATGCGCTTGATTTATTCTCAGCTTTCTTATAGGCAGCTCATTTCTTGTAATCAGAAGCGTGTCCCTGGAGAGGGGACCTCTCCTGGGCTGAAACATCACAATGTATTCTCGGTTGGGCAGGATCCATCCATAGAGATCACACACTTGGGAATGTGCACAGGCATGTGGTTTGTGATTTACATGACATGAAAATCTTGGTTTAATTGTAACATGCCGAATTAGTCCAGATATGCAAGAAGTGGTCTTTAGCTGGCCATCACCTGTCTTTGATGGGTAAGAATCCTACACTTTTCCTGATGCACCCAGCATGTGCTGCCTGCCGCTGCCCTGATTCTTCGTCAAGTTGTGATGAGCAAGGTTTGACCTGAACTCTGTGTTTACAAATTTCCTTTGGACAGTTTTCTTTTTTTGACACCTCAGTATTGCAAGGAGAGAAATGATAATAAAATAAAATTATCGTGCTGGTTGTTTGGGTTTTTTTTTAATGGTAATATTCCTTTCGTCTTTGCCTAGTTAGTCATGAATATAGTCTAAAGTCAGCAAGGTAAGAAAGAAAAGGGTTTGAGTTGCAGTGTTGTTTGTGTTAGCTGCTCCGGCTTTCCAGAGAAAAATTTCAACTGAATGGATGAGATGATGTTTTTAAAGCAGGTGAGTGTAAGTAACAACATTTTACACAAATGTCATTCTTTCTTTTCCTTTTCTTTAGTTTTAATACTGTGTAGCTTGATGTGTTTAGTACCCCACCAGGCATAAATTACAACTGGCTGTTGGTAGCCTGTGTTTCATTTTCTGCAGTTTCTTTTGTACCATCTTGAAAAATGAGCAGAAATTGGAGTATGAACTGATGAGTGTATGATATATTGGTTATTGCACACAGTAATTTCCTGGGAAGCAGTTAGTGGGCTAGAGTCCAGCTTCTATTTCCTGTTTACCGACGTGAGCCAGTAAAGTCAGATTAATTCTGAAATTGCCTTACAAGTTAAAAGATATTGGCTAAACCTGGCAGGCTGCATTAGAAAATTTCCTGGAAAGATCAGTGCAGAATATTTAAAGCTGGTTTCTGTGCAGGTACTATTTTTGGTTGGCAGTGTATCAATATAACAGTGTTATTTCTGATTGCAGCAAAACAATTTTGTTTTTTGAAGAATGATAAATAGTACAGTTGTGATTTTCTTTCGAGATTAAAGATTGGTTAATAAATTCAGGTATCTGTTTTTGTAATTCTTCTGCTTATTTCTAATATTGAAATTCAGGTCTGAATATCTTTAAAACTATCTGTAGATGAAAGAGCTCCCTGTGTCAGCTGTCTTCTTTTAGAGCACCATGTTCAGTAGAGCTGTGATGTACTTCCCTCATTACTGACCTTGTGCTGCTGTTAGTGATGGTAACCTTGTTTGGAAAACTTACTGAAAATATGATGCAAGAGGGAAGCTTGAGAAATTTGGACACAACTGGAACTGCATCCTAAGAGCTGAGATCATGGTTTAATGGCAGGTGTGTCCTTGGCATTCCTGGGGTACAGTATTTTTTGCCTTCAGACCCCTGTAAGAGCCTGTGAGCGATTGGATGTGATGTTTTACCAAGGAATTAGGGAAATGTGTGTTTGCACAAGAGCAGCTGTGTTGAAAGAGGTGAGTCTGCTATGGTAGGAGCAAGTAAGGTGTGAGAGGTGTTCCTTGGCTATTACTGCTGCTGAAACTTCTTGCCTGTCCACACCACCTGGTGTGGTGTCAAATGAAGTTATTGTCTATTTTTAGAAATGTGAGAAAATACAAATGATAATTTCTGAGATTTTTAAAATCTCATTTTCCTAAGGAAGATTAGATTTCCTATTTCTATATCTGAAGGGAAAATCTCATTTTCCTAAGGAAGATTAGATTTCCTATTTCTATATCTGAAGGGATGTCAGGATGCATTTCCCTGTGATGGTCTTTAGCTCTTATTAGTGTTGTGCTGTGCAGACATGCCTAAGCATGCAAAACTGGAGACAAATGAGGGAGGTGTGGGTTTTCAGAGCACTGAGTCACTCTCCTGTGATGGCTTTTTACATGCAGGGGTGAAATGACATGTTTGTCTCTTTGCCACTAATGACTTTCTTTTCCCTTAGGTGAACTTTAAGTTGTGCTTTGGGAGGTGTTCCACAGCCAAGGCTTTTAGTGTTGGAATCTGAGTTTAAAAAAATGAGTGTGAAAAACTAAGCCACTAAAAATTCGTTCAGTCTTTTATTTATGACTCACTGAACTTGCTTACTGTGGGCTGTTTGATTTCCAGCACAATGCATGCCAAAGGGATTGTTCCAAGACTGCCAGTATTATTATTAGGTGGAGTTGTGAGCCTGGGCTATAAACCTTGATGTGCTCTGGGCAAGTGAACTCAATGGGAATTTCTCCCATCTGTTGTATTTCCTCCTCAGCTGAGCTCTGTCTCTTTCCAGGGGCTGTGTACCCTATGTACTATTGTCCAAGTGCTCTGGCTGGTAAAATCCTCACTGTGCGACCAAGTGAGCATCTTGTGTTGGTCACGGATGAACTTTAGGCTGTATTTAAGCAGGGTTTTTTCGACTCCTAACCAGACAGCTTTGAATGAGTGGCATTCCTAGACTGGAGCTCTTGCTTTGTCATCACGAAGCTCATGACTCCCCGCCCTGCCAGAGCCGCGATCTGACTCACGTGTTGTCCGCTTATGCTGCAGTCCTTGTGTCTGCACAAAATGATTAAATGGACCTGAAGCCTCGAATATGAGACCTTGGCTCTGGTTACTGTATGCTGAGGGGATTAAGATCACTCAATTTGTATTAATTTCTGGAGTGTAAGCCTGTGGCATGTAGGATTCAGCATCAACTCCCACATCTATTTTTTTCTCTTTGTTTTTTTTCCCCCCCCACATTGTATTATGCATTGATACTATAAATGTAGAATGTAGTTCGTGCTTGGAATTTTGCTTTATCAAGTTTGTTTTACAGATAGTATTCTGCTCAAGAGCATTTGTATTATTGAGATTGAATGTATCTTTCTGATCTGTTATTGGAGTGGTCTGTGTTTAAACAAGAGCAGTTAAGTGGAAGTCTTCTAGCCAACTGCCCTGCTCCCCCCCCCTCCGAAAAAACCCAAACAACAACCACCCAAAACCAAACAAAAACCCCCGCAAAACCCATGAAGCCCTGTAATGTTTGCTTCATTAGCTAATAATTTGTAACAAGAACATATAAATTTGTAAATAATATTATATTGTGGAATTATTGTATTATTCTAAAATTAAATTTATTGGCTTAATCTAAGGGAAAAACCACCTTATATGAAGCTCGCAATAACTTTTATAGAGAAAAATGTGTAACATGGTGGTTTGTGTAGATTAAATTTTTTTTTGTGGCTTTTAGACCAGTGGAGACATGGCTCTTCCTCTGGCCACAAGGCAGTTGCCTTCCTTGTGGCTTATATATTTTGTCAGTGAGCAATCAGTGTGGGTGAGCTTAAGTTTCTTCAAATATACATAAAATGGTACATTTTCTGGTTGACTGAGAAGATTTAAAATAATGTAGCATCCCTAGTGCTTGTCTGAATAAAATGTGAAACTCCCTCTGCTTAATTATAGCAGTGAATCAGTTGGCTTATGATTCCAATTTAGGATGACAAAAGCAATATTAATAACCAGCCTGTTCTGTGCTACTTATTTCACTGCAGGAGGGGATTTGTTGGTTGGTATTGTTTATGTAACAGTTTTGGTAATAATCATTCCAGCTCCTTCAGCAGAGGTGAACTGAAAGGTATCGGGTTCTGTTGAAGTCTTGTGGGTTGTAATAAGGGGAAGAATTCTCTTTTTGCAAGCTACTGTAAAATCAAACAGTTCACAAGATAGTCATTGAACAAGAGCAGGAGTCTCTGAATTACATGAATAAGGGTTTGTTTATAAATCACTGCATTTTATTTAGCTATTGTGACTTGTTAGGGAAATTAAATTGCACTGGTAATTTGTCATGACTTAAGTATGTATAGAACTATATTTAGTAGTCATACTTTGAACACGTCTGTATGTCGTAACAATATTTTTTGTGCTTAGTATGTAGTAGAGATCAGATGATGTTTTAAAAATTCCTTCTCTGGTAAAGCAGAACTAATTGTTTTAGAATATAAGAACATTTGACTTTCTTTTCTTATTTCAGTAAAAAATCGCAGAAGTGGGATGAAATGAACATCATAGCTACCTACCACCCTGCAGGCAAAGATTATGGCTTGATGAAAATTGATGAGCCAAGTACTCCTTACCACAGGTACACTTGCTAAAGTGTTGTCCTGCATGCTGCCAGGTGGAATTGTGGGTTTAGAGCAAAATTTACTTTGTGGGCGATGTAGTATTACTGTGCAGGTTTGCTGGTTATATGCAACTTATTCAGATCTACAAAGCTTCTAAATAAGGAGAACAGTCTAAAAGGACAAAGTGTAAAGGACAAAGTTTAGAAGGTTTGTTCTAGCAGACTTTAGGCTTTGGATAGAATAAATAAGTCTGACTTGTATTGATTTTATTTTTTTCAGTACTAGAATATAATGCTGTTATATCAACATCTAAAGTAGATTTGGAAAGCTTTTAAAGCATTAAAGGTGTCTTTTAATTGAGTGTTGTAAGGTTTTTGACTGTTTTCTTGAGCAAACTACAAACTTGAGCAAATTACTAAAAAAGGCTTTTTGTTTGCTCTCCCAGCATGATAGGAGAAGATGATGAGGATGCAGTGAGTGATTCAGAATATGAGCCCTTAAGAGCAGATGTGTTGAGTAAAAAGTAAGTATTGTAATAAAAATGGTCTAAATGTTAAGATAATCTGCTCTTTCCTGGTGTAGATTTTCTTTATGGAAAGCTGTTGCTGGTTTCTCTAGAAGCTGCAGTTTTGCTATTGTTAAATTAAGTGATTTTCAGGGTTTGATAGTACTACTAGTAATTTAAACCTCTTGCAGGCTGTTACTATATATAAATATGGCAAAAATAATGAAAAAAGCTATTTGTATGAATGTTCTGAAATGTCATGTATTTTAAATAGTAAAAAATTTGCTGTTTCAGCATTCTGTATTTAATGATTTTTGTAGACTGGCAGCTGCAGCTGAGGGTAGAGGACCCAAGATTATAGCAAGGCAAGAAGAAAGTAGTGAGGAGGAGGAAGATGATGAAGAATTAACACCTGAAGAACAGGGTAGGCATAACTTGTTTTCTTTGTTTTGTTTAGACTCTTTTCCTACAAATAGTTTCAGATTTTCAGTAAGAAATACTTGGGAAGAAGAAGTACTATCAGAAAAATGTTGTGATTTGAAAATAGAGATAAATAGTGTTTGGACAAATGTGGGAGAAAGTTTTATATTTTACTCAATGGTTTTATACTTTGTTTGAATTCCTTAGAGATAAGTTGTCAAAACTGTACCAGAAATCCCTTCCCTGGGTCGGTTTCCCCCGGCAACCCTGTTCCTTTTCCCCAGGTGTCAGTTACCCCCCAGCTCCACTCACTCCTCTGCCTCCTGAGCCGAGGCTCCCTATCCCTCTCCCCCTTTCTCTCAGCCCACAGGACGGAGACACCCTGCCAGTCACCCAAGACCATGCCCCAGCTCCCAGAAACTTCTTTCCCCTTCGGTCCCTGATTAGTCCCCAAAGTTATGTCCCTCCCATACTCCGTGCCCGTAGGTTTTTCCTGTGTCTGTCTGACCTGAGTCCACCCCTGGGACCCCTTTCCATTGGCTCTCGTGCTCCCCACCCCCACTCTTTAAAACCCCATGCACAGCTAGCTCGGGGTCCTTCCCGTCTTTTTCCTGCCGTTCCTCCGGGAGAATAAAGGGCTGTGTGGGAAGGATCTGTCTCGCTGCATTCATTCGCCTGCGGCTTTAACTTACAACTGGCTTGGGTGAAGGACTGCAGTACTGCCCCGGGGCGGCCGCCCGGACTCTGCTCCGGAGGAGCACGCCCTGATCACCCCTGATCGCCGTCTCTCGGCAGCCACCCAGAAGCTGATCCAGAGGACGTCTGCCCGCGGGAAACAAGGGATACAGGCACCCCCCAGCCACCCGCAAACAAATATGCTGCTTGTTTCTAATCAGGAATATTTGGTTTGGGATCTGCATATAAACAGGAATTTACTGTTGCTGGCTGCCTCCTTGTATACAAGCTTAAGGTGTGGGAATTCTTGCTAAGACACCTCAAAGAACTACTGGTTTGGGAGTGAAAGCATAGTTCATATCTGAACGTATTTCAGGTAGACTTAATTCAATGAGTATCACTGCAAATAAAATGCTGCTAATTGCTTGAAAACATACAGATGATATTTCTGTTGTTCTCAAAGCAGCTGGTAGATGGATGCAGTAGGAAGTCTACAAGTTATTCCGAAGCAATTAGCATCTTTAGTAGAGATGTTTCACATTAACTTGGACTAGAATATTTTGAGGGAACAGTCAAACAATGCTTCTAAGGTTTCAAGGTTTTATTATCTAGCTGGTGCTTCTCAAATTTCCCGGCCTCAACTTTGAGCGTGTAACCTTGCTATACTAAAGGAAGGAAAAGAACAAAGTGTTGGAGCTGCCAGTAAGCAAAGTTTATTTTCATTATAATGCATTACTGCTGGATATGCTAATGTTTAATATATGCAGCAGAGTTGGCTTCAGGCCATGGGGAAAGTGGAAAATATTTTCTTCTACATGTGGTAAATATATCTCTCATAACTGACCTTTGGTGGCTAGCCAGGAGTCAAGCCACACATCTGCAAAAGTTCATCTTCCATACCAGCAGTATGTCTCAATTTGTCCTTGAGTTTACTTAGAAACAAGGCTTGTGAAACTTTGGAGTTCTGTGTACTTTTACCAGATGCTTCTCGTGGTTCCGACTTGTTCTTAGTTTCAAACGGGTCCTTTTAAAAGTGCTTCAGAGATTCCAGTACATCAATTACAATCCTTTTTTTGTAAGTCAGACTCATTTTAAAAGAACATTCCACTGCTTGAAGACAATAATTTTAATTCAGTGAGTTCCTCTATGAAGACAATAAAAGTTGATTTTTTTTTTTAAGGGAAGAAATAAATATTTCCATTTGTTTGTCTACAGAGAAAAAGAAACAGTTTGAAATGAAGAGAAAAATGCACTACAATGAAGGAAGAAACATCAAACTGGCAAGGCAGCTCATTGCAAAAGAACTACGTGGTGAAGAAGAGGAAGGTGATGAGGATGAAGAGATGCGTGATGCTGCAGATGTAGAAACAATGAGTACAGAAGCTACCGAACATGGTGAGCCACTGATTAATTAAAAAGCACCTGTAAGTACTGGTGGCCCTTTGAGCTGTTGGGAAATTAATATACTCAAGTGTGAGAATGACTAGAAGGAGTACAGTATGTATGTGACACTCAATGAGCAATGCTGCACACTGTCTTGACAGGTAGATTTGTAGCATGGAACAAAACCTATCAGTGTTGATAAAGAGCATGTAGGCTTTGTTGTGACATAACAGAAAAACAAACATCTCCTGCTTCTTACTATTTTCCCAACAAAACTGACTTCGGCTAGTGAAGTTGCCAGCACTCTTTTTAAAGGAGGAGCTATCTTTTTCTAAACACTTTAGTGGCCACGTGAGAGAGTCTGGCTTTTTGTTGTGGGTCATTTCCCATTCTGCTCCCAATCCATCCTGTAGCCAGTAATGGGAAATTACCATCAGTGTTTCCTCCCTGTTGAGAGGACTGTATCTATCTTCCTGAGGAAGAACACTGTAATGTAAAACTGCTGTTAGGCCTTCAGTACAGACTTATTCTTGAGCAGAAATGTTCATTTCTGTAGTATGGGATAAGACTCTCAACTTTGCTTTTAGTGCAGCTGCTGGAAGAAAGTCTGGGATGTTTAGGTGGGAGCTGCTGCTGGAAGCTGTTTCAGGGTTGTCTCTTCATAGGAAACTCCTAAAATGATAGAGGCTGACACCTTCTCCTTCATCTTTAAACTTCTCTCTGGGTGAAAAGTCTTAGACTTTTGTGGTGGTATTCTGGTGAATAATTACAGTTCACTCCCCACCTCTTTATGTAACAACACTTCAGATAAGTTTTTGGCATTAAAAAACTCCACATCTGTTGCTCGTGAGACTGGTGGCAGTGAAGTCTGTAAATCTCATTCATCTGTGGTTGGCAAAGTTATGAGATATTAGCATGGTCTGCAGACTTTGGAAGATGCTGCATGGGTTTAACTTGGTTCACATCTGCTTTTCACAACCATGTGAACTAGGAATTCATCTAAAATTCATTTAAATCCCACACAATAAAGTGATTTGCAAAGTTGCTTATTTAAGTTCTGTGGATTGCACCTTTTCGTCCTGTTATTTATTACAGGAGGACTAATTCCTTCACAATTAACTCTGAAAGGGTCATTTGGTATGTGTCTGAGACCCATTACTGGACTGACCTTATCCAGTAACTTAACACAGGCCTTATAATGGCTATTTACTAGAACTTCACTCTCCAGGGGAAAGGAGGGCTCCAGGAGCCAACCGTATGACCCTTCTGCATGGCCTGAAGCTGCCATCTCTCTGCACTCTGCTGTAAAACAGAGGCAACTCCGCTCCCCAGCTGCATTCGCCAGTGGAAAGAAGGCAGACCTTTGCAGCATTTTTCCATCTCTATTGTTGAAGTCCATTCCACCTTCCTCATAACCAGCTTCAGAGTCACAACTGGTAATTATCAATTTTAGACTGCTCATGGCTAATAGATTCCATAAATGTAACTGTCTGCCAGTGTAGCAACCCATTAACTAGCTGGTTCACCTCCACACCGTAGCATTTAGAAATACTTCTCCATTAACCTGATGTAGTTCTCAATTCTTCACTTTTCTGTCATTCTGCTTAAACCATCATGTTTTGTTAGCTCCTAATCTCTATATCAATGCTATCACAGCATATAATTCCTGTCCTGGATCAGTTCTTCTGAGGTTAAGTGCTGGTCTCACTTCTGTAGCAGCTGGTGAACTGAATGTCCTCAGATGGATTATGTGACACGGTTGGGCAAAGGATGATGGGATATGGACAAAACTGTTAATAAACCCATCTTCTACCACCCCCGCATTTTAAGAAATTCCTACATTGAGATGAGAAATGTTCAGCACATGGCTGTGTTAATGTCACAGTTTTACTGAAATGACTTTTTTGAGATTACATTATTTATTGCTCTCTCATCTGTATTCTGAGGGCACAGAAGAATCTCCTTTATTCAGAAGCATTAATTAGAGCTACAGAACATTTCTCAAATAGATCGCTTTAACACTTGCTGCTTGGATTTTTTGGTCATTGTGCTTTTGGTCATGCTGTGCTTTTGGTTACATTAAGCACTTGAGTATTTAAAAATTAGGCTGTTTCCTTTGTGGAAGGAAATCAAAATACTATTAATATTCATATTCCTGAGAACAGTGTATGGAAAGATTATTCACCTGGATAGCTTTCAAAGAGCTCTTTGACTTGAAGTTGTATTTTAAAGTGCTTTTGTCTAGAGCAGAAAAGGGAGGGTTTTCTTACTCTTGTACTGGGTGGTGCAGGAGTTGATTTTTGCAATGGCTGATTTTGCCTTCACTCTAACAGCCCTGATGCTTGCTTTTAACTGCAAAGAAAATGTCCTGGGTTTTCTGCATGTTGTATTGTAGCTATATTTTTATATATTCTTGCATTTGACTCGAGTTCTTGGGAAGTTGTTGAGATCATGAGGTGATGTGGCTGCCACTCACCTATTAGCCAGTCAGTCTATGTGAGTGAGAGCTGTCATGCCATGTCTTTTTATTCCAATGGAATAACATGATTTCGTAGTACTAACAATTGTTGCAGGTAAAGATGGGACGTAAGAGGCATTTCCTAGTGGTTTGTTGTGTCTCTCGGGTTCCACTGGTTCCCGGGTTGTTTTTCAGGCAATTTGAGAATCTTTTCTCACTTGCTTTTTTTTTTATCCATGAAGATCCTTTAAAGATCCCGTGCTTCTCTTATCTGATGTTCCTTTTTACCCTCTAATTCTGTCTGGTTTGGGTAAAACTAACAGTACTCTTCTAATCTCTACACTCTGCTTTCAAAGAAAGGGCTAAAGACTTAGGGCAGGCTTAAGGAGGCTCCTGTCAGATACCACTAGTTCCACTAATACAAGTTGCACTCCTTGGTTACAGACTGAGATTTCTTGCTGATTGAAATGAAGATGGCCAGTCCAGTCAGTGATGGTGAGAATTCTTTGTATATTTTTGCTCCTGTCTTCATTGTGGCTACCAAGTGTTTGAAATGGATGGATCATTCCTTTCTTGCCTCAAGTAGCCATACCTTCTCCCATGTGTATGGATTCCGGCAGCCAGGCTCTTTTGTGGAAAAGAAAGTAGAAGTTGTAATAGACTACATATGGCAGGGGTGTTGGAGCTGGATGTCCTATGAGGTTCCTTCCAACTCAAATCATTGTATAATTCTATATTTGCTTGTTTCAGCATTTCAGCTTCTCTGGCTACTTGCTATTTATGACTCCATGAATAACATAAATAGACTTTGCCAGCAGAAGTGACCTTTGTTTCTCTCCATAAGAACCTTCCCTTTAGGAATTCTCTTTGGAAACACTGAAGGAAATATTCCTGATGTAGGTAAATTTAAACATGATGATTTCAGTTCAGATCTCTTTGCTACATGAAAGTGTCAGCCAGAGGGTGTTGTCTATAGCAGTTCAATTGACAAGCAGTAAGACTATTGTTCTCTCTCTCTGGTTCATTTAGCTGCGTTGCTCTGCTAACCCTGCTCAGATGGCACCCAGCAGCTGAGCTGTCTCTTACTGGGTGTGTCCTTTGGCCTTTGGTAGATACAGAGTATGTTGTGTTTTTTTAACCAGGGCAACCATCATTCTAAAGATGAATTAAGTGAGACGGCTGGGAGCACACAGCAATCAGTTCTGCTGGTTAATTGTGCTATTTGCTTGTTAAACTGCATGTTACCAAATCTAACTTATGCCCAAGCCTAACTGGCCTTTTAAAAAGATTATTGTCATTTTGATGAGGTATTCTTTGATTAGCACTAAAGACAAGTTTCCTCTGATTTATTGCTGTGGTTTTGCTCAAAACCGTGAGTTAACAACTTCCTGAAAACAGAACTGACTGTGCTCCTTCACATATAAACATGGGGTTTTTTTTATTTCAAGTGTGTCATCTGGAACTGAAATTTGACCTGGGAAGTACTATGTTTGCTGGTGTTTTAGGAACCTCATGTGTTAGTTCTAAATGCCTGTGTTAAATCCTCCCAGTTCCAGGGGTGGTGAGCACTTGGTGCTTGGTGTGCTGAACAGTGGTGTTGGCCATCTATTTTTATTTAGAGCATGGGGATGAAATAACTATTTTAGAAGTTTCTTCACTCTCCAACTAAAAGCTCACACATTGCTAAGATGGGTTGGCAGACATTATCTTTGAAGAAGCAAAGATGATTTCAGGAGGAGATTTGTGTGTGTTGTGAAAATATTCAATGGGCATGAAGAATTATCTCTTTTTTGTAATCTTTCTTACGCAGCACATGTTACTCGTGACCAGCTGGAAAGTAGAGCACACAGCATAGAAGAAATCTGTCCAGAACTGTAACTGCTTGTCAAAGACACAAATATAAACATCGCTTCATGATTTTTGCAGATAAGGCTCTTAAATGTTAAGAAGCATATCAGTTGCAATGTTGTATTGCCAAGAATGTTAATTTTAGACTTGTCCATTAGGCAGAAAACACTGTCTAATTGATTTATTCTTGTGCCTAGTATTTCATGGAGAATACTGCTTCATAATCTGTTCAACCAGAATGGCATTCCCTGTATGTATAGCGCTGATTATCTTGCGTGATGTACTGTTACTCTTGCTTTGAAACACTCACTATATTTTGGTTTTTCACTATTTATTTGAGAGTGTTCTAGATGTGGTGTCTCATATGGAAAGTTTTGGGATTCAAGAGCCAAACGGTACAGCATATATCAGATTGACATGTAAGCTATTTATCAGATGTGTTAAGCAGTTTAAAAAGGGATTATTCAAGTCCTACAACTTTTTTTTGTAAAGTGTTGACCTTTTAATCTAGATTTCAGTATGTTTTTACCTGCACTTTCCCAGTCTTTAGAACAAGAGCTGTGTTATTTCCTAAGAACGATGTTAGGAATTGGTTGTTAGTTTCTGACTAAAGCAGTACTAACATCTGGTGGAGGGAATGTTTTTACACTGGAAACGGCGAACTTGAACTTTGCATTTACTGTCATAACCTCTTCCATCCGGATTGGTTGTTTTGTGGAGCTCTCTCTGGCTTATTGTGAGAACGTGCAAGTTTCCTCCAGCTTTTCTCTTAAAATCACGTCCACTGTGACTCTTCTGGCTTTTGTTTCAAACGTTTGGTTCTTTCCAGTTGCATGAACAGTATTTGTGCTGTTAGCACCTGAGGAAAAACACCCAGCCACGAGGAAATACACATCAGGACTGTGAAGATGTGCTGAGCTTAGGCTCTGGCTGTTCTTTATTAAAGATAACTGCTGTTGATCTACTCATTTGGGGTCGGCAACTTCCATACTGAAAACCACTGGTCTAAATCTTCCTGTGTCCATTGCAACTCACAGCAACTGCTTTTGTAAAATGAAGGCTTTTTGGAAGCTAGAAGGGAAACTGCCTAATTCAAATACTTGTTTACAGTGTGGTTGTATAGCTGTAAAGAGGGATTCTGCACCTCCAAATTGCTGTAAAAACTTCCCACTGGGTGGAATTTGACTGGTGAATGTTCCAGTATTCAGAGTAGTTCCTGGGTTTTATTACACAAATGAAGAATACACTTAAGCTTTAGCTTGGTTATGAAATACAGTGTATATCTTAATTTTGATCTGAATTTGATATGTTGCAAAAATCCATATAATTATATGGATCTATTTTAAAATGTCTTTTTCTCCACTGTATATGTGAAGTTTGAATAAAGGAATGAAAGTTATTTTACAGTTATATGCATTCTCAAGTGTGAGCTTTCCTGGAGTCCCAGAGAAATTTAGAGTGAATAAGGTGATAGGATGCTGTCATTTCAGAGATTTTTACAGGAATGATTCATTAGATCCATTGGATGGATTGCCAAAGATACCTGTGAGTTGTGCTAACTGGGTTTTGTAGTGTGCCTTTCCCAACTATCTCCTCTCCTTAGTATGTAACTGGGTAGTCAGTTGTGGGTTACTTAATCTTCTAAGGTCCTGAATCAAGATTAATAACATCTTTTCACAAGAAAGAGTTGAACTCTTGATTCTGGCCAGTGTGGTGATGCTGATTTTTCAAAATGGAGAATGCTGTTTCTTCTTGTATCAAAAGTGGTTACTTCTGTAGAGTAAACGGGGGCAAAGAGTAAGAATTTAGATACTTCTGACTCCTCAAGTCACTTACTGTAGCTTTCAATTTGGCTCCCAAGAACAGGATTTCCAAACTTTAGGTTTGTACCCTTTATATACCAGCTTGCAGTGTTCAGAGTGTTCTATGTGCACTGAGCAGTATTTCAGACCAGGCAGCTGCTGGCCTGGCCTGCCACAGCAGGCCACTGAAGTCCTGCCAAGAGCACAGCAGCGCTTGGCAAAGCCATGTCGCTGTTAGACTGAGCATGGACATGGTGACCAATGCGTGCAGGTAATACTGGTGTGTTCTGGGAGGCTGTGGAATATATCACTTGTACTTTGTGCTAAGTACACACAGGTACTTTGTACCTGCAATGAAGGTGGAATCCAGCAGTAGCAGCTCTTACCTGAGCTAATGTCCTGCCCTCCTTTGACCCCCCACTTTCTTGTGTCCAAGGCCATTTTGGTGTTCAGCAGGGCTTCTTTGTACCTTACAAGGTCTAACAAACAAACTTTGCTAACTTCCAATAAAGACCTTTCCTGTAATGGCTTCCAAAATCCTGAATGAAATAAGTATGTAGCTTTGTGGGAGGTGCAGTACACAAATGCATGAAGATGGTTTTAAATGAACCACATAATGTGTATCAGGTCCCTTCATCTCTCAGGTGATTTTGAGCTGTCTGGGAGATGTCCCTTTTTCTGTGCCACCAAGCACCTAAGTTCCAAGTTTGATGCCATTTTGAAACTTGATTTAGTTTGGGGTTTTATTAAAGTCTTTGTTCTCTTCATTCTCCTCAGTGCTCACAAAAATTCTGTTCATGGTGTTTCTTCATCTTCCTCAGCAGACTGCAGGGACTGATGTCCCTGACACTGTTTTTAATTGCAAGGCTGGTTTACTTGGTTTTCTCTGCTACACCTTGATGCATTTTAAAAGCTAAATCAGGCAGTTTTACTTGGCAGTAGTTCCAGAAACTCCATATAGTTTTTTTAAAAAAGGAATGTCTGATTTCCCTCTGCTTGAGAAATACCAGAGTTCCCTGCTCAATGGGGACAAGAGAACAAATGCTTTTTCTCTTTTTACATTTGATGGGGACTTAGCTTGCATGCATATCCTTATCTTTAGGTGCATATGGTGAGGACTCATTTGTACAATATAGAGTGGTATAAAAAGCAGACAAACACAGCTCTTACTTATGTGGACAGTGAGCTCCACAGCACCATTAATTGTGAAGCTTCTTGCACACGTCTAAGTCCTCAAGCTGCATCCTGTTTAGAAAAAGCATTTTCAATACGCTTCCAGTAGGAAGATCACTTGCAAATAAGAGCCTTAACTTGTGTGTATAGATTTTTTTTGTCTTTAATTTCTTTCCCACCAACTTGTACACAATTCATAGAAACTGCAGATACTTTTTCCACAGCTCACGCTCTCATGAGAAACTTGGACATTTTATCAGAACTCTTTGTTTCTGTAACATGCTTTTTTTGTGGTATTATGATACCACCTCAGAAATGTAATTACTCTGTTTGAAACCAGTGTTAAGTGTCACAACATAAATAAAACCATTGTTTTCATTACTGCCTTATGGCACTAATACTAATCTAATGTTTGGCTTCTTGGAGCTCTTCAGAAGAAACTGGCAGCTAAAATTTGCAGGTGTGTTCATAGGTAAGTTCTTAAAAAATATTGCAATTTCCTCATGATTCCCATTTAGTGTAACTTCGATGAAAATCAGTTTGTTCGCAGAGTTAGATTTGGGTTGCTTAGATCTGAGGGTAGATCTGGTAACCTGAGTCATGAGCTTAAGATAGCACCACAGAAAAGGTTGCATTTTTCAAGGTATTTTTCTTTGTGTGCTGTAGGATTTAAGCACAATTGGTCTGTCTCTTCATGGTCAACACTGAGTTATCACTCGCTAGCATGGAGTAATGGAAAATGACTAACAGCAACTACTCCTTAGGAATTAAAAGTATTCTTCAAAACAGAACTGGGCTCTTTTCAATTGCATACTTTAGTGGAAAAGTGGATTTCACAACATAATTGCAGCCTCAGTGTTTCAAACATTTCTTAACATGCTGCTTTTCGTGAGTGGATGTTACTTGAATCCCTAATCAAAATAGTGGTAGTTTGGCTAGTTTTGGTGAGGGACAGCTCACAAAAATACACAGTTGTTGCATCTGTGTTACTTGTAGTTTGCTTCTGACATTTCACTAGTCTTAGAAAAAGAAAAAAACCCTGGCACCCTACACCATAACTGACTGAACCAAGAATTGTCCCTCTGCTTCTGTGAAAGGACACCTTAACTGAGGGAGGGACAATAAAGGTACAGCAGGCATTCAGCTTCTTGGAAAAAAGTCTTATGTTACCCTCCATCCTTCCATGTTTCTCCTTGTAACGCTGAAAGGAAGTGGGGGAGAGAGAATGGGAAGAATATGAAAAAAAGAAAGAGATAAAAAAAAGAGCTGAAACTTAGTGCAGATGCTGGGGTGAGGGAGGGTGTGAAAGCTGCAGGGGATACGTGGGCTTGCTGGAAGCAGGTATGGCAGCTCCTCAAGATCCTGGAGGAGCAAGAGTGAACATCATCTTCTTGTGTCAGCTTCCCAGCACGGCGTCCTTGTGACTGCGGGATGGAGCCTGTGAAGTGTGACTGCTTCATCTTTGACAAGTTTAACTTGGATAGCAACTTTTACTTCCCTGTCGCTGCTTTTGAGGAGTGGGGATGGCTGGTGCTCCTTCGTCTGTCAGTTTTACATCTGGGAACAATAACCAGCGCCTTCCTGATTAAAGATCTTTTTCTGTATTCTCTTAAACGATCAGAAATCTACAACGTTCTGCTGTCCTTCACTGGAAACTGGACAGGACCAAGATGGTCCTGTTCACTCTGATACGCTCTACTTGAAAATATGATCAGCCCTAGTTCAGAAAGTATTCTCGGACAAAGTTCGGTAAGAAACCCAAACATGCACACTTGATAGTCCTTGACAGGAAGACCTGCGGTTTGCATTTCTCCGTCAGAAAGTCCTTTGAGTCTCCCACAGGAGTTACTTCCTCGATCTAGAAGTGACTCACACTGGAAAACACCCGAAGCTGGAGCTTTCTTCCCGCTGGTGGCATCCTCAGCGGGGACATTGGCTGCCCACGGGAGTGCGTGTGCCCGCGTGAACCACTGTTTGTGCCTGTGAGCCCGTGTGAGTCTGTGTCAGCCACTGCGTGTCTCTGTGAGCCCGAGGTGCTCTCCTACCGCAGTGCTCGCCCCACCGTTCCCTGCACCGCGCGGGCCGAGGGGCAGGGCCCGGCTGAGGGACGCGGGCCGCTCTTGACTCGCACTGCTCAGGGGCCCGGCCGGGCCTTCCCGCACGTGTCTCACCCCTCAGGGAGACGTTCCCCCGTTTAATGAAGAGCTTCAACTTCTAAAAAAATGAAGCAGGTACCGACAACCGGCTGAGCAGAGCCCGGCGCCACACGGCCCGGCCCGCCCCACCCCCGGCAGCGTCACGGCGGCGAGCGCCGGGCGTGCCGGGCTGCGGCCTCGGGGTTGCGGGCAGCAGCGGCGATGGAGCTGCCCATTGGCGGGAGACCAGTTTCCGCCTGCTCATTGGCGGACCTGGCTGTCACTCTGAGCACGCCGGGGCGGGAGCAATGGCTGCAGTGCCGGCGGTTGGCTGCCCCTTCCGAGAGGCCACTGTTATTGGGCGCTCTCCCCACTGAGCNGCCCGGTCTCGCCTCGCCCGGGTTCGCCGCACCACCACCGCCAGCAGCCGCAGCAGCGGAGGCAGCGGCGCGCCCCGCCACCATGAAGGTGACCGTGGACTTCGAGGAGTGCCTGAAGGACTCGCCGCGCTTCAGGTCCGTCGAGAAGGGGCCGGGCCGGGGTCGTGCCGGGGGACAGGAAGCGGGGCCGGGTGTGTGCGGGGCGGGCCGGGTTGTGGGGGCCCTGGGGGTGACAGGTGCTGGCGAGCTGCGGCCAGCCGGCTTTGCGTTGAGGAGCAGGCAGGGGCTGTTGCGGATCCTGCCGTGGTGTGGGGGCTCTGAAGAGAAGGGGGAGTGGGGATGTGGGAAGTGCAAGGGAAAAGGGCAGCGTGTGTAGTAGGTGGGACTGGGTGGGCAGTGTGCGAGATTTGGAGCTCGTGTGGAGGTAGCGCAGTGTGAAGTGAGCACTCCTGGGGTCGCCCGCCTTTGAGGAGCTGGGGGTGAATGGTGGCGGGCGGCTGGTGCCGGGAGTGCTCGTCAGCAATGTCAGCTGAGACTCAGGCTCAGGAGGGTGAGCTCTTTGGTGGTCTATCTTCGGTTCCTCAGACTTGTGCTCATACTTCAGTTCCCAGTGTCTCCTGCCTGCGTCTGCTGCATGGTCCGTATTCGGTGTGGCCTCTGTTGGTGCCAGTAGCAAGCAAGCTCGGTATCATCTTACTTCCTGTTGTCAGAGCAAGGCATGCACTCTTGTTTTTCCCCACTTGAGTGACCAGTTCTCTATCATTGCTGTAGGGTTACTTCTTCTTATGTCAGGCAACTTTCCCCTTAGTCTTTCCTTACGTTTTTACCCATTCTATATATGTTTTACACCATTGTATCTACTCAACATAATTGTGCCTCTCTGTGGGATGTGTGGCTGGTCTGTGCCTACATACACCCACTTTCTTCTGTGCCTGGTATTACGCTGCTAGTAGGTGGAGACGCAAACAGCTCCGTGATGTGGTGTGTCACTGCTGTTCCCCTCTTGTCCCATGCCGAGTCCGTATCTCGAGTGCCTGTGGCTCTGTGGTGAGCTCTGGCTGTAGGGGGAAATAGTACTGCTCTCTCTGCTCTCTGGCCGTGTGTTCGTGCCTCCTCTTTGTGTCAGCTTTAGCAATCCTGTGGTTTCTGGGATGTAGAGGAAGTTGGAGAAGGAAGGTTGGTTGGTTGAATGGCTTACCCTTGGCAGAAGTTGGAGTTCCTGTTCTTCCCTCCTTTGCTGCTGTCTCTGCTTCCAGTTTGTCGCTGCCTGCTTCTCCCACGGGGTTTTTGGTGGCTGTGACGTGTGTTATTGGATCCTTCAATGAGCTGGGTGCCCTGGCAGAGGAGACTGGATGGTTCTCTGCCAGGTTAGTGAGTTGTGTCAGAATCTCAGTGGGTGTGAAACCTACTAAAGCTTATGGGGAGTGGAGAGAGGAAGCTTCACTGCTAGAAGCAAAGCTAGAGGAAGGTAGTGGAGAGTGATACCTCCCTTAGAGCGGCAGGGAACTTCTACATTGGCTTACCTGCTTCACAAAACTTTGTCCTGAGCTGGACAGGCTTGTTAGTGTGTGTACTTTCTGAGACAACTGTATTTAGTGTTGGTCCATCCTCTTTGGTGACAATGTGGTCGTAGACTGACGTAATTTAACCATAGAACTATACCAGTAGTTGTATTATTTTAATTACGGATACCTACTGAAGTATTAAATACACTCGAGAAAACAAGAAGTTGTGACTAAAATTTGTGAGCAGAAGTATGCTGCTGTTTCTTCAAGGTAAGTCGTACTAGTTCATTTGAATTCACTTTGTAGTATTCTCCTTTTGCCCCTCTTGATTCTTTTCCTTCAAGAAAAAGAAACTGGAGAAAACCCTTTGTTAGGGTCTTCTAGTACCTCATGGTCTTTTTCCCAGACTGATACTACTACCTTTGAAGAAATTGCAGAAAACCTTATGGTGTAGTCACTTGATACCAGCAAAACATCCTTCCGACCTTTAACTGATAGGAAATGGTTAAAATCGCAAGGCAGAATTTCTGTAGTATTTCTGAAAAAAGTTCCTGTCTCTCATTATTGGTCATTAACATTTGGTGTTATAATTTTGTTTATTCCTAGTGTTTGTATGAATTACCTAACCCAAACACTAGGAACCTTATGAATGAAGGTTACTGCAGTGGTTTTATTGAGGGGATGATAGAGACACTAATGTAGAGGAAGGTCATGACAAAGTCCTATGTTCTTGCAGGGAGTAGTGTGGACATAAAGCATCTCCTTGCTCTGTGTTCCTTTTAGCAAAGCCAAGCTGCAGCTTTCTCCTGACCTTGCTGAGCAGGAGGGTGTAGCCTCTGTCCTTCCCATCTGTATACCTGTCAGAGCTGTTAAATAAACCTGTTGGGAGGTATGTAGGGAATAGAAATATCACAGGTTACTTTCTTATGGTCGTGGCGAGAACTGGGAGGACATGGGTGAATCAGAGCTCCTGAGTCACTGAATCCTTTGTTTTCATGGGGAACTATTTAAATTTTTCAAAACATGCTACTACGGGTAGCTGCAGCCACATGTCTTCCTTATCTATTTCTTGTGAAGTTTGTGTTGATATTTCTTGGCTTCGAGATTTAATTGGGCCTCAAATCACAGAACCTAAGGTCTGTTTCATTGCTTAAAGTTCTTGTGAAGGGACCATGGATTGTCGCTGTTGAGGTACTGATATATGATTAGATAATAATGGCTTTAAAGGTTCACATCAGAAGTGTGATGAATTATTTCATAGCAAGACATACTTTCTTTTCTCCCTTCAGTAGATGATAAAGAAATCTTTGAATTATAAAATCTGAAGCAATAGTGGCTTATTGCATCAATAGATTTGTAACTTAAAACATACCAGAGTTTGGAGTTGGGGACTTGACATTTAGAAACTGATTTTTAAGGGGGTGGGAAATGCTATGAGTTCAGGCAAACTTTTGCAAATATGTAGTCATGGTTTTTTTCCTAAACCTGCTTTGAAAATAATCTTGCTGAAATCACGTGCTTTTCTGTCACGACCCCTTCTCCTAAAACATGGACAGACCAAAGATCTAGCAAGGAAATGCGTTTGCAGTTCTTCCACAATGTGTCAATGACTTCCCATCAAATGAAGAAGTTGCCTGAGGAGGAGCCTTGGAGCAGTCCTTGAACAATAAGAACTGAGCTGTGTTGGCAAGTTCTGTGTATATAATCATGCATTCCTGCAGTAGTTTTTTGATATGCAAATAGCATTGTGAAATAATTCTTTCTCCTTTAAACAATGAGAGTTTAAGTTTCAGAGTTTAATGGAACAAGCTTTTACATTGCTGTTTAATTTTCATTTTTTCTTCTTCTGCCTATAGAATGTTTTTTCTCAATGAGGTATTGCTGTGGCAACCGCATGAATCACTGGAGCTAAATTACTAGAAAGGGGAACCCATTTTAAGTGATGTGAAAATACAGCTGTTCTAAGTAGCAGTTAACAATTTTGATAAACAACAAATAATAGAAAGAGCAAAATTCAATTGCTTGCAATGTGTGCAATTGTAGAACTCTGGTCAAAAACTTTCAGGCTGATCCAGTCTTTAAAAATGCTTTAGTAAAAAGTTCTGTGTTTTTGAGATAATTTCTTTGTACTTATCTGTCACTGTTGCCGGAGTTTAAATTTTTTTGCATTTAAATTTCTATTCATTTCCTGAGACCCCAGCTGCAGAACAGATGATGGGTGAATGAGGTAGATCAAAATATAAATGAAACTGTTGTCAATTACCGTTCTTAGTAAAAGTATTCCTGGGTAGTTTCTGGGTAGAACTGGTGGTTATAGTGTATTCCCTTGAAAGGGACTCACCAGAGGAGTCTTCCGTTTTGACTGAGCTCAGGCATGGCTCTCATGGGCAGGCCTGTGGTGTAAGGCTGCCTTGTTGCTGGAGTTCCCTGCTGTGTGCTGGCTTTCTTCTGCTGTGGCTTTGGCCTTGCTCTGTCTTTGTGGGGCCAGCAGAGGTGCACCTCATGCTTATCTAGAAGGATGCAGGTTGAAGTGGTCACTTCTACCACTTTCTGGCTTTCTAGATTTATGATGTATTTTTTTCTGTCTTCTTTTGCACTGTGTAACCAAGGGTTTGTCACTAAGAATCTGTTTCCCAAATAATTGTAAACATTTTGTCGCTTAAACTATGAGTAATATAAGAAAGTGACTTATTTAACCTATTTGGAATATGTTGTGTATAGTAGTTAGAGAAATCATCAAAAATGCTTAACCCATATACTATGGTCTGCTTATTACCTTATGGAGAAAATGTGGAAATAGGAACATCAGTAGAGTTGTCCCTTCAGTGCTGAGTTCCAGTGGGAAGGGTGCTGCAGGGCAGCTGCTTCCCAACCTGCTGTGAGTGGCAACAAACCCCTTGTGTTCAGCCTGGGTTTGCAGCTCAGCCCATCTGTGTGGATGTGGCTCCACTTGAAATCACTGAGGCTGCTCCTGGGGGTGAGCTCAGCCACATTTCAAGTGTGAAGAGGGATGTGACCAAGAATTCTGCATATATAATGTTTGTTTTGCTCAGACTTACCTAGATGTTTTAGAACAAATTTCCAAAGAAATGTTTGGTCTGGGCTTTCTGCCCTTGGTGTTTGGGACTGAAAAGCAAGTTTGCAATGTACTTGGCAGGGGAGGGTGGAAAGTATTGCAGAAGAATAGGAAAAAGGATACAATAAGTCAAAAGAAAAAGCTGCCAAGCATTTGCTTGTGAGTTTGCATTTAGCATTTTTCATACTAAAAACCACTTACGTGGTTGTTAACGTTTATAATTTCCTGTATGAGACTCTAGAAGTGCACTTTTTGTAGCTGAAGTGACGTGGAGAACAATCTTGGTGGAGTGTCGCTAAGTTACACGTGTACAACATCCCTGTCCACACTGCTGGGAGTCTGGTGGAGTTAAACTTAGTTAAACTGATTCTAGATTTCTAATTCTGCGCTTTTGTGGAGATTGCAATGACTGTCCTGTTCTACTCAGGCTCTAGTCAATGACTGATTCATTTTTAGATCTGTAACTATGCCTCTCAAATGTACATTAAGAAAATGATTGACCTTAAGAAAGGGGGATGTATTTGAACATAGTGTGCAATGTTAGAGCATTTTTTTGGGGGAAATCATTCAAGAATAAAGAAGATTCATCAAAGATCCCCTCTCAAATACATCTCTGAAAAATCTCTGACATTAAAATATTTTAAATCTGAAAAAACTTAGTACTAAATTGTTAACAGTCCTTCCTAATGGAGATTAGAGAAATGTGTCCTGAAATCAGGATGTCTTCTTTTGGTTAGTGCACCTAAATTTTTAAAATAATAATTAAAAAAAAAAGTTGTCTGGTACAGTTATGAATAACAAAGGATAGGGTTATAATGATGATTTTGTTTCTTTGTTGTTTAACTATGATTTACATTAATAAAAACAAACTTAAAATTCTTAACTTAAATCTTAAATTGCTAAAAGGAACTTAAAATGTTCATTTCCTCAGTTTCGGTCTCTTTACGTTTTTTTCTGGAAACATTAAAAAAAAACCTACAGTGAGACAGGAGGTTATAGTGGAAGTAGTGACAAAATCTGCAAGTTGTTGTAACGTTGCTGTAGCACGGCAGCAGGATGGTTGCTGAAGAACTGATTTTAATTAAGCCTGCACAACTGATCTTTAATGAGTACTTGCAGAATAAGAAGGACAGCTTATTTATGTGTGTGTGCAATGGAACTGTAATTATAAAAGTCCTTATAGTCATTCAGGTTTTAAATATAGATTTGAAGAGGTTTGGTTCTTTAGCCTGGAGTGTCTCATTTGTGTTGGCTAAGCACATCTCATGTAATTACATTTTGAAGTATGAAGTTATGGAGATAGTAGTTTTATATTTTTTGGGGAGGAGAGGAATGGCAATGTTAAAATCTCTGGAAAGCAGTGTCAGTAAATAGAATATTCATTGGGAAGGTGGCAACTATAAAATAGAAACGTGTCTTGGACTAGGTGGACTTTTTGATGGCTTTATTTTTTCACTGTACATATCTGTGAAATTGTTGGCCTCTGAATAGCAAATGTGCTGATTTCAGCAATGTTTGCAACATCCTGTGATCTTTTTCCAGGCTTAGCTTCTTAACAAACTTGTATTTAGAACCACATTATTTAGTCAGCATTTTTCCTGTTCTTACTTTGTGCAGTGAAAAATATGGCTTAAATTATTGCTAACTTTTTACTAGAGTAAATCATTCTAAAAATTTCCCAAAGCAAACTCTGTTCTTATTACCTGTTTTTGGAGAAAAAAGGAAAGGAAAATATCTGATTTCCATTGCCTACAGAAATTACTGTTTACAGACCCAAGAACCCTTTGACTTAGTAGATGCAGGCCTTGCTGCGTGAATCAGTTTAGCATCTCAAGGTGATGCAAATGCAGAAGTGTCATGTTTACATAGCAGGAAATAGAAGAATAAATTCTGAGTAATTTAATTACTTTTTTTCCTCTCACTTGTACATGCAGAATTCAGTTTAAGAACAGGTGTAGAAGTTTAAACTGTTTAAATGCAGTTGTGGTCCCTCTGAGCAGATACTGTGCTGTTTTGAGATTAAGATATTCTTGTGAGTTTAGATAGTGATTTAGGTGCTTTGTTGTTTGCTAGTGGCAGATTTGTAACAAAAGTAGCAGCTATGCTGTCTGCAATGGAAGACCATGAGGAGGACATGCAGATTAGTGTGTGGACTGTAATGTTCTTTTAATACATGCAGGAGTTTTCCATACTTCTCTGTGAGGCTATGTAAATCCTGTTTTTGTTGCCACTCTTTCACATGACTAAAAGATTAGATCAAGAACGTGAGAAATAGTAGGTATTATCATTATGATCATGAAGTGGACAATTCTAGGCAGTCCAGTAGACTTAAACATTATTTTGCCTTCCTGATAATATTTCCAAAAGGATTCCTTGTGTATGTGACAGAATAATGAATTTATGGCGAATGTTTACTTCATGAATATTAAAAGTAGCCAGGCCTCAGACCTAGTGTAAATCAGTTGTCTTGTGTGATGCTCTGCAAAGAATTAATGCCTGTGTGGAGGAGAAATCTAATTTATGGAGTGATGTTATATATACATTTTCAAATTGAAAAGGCACAATGATAGACTAAGAAAATAATTTGTTGCAAAATAGTTTCTTCAAGTTCCTTTTATGAGTGAGATCTTGAACAAAGAAATGTCTGTCAGATGGCTGGTAAACTTTCTAGTCTGTCATGAGTCTTTCTGAGACTCAGGCTTCCTTTTTGCTGTTCTAAATTTTCTATTTGATATTTTAAGACTCTGCAGTATTCAGGCACAATACCCTTGGATAATTTTTCAATAGCGATGGGCATTGAAATAGTTGTATTGTGGTTTTGGCCAAGAATAGGACGGTAGGTGCACACACAAACCACCCTTTTCATTTCATAATTTTGTGATGTACCTTCAGCAACAGTCATTAAAGGAAGGCCTCTGCTTACAGTTTTGTCTTGATAAACATTAAGCAGAGCTAGTAAGAATTTGCACGATGTGATTTTGAAGTTCCTAAGCTGAATATAATGCAAAGAAATTGGAGAAGCCCTAAGTGGTGAAATGTATTCCATCTGATAAAATTTTAAAAAACATATTCTACACAAGACAATTGCAGATTTCAGTGTTTCTGTGTGCCAGATGTTAATTTAAGCAGGAACACATGAATATCAAACACATGTTTCTGTGCATTTGAAATATCCTAGTCTTCAATTTTTAGTGATCTTGTAGTTACTGTTAAAAATATGTAAAACTTATGCTGGAGATCAGGTAACAGATTTTAGTGTATTGATATTTACAATGACATGTTGTACATGGAAATTTGAATTCAATCCTTTGGAACAAAGGAAAAGTGTGTTGTATTCAGAGTTTTGGCCTAAAGGCCAGAAGGGATATTATCCCTTCTGCCTGTCAAAAAAGAGGTGTGGAATATGATCTGGAAGATGGAGTTTGGGTTTCTGCTCTGTGGACTCTACCCAGGGAGGCACTGAGCCTCTTCTGTCCCTGTCCTGTGGTCTGAGCAGGGATCCCTCTCCGCTCGGCACAGAGCTAGTGGCTAACGTGAGTCTGTGCTGGAAGTCTGTCCCACTCTGATGCCTTTCTAGATTCCAGCTCTCCAGTGACTCCTCGCTGCTCAAGCTGCTGATCAGTGGGCACTAATGGATGTCTGAATGTTGGTAATTTTTTACATAGAAAAATGTAGCTTGTGTGGGGTTTGGAGGTTTTGTTTTGAGTACTTTGTGTAAGTAATAAGCCTCGGTGTTTGACTGGATTCTTGTCATGAACTTCAATGTAAAGAACATGTGGTGTTATAACAATGCTATTGGTTTTATATATCATGCTGTTGTTATTATACTTTTGGTTTAAGGTGACCCAAATAAGAACTAGGTGGGTGAAGAAGAAAAATAATGTACGTGCAGCAGTGTTGGGCCTTGTGATCTTAACTGGCACTAGCAAAAGGCATTGTAAAGAGTCATGGCTCAACTGGAAATGCAGCTTATATCTTGTCTTTCCTAGAGTTGTACCATTCATGTAAGTTGGAGTTCCTGTCTATAGAAAGTGTTTAGTAAATAATGACCTAGGCCTCTTCTTTCTAAACTTCCTTTAACAGGAAAGGGAGAATTCATCTCATCTGCTGTGTACCATCCCTCCTCTTAAGCCAGATTTTAGGCTTAGGCTCTTTGCAACTATTAATCTTCATTAAGATTTGATCCCAAGCACCTCTTGATTTGTTTTAGCCATATGTGTCAGGATAAGGTGAACTGCACCCTGGAAATCACGTGTTTCTGCTCTGTCATTTCCAAAGGTGCTTCAGCTGACTAACTCGAGTATCTGCATAGATACCAGTATGTGATCAGATAAGGCATTGCAACAACAGAACAATTGCATTGTCTGGCTTTGCCAGACAGGGCTGTTAACTGAGGATAAAAACTGTTCAAGATGACTGAGGAATCTAATGTTTCATTGAGGATGCAGCTTCTGGCTGAATTTGTGTGTTGCTAAATTGGACTCTGTTTAAAAAGACTACACACATTTACACACCTTCTTTACAGGATTATTCTTCAGAAGAATCTCCAGTTTGCAGAGGAGGATTTTTTAAAAGCATTCATTTAACTTCATTTCTTTTATCAAATGTCTGATTTTGAAGAATGCATCTGTCTGTTTATTCTATCCTACTTGATTTATCCCCAAAGGAATGATAAAAATGACAAGGGAAAGCATTAAATGTGTCTGCAATTGCAAAATATCCACTATATTGTAAATATCAATCTTGCAAGATTTTGTTTGAAAATATTTGCAGTTAATTTGAGATGAAAAACCTTTAACATGTAATAGTTAAAGGATATGTATCTTCTGTTTGGTTGAAAAACAGCTTACCTGCCGTTAGCTTTGATAGATGAATGAAATCCCAGGGTCTTTAAAATCTCTTGATGACTAAAAGTGGTGGGAGAAAAGATACTAAATGTTCCCAAAGAAGTTCCAGAGCTGTGGGTGTACCACATGCATTTTGTAGTTTTTATTTTATAAAGTTCCAAATGCTTTTTTTTTTTAATAGTTTATCAGTACCATTTGAAAGGGATGAGGAGGAAAGATGACTGGTATTTCCAAATTTAAAAATAGTAAATTTTGTGAAAAACGTGAATACACTGTATTTCTATATTGTGCTGTTCTAACACTTATGCACGCTCTTGGTTTGAGCTTAGATTCATTTGACTGGCTGCTTCAGTGCGAAGACATAAAGGGCAAGCAAACTGCTTTTTGCAGTATGAGGAAACAATAAAATTGTTAATTTGCATGTAAGATTCACTTTAGGTAACTGAGTGTGAGATACATGTATGTATATTCAGCTAATAGCTAAAGAAAAAATTCATGTTCAGGTTTGTTAAAACAAATCTGCAGCCTCCTCTCTGACTGTCAAGTAGAGCATTCTGGTTTTGTGAGAGTGTATTAGCAAAATATACAACTTCTGGAATGGACAAAAAGGGTACATACTTGCTGAGGACTCAGTCTTCATAGCAAATCTGAAACTTCCCACAGGTTTCAGTAAAGAAGATTGACCTGATAAAACTGGAATTGTAGACAGCTAATGATCCTCAGCTCCTCTGAACCGTGGTGAGCTCTGGTTACAAAGTGTTTGCCAGCTTATGGTGGTTTATACACAGCAGTGCTTCTCTAACTGTGATATAAGGTTTAAATTAGCAACTAAGGGAGTTACAAAAAGAAAGGGACAGATACTACCTTATCTTTCTGAAATCAAAGCAAACACAAGATTCACATTAAGATTATATGGTATCTTTTTGTTTAATTACACAGTTCTCAGACCTTTAGTTGCCTCTCCTTTACATGAGGTTTCCTGTGTGGGTGGTGAAGTCTTGTTGTATCAGTTTTGAGCATATTGATCCTGAGAATTCTGTGCTGGGGCTCTGTAGTGATATTTATTCATCTTTCTGCATTGGCTGCAATTGAGGTACATAAGGGGTATCTTTCTAAATCAGGGATTAATATCTTTACTCTTCTTCACGCTGTTATTACTTACACCTTTTAAAAGCAAAGTTGACAGGACCCCTTAGCATCTGACTGGTAACTCCAGATCTTGAGGCTAATAGGGTGTATTCTTTAGATGTCCTATCTTGCATCTTTTGCAGTTGGTCACTTGATGGTTATATTTATGCTTCCACTTCCTGACCTTACTACATACTTGAGTTTTCAAATGTTGAAATCCTTCATTCCATCTGCTGCTTCTGTGTTCAAGATCCCGGATAGTTGCTGAGATTTAAAAGATTAAAGCAGCTCTGTGATGTTGGCACATTTTCAGCAACAAGGTTTCTGCACAACACCATCAGTTCCTTGAGCTCCTTTCTGCTGCCTTTTTTTTGTTGCAGGATCTTGATACTGTAGTCCTACTTCCTTATCTGATAGTAAAGCTTTTGACCCAATCTCAGATGTTGGAATCACTAGTCAGACTTCTGTAGGACATGTATTGTGATGTGTTGCATTCTTATCAACTTGCAGTGTAATTAATTTTCTGTGAAGCTTTTGTGGTCACCATTGTGTCACCATCTTGTTAACAGCTGACTTGTGATGAACAGAACACTGAAGGTGAAAGATGAAGAAAATCCTGCTTCTCAGGCTCTTTGTGGAGGAAAGGAGTTGCTGATTTCCTGCTTAGGCTTACTGTCAGGCTCTCCTGGGGTAAAAAAAGCTTAGGAGAAAAATATTAGGCAAAACCATTGGGAAAATAGCACTGTTAGGCTATTTCTGGCAATTTACTGCAAAAGAGTAGTGAGAGAAAAAAATTAAAAATTTAGATCCAGCAGGTAGCACAGAAGTCCTTTTAGTCTGTGTGATATAGACTGTTAAATTCTGGTGCAAGTTTAGTGGCAATGAGTTTGGCTTCCAGACATGTATGTTAAAGGCACTATAACTTGTTCCTTTTTGAAGGCTAATTTGTTTATAATGTTCATTTTCTTTGAGCTATGTGTAGTCTAGCAGTAAAGAACAAATAAAGTGAAGTGTATATCTTAAAAGGATTTGTCCTATTTCTTTGTTATATCTGACCATATGAATTATCGAGGAGAAACTAAACCTTGTAGGTGCAGACAACCTTAAAAAATGATACCTACAAGCAGACCTTTTCTTTAATAATTTTATGAATTCAGTAAATACTCTTGCTTTATTTCATTTGATTATTTTCTAAGAGGAGAAGTCTGACTTGGGAGGAGTAGAGGAATAGTCCTTTTGATATTGAGGACTTGATTCCTATTTCTCCAAGGAATTTTGAAATGCAGATAGTGCTTGCTATGGACCTGAAAACTTAGCTTATTCATCAACATGATAATCTTCTGTTCAGGAAATGTACTTCCATATTTCAATTCCCCAAGCTCATAGAAAATTTCTAGGCTTTCAGGGTGGGGGTTCAACTTTCTGGTTAAAAGCCCTACTGTTCATGTAGGGCACGTAGAAGGTTTTCTTAGGTATTGATAAAATGTTTTGTGGCAATGACTCAAGAATTAATAATGTAAGGAGTACTAGCATGAATGAGGAATTTTCTCTTAGCGTGTCAGGGAGAGTTCATCATCTGTTCCTCAGTATGGAGGGGCTCTGTGCCAGCAGGGAAAAAACTGCAGTGCCAAACCAGGACTTCAATGGGCTCTATGACAGGCTGCAACAGTGTTCTTTCTTCAGGCCATATTAAGGGTTATGACACATCTACTAAGTTGTAAAACTCTTCTTATGTCTCTGCTGTTATCCAAAGTTATTAGGCCTTATTGTACCATGTATGCCTCCTTTGTCCCTCAATATGTCATGTTTCTTTTTTAGTCTCTGGTTGTCTGATGCCATTACACATGTACTAACTGTATTCCTTCTTGGCATGCTGGTTAACATGCCTCTAGACACCTTTAAATATCTCACTATTCATGAAGGAAATCAAATGAAGTACACAGTGGTTAGAGGGAACGTTTAGAAGCTGGAGGGGTAGCAGGACCTCAGCAAGGTAGGAGAAAGTGCAGGTAGGTAGAAAGCTCCTAAAGTTTAACCCAAACAAATGGGAAGACTTCATCTGAAAAGTAACAACCCTGTGCAGCTGCGCTGGTGGACCTTTGCAAGCTGGTGACCAGGAAATAGCCCATGGTCAGCAGTGAAAAGTGGCAGTGTCCGGTGGCATCAGTCACAGTGATGTGTGTGTTCCCCTGGCCTGAGGCTACCCTCAGCAGCCGATCCGTGGCTGTTTCTAAACTCATCTGTGAGAAGTTGCTTTGCATCTGAAGGGTGCTCCCAAGGTGGAACTGCTATGGGAGGAAAGGGAGGCAGAAGCAGAGGAAGAGACAAATCATACTAAGTAGGTGAGCAAGTGTAGTATCTTCTGTGGTACACTTACATTTTAATTTGCCTTTACATCACACTTCGAGGTCATAGTCTGTCCTCTGATTAATGTCTACTGCCCTTTTTGCTATCTGTCACCTGATAAGATCTGACATAGAGGAGGAATCAGGTCTGTATTCTTATTTTGCACTTAAGTATTTCATTTCCAGGTTTTCACATTCAGTAGTACCTTTTTTTTCAAACTGTCATTAAGGTGTAGTGGATGTTGGCTGAAAGGATATATCATCTCTAGTGAAGTCTAAGTTGTGCATTATGGAGCTGTTCTGCATAGAATATGTGCAAGTAAGAGAGTTGTGTCTTTCTAGGATTTGAGGACAAGACTTCAGCAATAATGTCATTGAAATTGCAGTGGTAAAAATCCATTATTTCCATTTCATTAAGTCCAAATATATCGATGTATTCAAAAGCCCCAGAATGAATAGCAATTGATTTTGTGACTTGTTCCTGTTCTTCTGAAAGTATATTCAAGAAATGAATTGACTCTTTTCTCTATTAAAAGAAAAAACCCAAACAAATACACACTACAGGAAAATACTTTACTATCAGGTTTTTATTATTATGAATATTTTTTATAATGATGTATTAATTCTAGAATTAATAATTATTAATTAGTTGCCCATAGCACCTTTGACCTCTCCAGTTCATTGTTTCTCACTATCTGATTTATAGTGACGACTGATTCCAGCCTCCTCACTTTCAGGAACACAATCTAAACATGCAAGCTAGAATATGATGAATGAATGAGCAAAAGGCTGAAGGCAGGATGTGGCATCAATGGCAGTTAGATTTTGTTTGAAGAGGAGGTGACTTTAAAAGCACTGGCGATCACCACTCTTCTGTGGGAGCAAACAGGTCCTGCAGACCCCTGCCCGAGTCCACAGTGTGTGTTGTGTTATGGGCAGCAGTGTGTAGGGGATTACTCCAGGATAAATTGTTTCCCTAGCTCGTGTTTGCACCTTCTGGTCTAAGAGTGACCTATTCCTTTTTTAGAGGAGAGTTTATCCATCATCATTCTGTTTGATTCCTGGGATTTTTGAAGTACCTTAACATGGGAGAAAGTCTTTCACTGGTCGCTTAAAGGAAGTGTCAGGATGGAGTCAGAGTTCAGCTCTCCTTCATGTATGCTGGGCTGGGTAACTGGTGACATTCTCCTCGTTTAAAAAGGCTGCAAAGTCAGGTCTTGAGTTGTCTTCCATCTGCTGTATTCCCCATGCACTGCAGCTGTGCAGGAAGCTGTGTCTAGCAAACTGAACTGTGTTTTAAGGGGGTGGTGAAGGAGAGGAGTCACAGCAGAGGAAAGAAACACATTCCTGAGAATCCTCATTACGGAGCATGAAGAGTATGGGAAACTGCTCATTTGTAAAAGTTGTTCTCCACCCTTAAGCAGCTGTTTTGGTTTTGTGCATTGCCATGCAGTATTTGAACATCTTGGGAAGCCACAGATGTTTGACTCATACACTGGACCTGATTTGATCCTTACTCCAAGTGCTGGAGCCTTCTGGCTGAGATCACTCTGACGCAAACCTTGCTCCCAGCTCCCACTTCACTAAAGGAGCAACAGTTCTGTTACATGTCAGGTCTGGCGCTTGGTCCTCAGCTGTTTCACCATCACTTCCTGTGTTTATAGCTGGACAGTGGGTCTTGGCTGTGGACATGACATTTACTGAGAACTATGACAGTTTTCTCTGAACTTTATGCCTGACACAGATGTTTCAGAGAGGAATGCGCCTTTGTATTCTGTGGCTTCAAAAAATATTAGGAAAAACAAGGATAGCATTAACACAGCTCAGATCAGCTGTTTTTAATGTATTGCTAGCCCAGAATGAAAACGTGAAGAAATTTTTTGTGACTAGGTGGTACATAATTGGATGTATATATCTATATTCTGATGGTCTGACGGTATCTTCTCCATTGTTTTTGTGCTTGTAATCCAGTATAGGACTAATACCTGTGAATGTTTGCACAATAATAACTTCTACTGGGCTTTATGTGATAGAAACAGTGGAAGTAGTCATTTCCATGCAAAGAACCATAGAATTAAAGTGGGGTTTGGCTGGAACCAGCAGCTGTTTGATCCATATCCAGCTGTAGGGCCCAGATATGCTATATCTCCATCACATGACAGTGGTGGGAAATAGCCCAGAGAGCCAGCCTGGTGCCTCAGAGGCCTGTGGCATTTCAAAATCTGCAATGGATTGGGTGGTAATGGGGTGTATCTCTTCTTTCTCCTGTGATACCTCTATCTGCTTCTTTTTGCTTGACCTACCCTTTCAGTTTTTTGATGTTCTGTTGTTACTTCTTCCAGTTGAGCTTATTCTGTCTTACAGTTTGCCCTCGGAATAGAGGTTCAATTACTAAACAGATGTGTTGTCTTCGTTCTGCCTGCTCTAACTGCCTTTATCTCTGTTCTTCATTTTGAATCTTAGACTTTTAGCTCATTAAGTGCTGTGGAGCTAGAACTCTTTGCTAGTTAAAGACACTAAAAAAATAATATTCTTATCAGATCTTGCTTCAGTTCTGTAAACAAACTACTTAATCATGCTTTTATGTTAATGCCAAAGAAACAAATAAAAATTTGTTGCACTGTGATTATAAACAAACGAATACAAAATTGCAGTCTAAATATTGAGATGCTTTTCCTTCCTTTAGGTTTGGTTTTGGTTTTGTTTTTTTTTTAGTTCTCCTTAATGCTGTCCAAAACAAGATTAACTAGAGACTTAAATGGAAATGAATCACTTATCATAGAAAATAAAGAAAGTAAAAGAGAAGTTGATGTTGCCTGAAATCCTTCATGATCTGAAGCTAGAGAAGAGGGAGAAGCCAAAATGTAGCTGCAGGGATTGCTTAGATATAAAACCTAGGACATAACTGTGGGAATGCATTGGGGTGCAAGAACTGGAATGCAACTGTGTGTAGTGAAATCTGTAAAAGCTAGGAATGTCATGCTCAGTGTTTGAGATCTGCAAGCAATTGGCAGCGTTTTTCGGAACTGTTCTTTTAAAAAAACTGCTTTCCCTGAGCTTGGGGCCTGATCCAGTCTTTTTTTTTTTTGTGTGTTCTTGGCTTGCACTCATGTGAACTAGGATGGAATTAGCAAGAGACAGTAAAGCCATGGTTGTGTGTAGTCTCTCCTCAGTGAAATTCCTGCTCCAAATTGTTCTTCCCTGCTTGTGTAACGTTTTCCAGGAGGAGCTGAGTTTTTTTGTAGGACGGAAATATGAAATGCCTGATCCAATTTTCCAAAAAGCATTACAGAAAACTTCCTATCACTTTTTTTTTTCTCCCAAGATGGGCTTCTACTGGTAAACAGTGTGGCACCATGAACATTCCAGTTATGCTGGAATGACTGAAAGAATGGGCACCCTGTGATGGGAGCTAGGGCACTCCTTGCCAGAAAAGAGTCCATTCAGCTCTCAAGGCAATAGCCTGATGAAGCAGCAATGTTCATGGGCTCTGAACAAAGTGTCACCCATCCTCAGTCTTCTGTTTTTTCAGGTAGCAATAAAGAAGGAGGTGTCTAAAGAAACATGAGCTTTCAATTAAAAAAAAAGCTGTGCTTTAGCAATGCTTCATGAAAGCAGCTTTTACTGGCGAGTTAAATTTAACTGGCCTGGAAGATTCGACCAGTCTAGACTAGAGGTAAATGATCCAATCAACTTTGCCATCCAAACTTCCTGCAGGTTAATTTACATACGGCAAGTGCTGTATTTTTTCCTAATCTCATTGCAAGGTTATTAATGAAATAGCTGAATCCTTTGCAGGGTTGAGCCAGGAGGTCACCAGAAGAGTTAAGAAATTTCCCTCAGACTTTTAGTTTCTTTCCTTTGTTGTTAGCTTCGAACATATTGGCAATTGTCTATACGAATTGAAGAAACCTATTTTGGTGTGACAAATATTAGGATTGATAAAATTTGATCTCAGATCTTTATCAATAGGCTATATTTTATCAGTGATGTAGTTTTTCTTCTTTTTACCGTCAAATTTCCCGCAATTCTTGTGGTTCTTTAAAATCTATGCTATTTTGTAGCTGAAATTTAAGAAAAATCGCCATGGCAATAAATGAGTTAAATGAGCTAAATGAATGTCTGCCCCCTCTCCCCAGACTCAGAGTATTTTTGTGTAAAATTTTAAAGGAAAACCTCTTTTATGCTTGCAGGGCAGCTTTAGAAGAGGTAGAAGGAGATGTGACAGAGCTGGAACTGAAACTTGACAAGGTAAGATTTTAATTCAATAATGTTTGTTCTTGAAACCATCAGCAGATATGTTTCGGTTTTGTTTTAAAGTTCACAGTGGGAAGTGTCAGTGGCCGACCAAGCACTCTGCTCTTGCAGAGGAGCGGGATCCAGGTCGAGCTCACAGCTGGGGCTTGGAGGCCAAGCTGGAGTAAAGCAGCACCGGGCAGCTGAACTCGCGCCGTGAACTCGCTCCTTCCCCGGGCTGGGGCTCGGGGTTGTGCAATTCCCTCCTGACCTGGCCCCTCACTGCCTCCCTGTGACTCAGCCCCGGGGGAGCTGCATTCAAAGTCATTCAGCTTTCACGTGAGATCAAAGCCGGGGCTTGGTCATTGCTGCACCGAGAGCCTGTTTTGCCACAACGGCATGCTGTGGGGACATCTGGATACTCTTTGTTTTAGAAGTTTAAAATCCGTGCTTTCTGTCTTTGGTAATCTGAGGCACAGCAGTCAGGTATATATATCCTTCGCTGTTGTGTGGAGGACTTGACTACTGTAAAATTCATCCTGCTTTTTGTCATGCTTTGTGCATGTATGTAAAAAATAAGTGGCATCTTTTCAACTCCTTACCATCTGTTTGATTCTGAGACACTCAGAATACAGGCACAGGATGTTATTGGTTTCATCACCTTTGGAAGCTTTTGCTATTTCTTTGCTAGTATTTTGAGAGTGGCTTAGTTTTTGTTTTCATCTGTATAAAGACTTCTTTCCTTTGCATTTATGTTAAATGTTTTTAATTATTTTTATCTATGTTTTCACATGGCAGGCAGATGTCATTTGTTTACCTCCTTAATTGCTTTTTGAATACAACCTTTTTTTCCTACAGCTGTGAGTTGGCTGCAGAGAACTGGAAACAAATAAAGATGGTCTCTGACCTGAAGACTCATTGTTTACTACTTGTAATAATATTTATAGGTTTTTGGAGTTAATAATCTAACAATTTGCTCTTGCAAAATAAATTCAAAATCCTTAGTTTTGCTTTGGTGTGAATCTTTGTGAAACTGATGGGTATAACACACATTTTTACTGCAGGATGTTGAATCTGTTTTGGTAGATCAAACAGAGTAAGTATTTAAAGGACCTGAAAATTCTATCTTGTAAGTTTGACTTTTCCACCAGTCTGAAAGGATTGTTTTTGGGAAAAAGAATTTTCAGATTCCCTAAATGGCATTATTCAGGGCCTTGTAATACAACACAAAAGTTGAAAGCCAAGCTTCTTGGGTGAGCTGAAGCAGCTATGGCCTGAGGGTAATAATTTGTCTAGGCTTGGTTGGTAACTTTTTCTGCTCAGTTGTTCACTCTAAGTGAACACTCAGTTGTTGATTTTATTGTCCCACAATTTTGACCTTGGGCTACATTGTCTGCAGTTTTTTCCTCTCTGGAAGAAAGAAAGCTGGGTTCAGGTTTGTATTCTTGTATATAATCAAGCATGAAGGAGAAAGGTTCATATTGATAGTGATTTTTTTTTTTTTTTCCATCCATTGTTCAAGCAACTTGGACATTAATTAGAATCTGGGGCATCATGCTTAGCTTTCCATTTTTCCTAAGGATCTGAGTCAACATAAAGATTACTGGGTAACTGAGGCAGGAAGGGTGCTTGGATGGTTTCTTTGCCCCAACATAGGATCAAGTACTTCTATTGCTTTTCATGAAAATTTGTTTACCATCCTTGAAAAATCTTTCAGAGATGAAGGTTCAATCTTCTGATTTTATTCTCAGCTTGGCTTAGGGTAATTTAGGGCTTAGAGGGTAACTCAGTCATAATATGCTCCTTCTCAAGAGACCATCTTGGCAATTGCAGTAATCTCTCTTTCTTTCATTAATGGCCCAAAGCATGGTTCAAGTGGGAAAACGTCCATCACAACATACTGGGAACCTTCCTGTCAGACTGTGCAGTGCCATGAGGGCTAAGGTGCTGACTGAAGCGCTGAGTGGTAGAGATGGAAGAGATTAGTCTGCTTGTGAGTGAAAACATGATTGATTTCACCTCCTGAGATGTAACCATGACTCTTCAGCCATGCTTTGTGCAGAGAACCTTTTGCTTTCCTGTACCTGTATTCTGAGTGTCTCAGAATGGAACAACCACTGTGGGTTTCTTTTATGTTTGTTTTGTGGTTAAGTTTTAGTTGTACTTTTTGCTCCTGTAAAACTCTCTCTTGAAGTATGTGCAAAATCTCAGTTAACAATGAATCAAATAAAAAATAATTTAAAAAATATATAGAGGTAACTTTCCCAATGGCATATCAGTTGACCTAGAGTAATATTTTTATAGCTGTCTACAGCTACTTTTCTCTACAGTAGAAAGCTTTTCATAGAATCTGAGGCTGAGAATTTAACTTTTGAAATCTTTATTTCATATCCTTAACTAAAGCTCAGTTTGTTCATGTTTATATGCTGGTGTAAAAACCAAACAAAATTAAACCTTCTACTTTCTTTTTTTTAACTCATTTTAGCTGGTAAAGCTTTGTATTGCAATGATTGATACTGGAAAAGCATTTTGTACAGCCAACAAGCAGTTCATGAATGGAATTCGAGACCTTGCACAATATTCCTGTAAAGATTCATTGGTTGAGGTAAGTTCTTTGAGGTCAAAGTGGAGGGAGAGAAACATAACTTAAAAAGGATAAAATATAACAGTTGACAAGAGAAGTAGTTGAAGTTTATAGTATTATTTCCCTTTTTGCTCCTTTTTCTGTGATAATCTCTTTAAGAGTGAAGTTTTCTTTGCTGTGGTTCTCTGCAGATGTCTATGCTGTTTAGTTTCAGCAGTGACAGGGGTCTTCCAAATTTCAGAAAATATGTATTAGAATAGTGTATGTGCTGGTGATTACAACATGTTAACAAGTTTTTTTGAATAAGAGTATTAAACATTAAAAATATTAAGTAGTATAATATGAAATACTGTAAATTAATATTTTAGATTATGTGAGCTTCCCAGATCTTTAGTCAATTTGAGTTTTTCCTGATTTCTCTCAGTTTGGTACTTTTTATACAGGTAGGTAAAAACATTTTTGTTGCTTGTATCTTTGATAGATTTATTTGATATTACAGCCGTGTTCTCCTTCTAGTATTATGGTTTTAGTCTCATAATCATGCTGTAAGGAAAATGAATTTCTAAGTTCTTTCCTGAAAAGCTGTAAACCTCTGAAATGTTGCTTTTGTGCTGTGTTTTTAGTAGGGCTTATCTTAAACCACTTTTATTTTCTCTTTACAGACCAATTTGACGAAGTTCTCTGACACCTTACAGGAGATGATCAATTATCATAATGTGAGTATTTCTAGTTGAAACGTGGCACTGATAGCTCTTCTCCAGTTAACTTTCATAATAGATTAATGGTAAAGCTTTTCTTGTTCACAGTGTTTGCAAAGTAGTGGTTTAAATGGTGTTGAATAACTCTCGTTTTATACTTATAAATATTTTATTAATATTTTGTTTACAAAGTATTTATAAATATCCCCTTTTCTGCAGATTTCCATCTTGGTTTATTTTTCAGTTGGAATTTGTAAGCTTTGGTGCTCTAAGACAGTAAATACTGGATAGTTTCATCTTTTTGAATCAAACTGATGGTAACAGTTACAGACTATGAACTTATACTTTTGCTGGTCTGAAGTAATGATTGCCTTTTCCATAATTGCTATTTTTTTCCCCTATCCTTTATAATACACAAAATGAAGCACCTCTGATTTGCATATAGTTTTCTTTTTGGAAGTATAGCAGATTTAGGCAAGTGTGGAGAAAGGAGAAAATGATAGGATCTAAGACTAATAATAACTTTTAACATGTCAGAGTTAATCAGAAACTTCAGTTTTCCCTGGGTTGAAAACTAATTTGTTTGTTTTCCTCTAAAGAGTTTAGTCTTGTATTCAGAAAGCCAAAAGGATGTGTTTGTCCCTCTGTTTTCTTCCTCTTCCATTGGCTCAACTGCTCTTCGTTAACGTCCCAGCAAATTGCTGGAAACCAACTGAAATGTCTCCAAAGTGTTGAAAATATGCAGAACACTTAAAATGTGGGTTTTTCATCCACTGGGACTTCAAAATTTGATAAGATAGCGAGAATCCAACACAAGTTTGTTAGCATTAACTTAACTTTCTAAAAGTGTCTGATTAGGCTTTTTTTCTATTTTTAATGCATGCTTTTAGAAGAGAAGGGAAGCAAAGCAGGATAATAGCATTGTGTATAATTTTGTTTCCGTTATACAGAGTGTAGATATCTGCACCTGATCTCATGGAAACTGTAAAGAAGGGAGTAGGTGAAGAGTGGTTCTTGGGTGGTGGAGAGAAGGGAGTGCAAAGGTTCAAAGCAGCAGTAGTGGGAGCAAGTATTACTTTTACGTCAATGATTTCTGCAGATTAGATGGGGCAGATGAACCCAGGCTGTCCCTATTTGACACTCTTCTTCACACATCTTGCTGCTGGTTACCCTCTTAACTATGTCTTTTATCTATGGTTTGCTGTTTTGGACACCTCTGACCTAGATCCTGTATTATTGCTGCTGTTATTCTACATGATCATGGCTTGTACTGCTTTGGTACAGCACAACTCTCCCTTTTGGGCAGTTTGAAGGCAGAAAGCAGAGAACAAACCATATTAAAAAATATTTATTTTCAGATCTAAGTAGGACCAATCTGAGTTCTGTCCTGCTTTATTTCCCCCTCCATGCTCTTGCTGTGCTCAGGCAGAGTGAGAACAAAGTGGCTTTTACCGAAGGCACAAACATCAATACTGAGGCACAATTGCTTTGGCAGATGTGTTGTGGTCCTGCGTTGCTTTTTGTGAATTTGCTTAGTTCAACAGGGCTTCCTGGCTCAGAGTGACAGGTCTGTTGCTGACCAAGTTGACAGAGCCATCAGGAGGGAGAAGCTAGAAGAAGAAAGAGGAAAGAAAGGATGGAAGGGGTGGGTAGGAGGTGTTCCCTCTGAGCTCTGGATGATTGTCACTTTTTTCATGTGAGGCTTTGCTACAAGTAAGGCCAGGGACCAGACTAATGCAGCATCTTCACTGATTCAGCAGTGGGGGAGTAGCTGTGACAGCTTATGGCAAAGAGCTGCTTTCTTGGACTTGGAGTGTATGAAAGGTAGTGTGTTGACAAGGCTGTAAATCTAATCAGATCACGGTCTGGGCACTTCTTTCTGTTCTTTTAGGAGAAATTATGTGTATGTATTTTTCTGCCCAGCACATTTTTTCTCTTCATTTCTGTAAGCAGAATGCAAAGCTCATATTTCTGGAAGTCCTCTGATCATTTGAGCTCCCATCTGGTTTTATCTTTTGGTATTGATCTTGATTGGTGCACTCCCCAGGCACTGGCAAGCTTAAATGTCAGCAGTGGGAGTAGTCCCAGCGTGACTTCCAGTTTGTCAAAAAGTTCTTTATTCTAGTTGTCTGCTTTTCTGTTTTCCCAAAGTGGGAAGGCAAACAGGGTCTTCCATGTAGATACAGGACAGTTCTGGTTGGAAGGGGCCTCAGGAGGTGTGGTTGGTTTGACTGCCTGCCTAAATCAGGGTTGCATCTGAGGTTGGAGCAGGTTGCTTAGGCTTTTATCTCATTTGGTCTTGAAAACCTCCAAGCATGGAGACTGGATGCAAAGTGCGTACCACTGTTAATGAGTGACTTAAACACAGTCATGTGTTCCTTCAGTGTTTCTGGAAAAGAGAGATGAGCTGGTAATGGATTTGCTGTCAGTACTTGGCATTACATAGCTTCTCATTTCCAAATCTTAATAAACAATCTAAGACTCAGAGAACATTTAAAGAAAAGACTTACCTTAAACTTTGAGGGTTTGACCTGCTTTTTCAATAAAATTATTTAATACTTCATGATCTTTACCTTTTGTGAGAGATTCTGTTCAACTGGGCTAATTACTACTTTATTTTTTTCTTTCACCTCTTCATTTTTGGGATGGTGCCTTGTGTGTTTTGGTTACACAGAATGGGAGGTGTAGAGGGATTGGAAATTGAGGCAACATTTGTTGTCTGAACAATAAGAAGTGTCAAAAGGATTTGTCCACTAGCCATTGACCTGTTCCATTCCAGGTGGTGTAGTGGTTAAGCATACGGCACAGTAATTGCCGGGGCCCGGGTTCGATTCCCGGTCGGGGATACTCCCCGGGCAGGCAGAGCTTGTTAGCCCTGCAAGGGGGCAATCTGCCTACGTCCTGAGGAGGACCTCACTGCCACTGTCCAGAATCGCTTTGGCCCGGCAGAAGAACCTCGGGATTAAAGGGTGGGCTCAGATCTGCGCGCCCTTTGTCTCACCTAAAAAATCCAGTGCGCAGGCTGGAAGGTCTGAAAGGAAAAAGAGGCCTTCCCCGGATCTTCGTACGCGAAGGCTGGCCAGCAAAAAAAAAAAAAAACTCAGAGGGCAGATGTGAAGCTGAAGGAATGTGTGTTTTCATTTTCCAGTTAGAATTTTGTGGGTCATAAGAGAAAATACAAATTGTCTCACATTCAGGTGTGCTTTGGCCTTAAAAAATTAACAAATATCTTAAACTTTACAATTCAAATGAGTTGATTATATTTTGTGCCCCCTAGCCTCCCCAAATCATAGGAAATTTTGGAAGCACTGCTTAGAGCACTTACTCTTAAAAAGAAGAATCAGCTATTCCTTCTAGTAGTCCAACAGTGGGTGTTTTTTTACAAACATGTAGAGGAGATGGTGCTAAATACTCATGTATGTTATGTTTTCAACATTAATTTCAATCCATGGATTTGGGGTTTTTGCCAGGAATTAAGAGCGTTTTCTTTCTATGGTTTCATTTATCTTTTAATTGTTGGTAAATTGTGGAAGTCTAAGAACCAAAAAAAAAATGTTCCTTAACATTGAAAGTTGTTTCTTCAGGAATATTACTGTAGAATTAACATAAATAAACTTCTTCTGTGAAACTAGGCCTGTCTCATATTGTCAGGATGACAGAATAAGATGCCAGGAGCTTTTACCTCTGCTTATAACCACAGTCTTTAAGAAAAGAACAGCAAAAGATGTTTGGTTTGTGTTATTTTCCTTATTTTCTTCCTTATCTTTCATTTATTTCAGAACTACTGCGAAGGGTTTTATATTTTGATATTAGTGGTTTGATAATAGTTCTCATCTAATTCTCCATAATTTCCATTTGTATTTCTGAAATCAGAAGGTGTGAGTACCTCTAAGTTACTGACCTACATAATAATGCTTTTCTTTCAGATTCTGTTTGACCAAATCCAAAGATCAATTAAAACACAGCTTCAGACTTTCGTTAAAGAGTAAGTAATTTGCAGTTTTAGTGGGAAAATTGTACATAAGATGGAATTTAAAACATCTGATTTGAGTGGGTTGGTGAAACATCCTTCTTGTAAATAGCCACCCATAAATTGAGAAGTGTATTTGTCAAAATTTGGAAGGCTTTGTCAAAAATCACCTCAAATCACTGAGGCTTTAGATCCAGCTGCATAAATGTTGCAAGAGGATGAGTTACTGATCTAATTATATGTTGTAATTGTCTAAGCTTGGGGGACAAAGCTTTTCCCCAGTAAGCACGTGTTCAGTTACATTTCAATTTGGTGCTTTCCTTGGGAAAGAAGGACAAGAAGCTTCTGTCATCATTTGTGGGTTTCCATTTGAGTCAAGCATGTATTGGAGAATATACAATATGAAAAAGAAACCAGCTATAGCAGTCATGAGCTTGGTCTGACTGGCGTAGCTTTAAATACTTTCTCATGCTTTGAATTCATTTGTTATCCATATTTCCCTTTTCCATAGAGATATTAGGAAATTTAAAGATGCAAAGAAACAATTTGAAAAAGTGAGTGAAGAGAAAGAAAATGCTCTGGTGAAAAATGCCCAAGTTCAAAGAAATAAGCAACATGAGGTAGAGGAAGCAACCAATATTTTGACTGCAACACGGAAGTGTTTTCGACACATAGCTCTGGATTATGTTCTTCAGGTAAGGGCAGCAATAAAAGTTACTTCTCAAGACCTTTTGTTACATGTAGTTAGAGACATGTCCTTTACAGCTTTACTAGTTCTTTTTGTAAGCTTCTTGGAAGCTGTGGAGATTATGGGGAAAAAAGAAGAACTTTATCTGAAAGGAATTTCTTTTTTAATAAAAACTGAGTAAAATTAATTGATGCATTCTTATTGCTTTAATGCCTCTGGTATTTAATGCCCTTGCTGCAGTGACACAGTTTAATTTTCAAGTTGAACATGAATTTTGAAAAAAGACCAGTATTTGCCCAATACTTACCTAAATGTTTCATGAGTTAGATATGCTGCAGTTTCTTATATATTTAAAGTAAAAACTGTAACCTAGCCTAGGAAATACAAATTACCTGAATAATTCTGATCTCGGATGTTGGGTACTATGGCAGTTTCAGCTGCATGTTTTGGGTTGTATCCAGCTTGTCTAGATGCCTCAGAGTTTGGCATTGTGCCAGAAGGGGAGTCAAGAACTTAACTATCCTTTACCTTTTTAGTGAAGGTCTCCCACAGGGTGTTGAGAGGTGTTCTTTGTCATGCTGCTTTGAATCCTGTAATACAGCAATAAATATTCTTTTGATAGTTAAAATTCATCTGCTTCAAACTTGCCCACAACTACAGCAAAACAGGATTACTGCAACTCAGATGGTGTGAGAGGCTGGGAGCTCCCAAACGAGTCTGAGCTTCTCCTATGATCGAACACAGAACAGCTCTTTACAATTAAGCTAGTTTTATATTAGACATAATCATCTTGATTTGTGATAGTCCAATCAGTTATTTAGGGCTTAATTGACTTTTCTGTAAATTGCATTATGAGTTGTAAAATGAAGTGGGCATGTTCACAGACATGGTGGTAAGTGGTCAGCTCTGAACTGCCACTTTTTGAACACTAAGGTCGTTTTTGCGTTTAGGAAGTCATGTGAGTTATGCCCCACTGGATTATTTGTACTAACACTGAATGGTATGGGAGGAGCTGGCAGTCACCACTGTAGTAGGCCAGTTCCTTGTGTGTACACTGAACTGCAGGGTGTTTGCCTCCTGGAAATGGTACGCTCAAAGTGTGAGCAGTTCCTGGGATAAAGGTGCATTTAGAGTAACAGGGAACAGTTTCAGCATCTCTTAACATGGACAAAAAGGAATTCAGCTTTAGGAATTCTTTCTACTTGCATGATTCTTCTGGGGAAATGGCTCCACAGCTATGGTCTCCTTGTAGCTAGATTGGCTTTAAACTGTAACTCAAAACCTTTACTTTCCTTTTATTTTTATTTTTCTTTGTGTCACAGACTGAGAGTTTATTCTATACAAACAAATTCTAATTATTTTTGCTACAGAAGGTTTTCCAGAATAATGATCACTTAAGTATAGAAGTACAATCTGGTTTTGATTATAGCTTCAGCAAGTTTATTTCTTTTGCTGAAATTCTAAACTGACTTAGAGGTGTTAAATTACAAAATCGTGCATGTTTCTGTTAAATGAGTCTTTTGAAGTAAAATCTCTAGTTCTGGATGGCAACCTTTAAAGATTAGGGAGCAAAGAAGATAGGGGAACCAGGTGAATGTGAAAAATCAGTTGCTTTTTCTATATAATGTGAAATTCCTCAAGTTCTAGGGCAACACCTAGTCAGTGACTTAGTGACTTCAACTGGCTTAAAAGCACAGATATACATGGAAAGTTACTTATTGAAATTATTGTGTTCTTGCTTGCCTGGGACTACTTTTAGGACACTTAAATACTGTGAGTCTGAGGGACAAAGTAACCCTGCCCCCATCCTTCCCTCTGCCCTGGCAGCAGAGAGCAGTGCTGCTGAGCACGGCTGCTGTAAGGAGTTGGTGGGCTGGCTTAGCTCACAAGGTTTGAAACATCTTGCATTCAGTCCCTTGAAAATAGGTACCAATTTTCCTTGCTTGAAAGGTGTATTATATTGCTTCTAGCTGGCACGAGGTGTCTTGTATTTTCCCTTCTGATATAATAAAATTTGACTGTCATTGTGAAGCTGAAGCTTTGCAAGTGTTCTCTGATTGCATCACTTTGATATCATGACAGAATTAGAATGCATCTTCTTTTAAAAGTGCTTTGGGAAGTCTGATATTAAGCTATTTTCTTCCAGTGTTTTAAGCTTGGATATGATTATTTGGGGAAAAAATTGCAAATAAAATAAGAAGTTTAGAATAAAAGAAATTGCTTGTTTGTTCTTTTTTCCTAGATCAATGTTCTTCAATCAAAAAGGAGAGCAGAAATCTTAAAATCGGTAAGATATACTTTATCCTCTGTATATCAAGTATTTTAATCCATCTGAAATCAAAAATATGACAAGAAAGCAGTATGTTAAAAATTTAGTCCATTTATTGATGAAATAATAAAAGGCGACTGTCTTTGGTGATTGTCAGTTTGGCCTTTAACTGGGCCTACATGTTTAACTGTTTTTGACAATCCTTTCGGTTCAGATTTGAACACTTAGAGCTTTTTACTACTGTTGATCCTTTGGTATGTGTTCTATGGTTAAAATCAAACTTTGTATGCTAAGAATTCTGCTGTTTAGGTCTGGTTTATTACTTTGTAAGCAGTAAGTGCTACTTATCATCTATTCTAAGATGAATTCTGTGCTTTCTAAGAACAGGGCAAATTTTAATACGAATAGTATGGTATCTGCTAAATTACCATAAAGCTATATCTGCATGCCAGTTTTCTTCACATTGTATTCCCTTTTCTACTTCACATTATCTCTGTTAGAAGTTTATTGAGGTAGAGATTGACAAATTAAATAATGCTTTTCTTTCAAATGTCTGAAGTTGCTCTCCTATAATTTTCTTAATTCTTTAAAAAGCAAAAACTTTAGTTGGGTTGGTTTATAACTACTTACTGTTCAGCTCTGCACCGTACCAACTTGTTTTCTATTTTAAGACTTGACAGTCTCCTCAGCTATGTTCATAAAGGTTATGGATTTGGATCATTAGGAAAATATTTTGTAGCCCCTCTCTTACGTGTCCTGGTTAAACAGGAGATAACAAAAATTTCAAGACACGAATTAGGTGACAAGAATTAGAAGTAGCTTTCTGCCATTAGGTAGATTTCTTCTGTTTTGCTCATGAGGTTAATCCTATCAACTGATTTCTGAGATTTTTTGGCTTGGTTCTTTGCTTCCTTTACCTTGCATGTTTATTTTACAACATTGGAAGCTCTATGAGGTATTGATGTAAAACTATCAGGACATGAGAGGAGAAATTAAACCTGAAATTGTAGGTTGTTTATGTGAATTAAGTGACATATTTATGTGATTTTTAAGAGAATAAATATTTATTTTGTTCCTTCTAGATGTTATCGTTTATGTATGCACATCTGGCTTTTTTCCATCAAGGTTATGATCTGTTTAGTGAACTTGAGCCCTACATGAAAGAACTTGGTGCAGAGGTAACGAATTTTTTTTTTTAAATTCTTAACTCTATGCTGAAGTGAAGGAAATCTTGATACATGCCTACTTGTCAGGTACTTCAAAGATTTATTCAACAAAAAGGGAATTGTAGTATGATAAAGGCAAAGCATAAAGAATATACTGTAATGAGAGGGATGAAAATAGTTACAAACTAAAAGTTGTCTATTTACTAAAATTAATACTACCTTTAGGATTTACATACTTGAGCACAGCCATGTACTGCTCTGTGAGGTACATTGTGGTATTCAGGACACGGGACTATTTGGATTTCAAAATTTTTACATATGACCCATGTTTATAAATATATCTAATAATAAAAAATTAGATTAGGCTGATTTTCCGTCTACTCATGTACTTTATTTACTGTATAAATTATGCAGTATAATTAAACTGCATAATTAAACTTTGATGTGTGCAAATATAACTTTGACATTAGCAACTTAGACCATAAAATGGAAGTATGATTTTAAACTACTTTAATAAGTAGTGCAAAATTGAATTCCTTCATGGAATCCTTCTTGCCCAGTTTTGTTGTTTAAGTTTAAGAGCACACAATTGGCGCTTCTGGGTTTTCATTGAGGGACTCATGAAGAGCTTAGATGGACCACTGCCAACTGCACACGGGAGACATTGAAAATGGTTATGTAAATAGATTATAATACAGTATTCAAGTGAAGATCTGTCTGTGGTGCAGGAAGAAGAGTCAGCAATATCTTGACTTGCTTTTCAGTGCAAGTTATATGAGCACTTTTTATCTGCCTCTGAGGACTTGCAACAAGTGTTCTGATACAAACCCCTCTATCGCCAAACAGATCCACAAAGCAGCAAACCAAATTTTTAATTGTCTGTCCAGGTACAAAAATCAAATAAATGACAGCAAACTTCTCCATTCATCTTAAGTAGATGTGTCATTGAGTGTCTAAGAGATGGAATTGTTCTGAGCTGGTTATTCTTACCACCACACTGTTGTCATCTGTGCCCTCCAACCTGCTTCTGTGTCTGTGCAGTGGAGCAGATTGGGAACTGTAGAAAATAACTCCAACAATCCTGTGGCTGAACAGTTATTTTTCTGCTAGATTAGGCCCCAGCTGGGTTACTGTGGGTCTTAATTATGTGTAGAAACACATCAGGTCTTGATGTAATAGGGGCACTTGAACACTTCAGGTGGATGTTACTTTCCCATAGTTGTGCCCTTTATCCTTCGGCACCCATCCAGTTTGGGTAGTTGAACTGTAGTGTCTGGTAGTATAATGTGTGTGTCCTGTACTTCTGTGGAAGAGGAGATAGGGAAAGGAGACAAAAATTATGGAGTTGATAGTGAGTTATGCTATCAGCCAGCCTTCAATGTTTCCATTTCATTGACATGATTCAAGCAGGAAAACACAAGGTTATTTTTGAATGTCTGGTCATGCTTTTGCTTGATCTGGTAAGGAGCACTGTGTAGCATTCATTTTGGTGCTGGTATCATAGCAACTGAAGGAGTTAAATTTAGAAAATCCATAGCTAAGAATGTTTTAAATATATTACAGTTGGAGCAAGGATAGAATGAAGACCCTAAAGTTGTACAACTTGCGGAATTGTTCTTTTGTAGCAGACCTTGGCATTTAAGTAATGGATATTTTTCATGACAGAAGAAGATTTGTAAATAACTGTTGAAAGTTTTAACAGTTGATGGCTTTGCAGCTTGTACTGGTTGAAGCTTCTGCCTTTAACAAAGTGTGTTGTGACATAACAAGGATTTGCTGGATTTTTGTGAAAATGCTGTTAGATTCCTTCTATTGGTGAGTTTTCATTCCTAGGTACATTTTGTGTATGATCTTAATTACAAAGGTTAACAGCATCTGAAGTAATAAAATTGATCTTAAATAGTATAGTTATAATTTTGAATTATTTTTGTTCATATTTTCAAAATAACTGTTTTACTGTGATGGAATAGGATTAAGCAATTTTGCTTTCTAGGGATCCCTTGGGAATCAGATCACTGTTGGTGAATCTTAGTGTGCCAGCATGAATCGAGCTTTTGTATGGAAACTATGGCATTTGGTACTTTTCATGTGAAATATGTCATTAGCTTAAAAAAAATCTGAATTTTCATTGAGATGACTATTCAAAAAGCTAAATATTTTAGTCTGACTTAATTCTCCTCAGAATGCCAGTTAGAGCATTATGTTTATAGAAATACATTTACCAGTAAATGCAGTAGTTTGAAAAACCTAATTTTCTAAAAATTATCCAGTAATGCTGTAATGACTGGGATTTTGATAGTTTAGTTATGAATTGCTTCAGGTTTTGATAGTTGTATACTATTGGTCTCTTTTAAGACAATTGATGTGATGCTCTCCTGAGTGAAAAGGAAGAAAATGTGGTTTGAGCTTGCAAACAGGAATGGTGCAATGCTGTCTTCATAGTAAAAAAAGTAACTGATGGAATGAGCTGCTGTTAAGAACTTTGTTTTGGCTGTGGTAAATGTGCCCTCAAACACTTATATTCAAGATAAATTAGAGGTAATTGCCCTACCCTGAGTGACTGCCTTCTGTTTCATCTAATGGGGTAGAAGGAAGAATTTCTTGGGGGCCATGTGCGGTTTCCTGAATCTGAAATTTTAGCAAGAAACTTGATTCCTATAAAGTTTTGAACAGCACTTGACCTAATTCTCATCTTTATCACAAAAGAAAGGGTTTTCCAAGGGTTCTTGATGCAAAAAAGTCTTTGAGCCCATTTAGAGGCTCTTGTGTCATTTTTAGGTCCTATAGCCACATAAATGTGGCATCTGGTCCCTTCAGTCTTCAGTGTGTTCATGTTCACAAATACCTGTAGAGGTATGGAAGTGCTGGTATGGCCTTTTGAGCCAGAGGGGAAGACAGAGAGAGAAGAGTTAAAAAATGTAACAGAGTTTGCAATTGGATCCAGATGTTTCAGCTTTCTGATGGCTCCATAATTGTTGGAGACTGTCTAGCACAAGGGTGCAAGAGCCTCTTATATTCCCTTTTTTCTCGTTTATATCATGTCAAGCAGGGGAAGTAAAAGACTGGGGAAATGGCCAGAGTTGGCAGGGCCCGTCACTTGTGGTTCCGAGAGTGGGTGGAGGGGATCCTATTTGTGTGAGGATCAGAGGATCTGTTAGTCATCTGTGCCCTGTGCCAAGTGAGTGACCCAGCTGGGAGCGGGTGCTGCTGCGCCCTGCTCGTGCTGTTCTCGTTGTGGCCTGGGGCAGAGCCAGCTCTGTCCCACAGAGCGAGAGCTGTGGGCTGAGCCCTGTGCTCGGTGCTGCGTCTGCATCGCTGCTCGCTGAGATGCTGGGGCTGGGTTAATGGCAGCCTTGTGTTACAGGCTGCAGAAAGGAGGGGTTCACTGGCTTCCATGGCCTGGCACATAAGTACCAAACCAACTGGTCTTTCAGGCAACATCTGCTTCTCTTATTTAAACATGAAGGCCTGTATAAAACAAACAACTGAACCAAAAGAACCGAAACTATAAAACAAAAACAACAACTGAATCCCAAAACAACCGACCAACCACAGAAAACCCTAATCAAATTTTCTCTTACAGGGTATCTTAAATTTCCTCCTTTTAAATTTTTTTTCTGTGAATGTAAAAGGAAAAAGTTTATACGGTAGTGCTAGGGGACATGCTTGCAGCAAGTTTTTGGGTAGTGTTTTTTTTATTATCACATACTTTGTGAGGATACTAACTTAATTATTCTCTGTGACAATCTCCATTATTTTCAAAACCATATTTTTATTTCCAAAATTAGTTCGAATGTCTCTACCTAAGATTTCAAGCAATCTTGCTCAAGTACTGCTGATCGGCTGATCAAAACTATTGACACAAAATCCTTGTTGAGACAGTTCTTCCACTTTGTGGGGGGAAAAAATCCATAGCATTTGCTCCTTCTAGTTTTTACTGCTCCTGCCAGTGCTGCTGCATAGGCCAGCAAGAGCAGCTAAAGCATGAGTCATCCTCCTGGGAGACTGAGCACCAATGCGGTACAGTCGCATATGCTTGGCACCATGCTGTTCTTTGAAACAGTTCTTCTAATGCTTACAAGAAATGTACACCTTTGTAGAGGTTAATTCAGGGTGGCAGAGCAGTGCTTTAAACAAGGCTTCAGTGGTTATTCAAGGTAAACAATTTGTGACAAAGAAGTAATTATACTATGCAAATAAAAGTCTTGCAATGTCTAGACATAATGTTTTCTTTTTTTTTTTTGTCAGCATTGTGAAATCTACTGAGCCAAATTTCTCATGATAAACTAAAGATCCAATTTTCTGTTTCTCTTTACAGCTGGATCAGTTGGCTGTAGATGCTGCGAAGGAGAAGAGAGATATGGAGCAAAAGCACTCCACTATTCAACAAAAGGTACTTGACTGAATGTGAAAGGCAGGCTGCACACACATTTTTTTTTATCTGTAGCATCTCTCCCCAGCATCTCTGCATCAGAACTACAAGGGATGGTATTTTTAGTGCAGAGAGACAGACTGATATGTCATTAAATGTAGGGTTAGATTGCAGATATTAATTTTGTATCACTGAACAAAATATTATGCTTAGTTTTTACTGAAACATAAATAGAACAGTAGAATTTATTTGAATGCTGGGATTCTAGCATTTCATTAGAACTCTTAATTCCTGTTACATCTTGGATTCAATAAGTTGTACAGGTTTCTGTGTTTCCCTGCTGTGTGTTTGTAGAAGAGGTGTATGTGCTGCACAACCCTACAGCCATAGGATTTGGACTGTGCCAAATCCAAGTACAGGACTTGGAACTTGTGTGGCAGCTGCTGTTGCATATGAAGAGCAAAAGTAAACTTTTGTAAAGAGTGTCTAATGTACTGGTTCAACCATGCACAGATATGAAATGGAGAACATTTTGTTTCTGTTTTGGGAAGATTTCTGCAATAATTCTTTTTACTTCTTGAGAAAAATTCAGATAATTCATATTGGGGAATGACTTTCTGTTGTTTGGATGTTTCAGAAGCTCTAGATCAGTATTGGTTTTGCAGGTATAATGCCAGAAGTTAAAAACCTTTCCAATGAACTCTCTGGTAGTGAGCTAATACTGCAGGCACTTTTGAAAGGGATTAGGTACCAGTTTAAAGGTAATGCTACACTTTGTACTCTCATTCAAATAAGTCATGTATCTGTTCAGGTGGCATAAATTAAAAAAAATCCCACCCAATGTAAATGCAATCTGATAAGTAAATAAATTCAGGATTGAAAACATGCTGAGATTATTAATTGTTTAGCCTTAGTAGGAGCCAATATTAATACTAATGGGAAAAGGTGACATTTTTGGTTGCTGAAAGCATTTTTATTGGTGCATCCTGTCATCCCTTTAGGAGTTGGTGAGAAGCATTAGGAAAAGTTGCTGTGAAATTGAGCAGATGTGATGGTGAGGGCAGAGCTGACATGCTGTGCTTGGAGTCAGGAGATAACTACAGGCAAGGAAGGGGAAGAAGGGGGGGAAATGGGAAAGATGAAACTTGAGAATTAACATTGAAGGTCAAATTTTAAGACTTTTGGGCTTAAAGGCCTAGTTTAAGGAATGGACAGCAGTTGAGAGGCTTACTGTTACGAGAGCAGTGGTGCTTGATGAAGGATGTAAGTTATGAGCAATTATTTTTTAACTGGCCATAGAAATAATAACTCATTACCATGAATTATGGTCACTGCTGTTGCCAATGGTGTTTACAGTCTTTGTTTTTTTTTCAAATGCTGCTTAAGGCTGCTTTACAGGTAAGCTACTTCTACTACTTCAATTACTACTGAAACTTCTAAGCTTCATGAAACTTGATAAGCCATATCTGTGCGTAATATAAATGTTCTTGGTTTCTAGTAGGAGTGATGATCACAATGATGTTACTTTTATTGTTGCTTACTTTAATTGACAATTTAATGCTGTCTCTAAAATATAATCAGGGCAGTCAGAATGTACTGTATGTTGTCGTCTTAATTTCTGTGTTTTGAGTTGTCAATGTTATCTCCTGTCCTTATCAGTAAAGTGACTCTTGCATTTTTGTGCTGATAATGCCTAGACTGTGCTTTATTGGACATTCGTCTTACAGCTTGTCCAATCATTTTCTCAGTTTCTTATTCAAATCATATTGTCTGTTTTTGTCTTCTCCTGCTTGCTTTTCCCAACCTTCACACCAAGTTAGCTTCCAGCTCATCAGGATTTCAGAACTGCCTTAAACTTTGGATCTTGTTCTTTTTATCATTACTTGTCATCTGGTCATCCTGTCCCAGATGGCAACATTATTCCCTGTTCTCTTCTCATGTCTTGTCATGTTACTTTCCACTGTGTTGCCTCTTAGGCATATGTTCCCAAATCTTCCAATGCCAAATCCTTCCATGTTTTATAACAACTGAAACTTCTGAAGCTTATTGTGTTGAATATTCCATGAGGTGTATATGCATTTAATATACTGAAGTTCTAATCTAATGCTTCAGAATGATGCCTTTCCTTCATTGTGTGGATAAAGAACAGTTCCTTTTCTGAAATGTATAGGTAAGTGCATACATGCACACACCTTACCCACCCACTACCTGTGTTTGCATATATGTGCATATGCATGCAGAATAATTGCACTAATTAAATAACCCATCTCACTTTTCTGTATAATCATTGTCCTACTTAATTAGGCTTGTTGATGGAGAGGCTATTAAAAGTGTCATGGAAGGGCTTGGTCACCAATACAGTGTGATTTCCTTTTTAACAGAGCTGATATCTCATTTACTTTTTTAAACTACTTTTAAGTTTTGTGGTCTATTTACTCAGCAAATATGCAGGAAACTTTTTTTTCAGTGTAAGAAATTAATTTTTCTGTATTAAACTGGAGGAACACATACTATGAATTCATCTAGAAATTTCATGATCATTCTGGGAAATTATTGCAATATATTTTTATAGGGAAAGATTCATATTAAAAGAGTGGTGTCACAGTGTCAATACATCAGACATGACTCATGTTTTCTGAGCAGTTTGCAGCCCATTGCTGTAGTAACAGTGAATTAAGAAATACTTGAAAAATCGGTTGCCCTTGTAAACAGCTTCATGGCTTTTTGCTTTTGTCAGAGCTAATATTGTGTTCTAAAATGAGGAAGATGATACAGGAAAAATATTTGCATTGAACTTCAAATACTTTTTGTTGTATTCAAATCCCTTTTTCATTAAAGTAAAATCTGCTTCCGAAGAACTGCTCAGGAAACAGCTGGAGTGAGAATGATTTGAAAATTTTTAGCATCTTGAGTAAACAAGGTGATAGGAAACCAGATGCTACTACAGTCATAAAGCAGGCATAAACCAGAGCTGCTGTTGAGAAGTTGTGCAGACTAATTCCCATTTCCAAATCCAAAGATGTGCTTGTATTTCAAGTGACTTGTTTGCTCAATGACACTCTCGCATTCTCTCACTTTGTGTTGGACTTTAAACCTTGTCACTTGTGGTGTCTGTTGTTTTAAGTCCTTCCTCGAGGGACTTTTCAGCTTAAGCATGACAAACATCTCTTGCCAATGGGAAGGGAATGGAAGCAACTTTCTAAGTGGGGAGTTTGCACAATTAGTGTCTCCTGTTTAGTATATGCAGGCCTAACTTCAGCTTAGTGTTTTCTTTAGTACTTATGCGCTCTCATTTGCTGCTTTTTAAAAAACTTGAAAAATGCTACTTCTCTAAAGTGAAAAATCATTTAGGTTACACATTCAATGTTAAAATACAGTTCCTAAGATTTACTGGTAAAATGGTGTGAATAGCTTTTGTGGCCTGGTAGCAATTTTGAAAGTAAATCAAAAGCTCTGCTGCTGAAAATTATGGGGGGTTTTGTTTTGGTAACAAGAAAATTATATGTAGAGAAACAAAAAACATACAAGTTCTGAAATAAATTGAGTATGTGTGATGAATTGATACATTCATAGGAAAATGCATTGACTTAAAAACTGTCAAGAATATTAAGTGTTCAGTGACACACCAGATTAGTATTATTTCTGGAGATGAAAGTTGTTTTTCCATTGCCAGCTGGTTTGCTGTACCTCATGGACATTTAAAGAAAAAGGGGAAAAAAAAGGCATGAAAGCATGCTGTGTGCTTCGCTTATATAACCCACTTTTACATGTTTCTCTTCCAGTAGCAGCCAACCATGAAAAATGAGTGTCAGAATAGAAGCCATAGATGTTTCTTCTTTCAAATCCAAATGAAATGTGTGATGTAGCATTTTGGTGAAAATTACATAATACTGGCTAAATTTTCTTAGTTCTGGTTAGGTGAAATGTACTTTAGTCCTAACTGACACCTAATTAGTTTAATTATGTTTAAAATGAAGTCTTTATCAGTTGTGTGCCTGCTGGCAGAATACAAAATTCTGAATCACATACAGTGACTGAGTTTATTAACATGTGATTCTCCTATGCAGGACACTGGAAAGATCTGGGTGGATTTCTCTCCACCCCTGATTATTTTTCATGATTCACTGAACTTTTCCATGCACAAAGATAAAAATAAACTGTAATGTGACTGCTTTGCTCCTATTTTTTAATTATAAAATAGCAGAAACTATAAGATCAGAACACTGCTTATTGAGTTTCTTTCTCTACTTTTATCCATGTAATTGAAATGGAACATAAATTTTTTTTCTGATTGTTTGGCCATCTTTTTCTTGACCACAACTTTATCAACAAAGTTTTATGGCTAAAGCACATGGAAGCCTTACTCCTGCCCCCCTCAAGCTGGTAGTCTGCCATGTACAGTTAAGGAGATATTTGACATTTTTCTGTATACTCTGGTGTCTTTTTCTGCTCTGAAAGTGGAATTCAATCAGGGAAGTAATTAAAAATTACACTAAATGCATTTCATTAGAAGGGTCAGTATTTTAGACAATTTGGGCTGAGAGTGTGGCATGATAAATGATCCAAAGGTTTCCTGTCATACTTGTATACATCTTCAAAGCATAGTTCTGGACTCACTGGAAAAGACAGCTGCGTTTTCTTCAGCAGTTTTCCAAACCCAGAGGAAAATGTGATTACATAGTAGTTTGGACAGAAAAGCCTGTGGGAATGTATGTTGTCTTTAACTAGACAAGGAGTTGCAGGCATCACTGAGGCAGGAAGATGCAAATCTTTAGCAGGTTTCATTATGTTTGGGAGCTGGTAAGTTAGAGTAATTTATCAATTTTTGGGGAAGGTAGGGAATGTGACATCAGCGTGTCAAAGTTTGTGCATAGTGGTTTTCTTTTTATTTTGAGAGCTTACATGAAGCCTTTTATGTTCAGCATGTTCTGATCTATGAAACAGGCAGAAAATCAAAGTTATTAAATGCTGAAGAATAAATACAAAAATTAGGTTTTCTTTTGGTGAAGCTTTTAATTGTAACTTGTATGTTTATTCAGATTGGTGTATGGTAATGATATGATAGTTCCATTTTCTTTCAGAACTCTTGCATTAATCATCTGTCAATTAAATAATAAAAATCTAGATTTAACATTTCAACATTAGTTAATCTATTCAGATTAGTAATAGCTGAAGGCAGTGAGTAATTTTAAGGAATTTGTGCTGTGCTGACTGGGGAGCTTAAAGGGCCTATTTTAATATTTGTAACCATTTCACTATCATGTGTAATTAATCTTGGGTTGAACCAAGCCATCTGCATGTGTAAGAGTGAACATCATGTGTAGCACAAAAGTTGTGTGCATCCTGGACTATTACATAGGGCTAATGACCATGTTGGTTTTGAAGCTGCTTTTTTTATATATATGTTTGTTGCCTCTTTTCCTTTATGTATAGACAATACATTTGTTTGTCAATACTAAGGAACAAAGTACAAACCAGAGACTTATAGGTATACTTTTCACACAAAGCTGCTGTTTGCAATTTACGTAAAGTAACTACTGAAGGTTTGGGAGAGTGATATTACAAAATGTTCTGTCTTTTCAGTATTTAACTTGTTCAGGTTTTTTTTCCTGAAACTTAATTTTCCGTAATGTGTCTCTCACACCCTCGTTAAGGGGAAGAAGCCATATGTTGCTAGTCTACTTTAAGGATATCTTTTAATAACAATGAAATGAAATTATAGCATGTATATTATTTTCATCTCTGGACAAAGTTGTGATAAATGATGTCATTCCATGTGGGCTTTTTCATGCACCCTTAGTAGTTGTTAACCTCCCGCTCACTGAGTATTTGAACTGTACCTTCCTGGGAAGAGTCCATGCTCTCAATGAGATGTGAAAGCAAATGATCACCACATGTATTATTACTTATGTCTAACCTACCTTTGCTAAAGATGTAAAGCAGTCAGCCTTTCTAAAACTTGGAAAGCTGCTATTAATTGTTATAGCTGGCTTTAGTTGTTATTAGGTTGATGGAAATGTATATTCCCTTGTCCTACTTGTAATTTTGTAATCATACCCAAGATCCTAAAGAAAAAAATACTGCTAAGGTCTTGTCATCATTGCCAGCACCATGATTGCTTTACTTTAGAGTTAACTGATAACATCATCTTTATTTGATTACTTGTCTTCTAAGTTCCTATGCAGCACAGCTGTCAACATGACACAGCTGAAGAAAATGCTAAAGCACAACTGGCTTTATACAGGTGTCTGCAACAGGCTGCAGCTGGTTTTCAGTTTTCACTCATAACTTTCATTGCTTCTTTTCCTCTGCTTTTCTGTCTCCCTTCTTGGAAATAAATGAGAGACCATTTGAACTGACAGTTGAAGCATCAGATGCTCTGTCAGCAATTTTTGCCCTCTACTTGGCTGTAGAGGTCACCAATACCTGAACAAGAAATTCCCCTTGTTGCAAGTAAAGTGAAAATCTTTATCATTCTCATTGCCTGAAATTGCTATTTTAAAAAAAGCCATCAGGGGCTGAGAGTCATGGTTTGACTAATAAGTGTTGCAAGCAAAACATTATTCTTGATATTTACTCTTTGACGATAGTACTGCTCATATTTGAAGTTTTGTTTGAACTGCAGTGTGTTTTTCTTGTCTTGTTCCTTTGTACTAGGATTACTCCAGCGATGATACTAAACTAGAATACAATGTAGATGCAGCCAATGGCATTGTTATGGAAGGTTATTTATTCAAGCGAGCCAGCAATGCCTTCAAGACTTGGAACAGGTAATTATTCAGAACCTCCGTTTGCTGCTTATAAAAATACTGCTTTTTCACCTGAATTCTGATCTCATTCATAATCTCTGTAACTCACTGACTCCATAGTTTTGACAGAACACTGGGATAACTGTTAGTTAACTTAGAAATGATGCTTCAAAGCCCTTGTTTTCTGTCCTAGTTGTTCGCAAACCTTTCTCTTCTGAAAGCATGTGCTAGGAAAGTGTTAGAAGACAGAGTAAAATGGAAGTTGTATAGCCATTTGAAGCAGGGAAACACAGTCAAGGACTCACATTATTTTTCCTGAAAGATAAGAAATGTAATTGTTATCCTTTGAAATTCCTGTCCTGTGAAGTGACTTTTGCTTAGTAGTTTTGATGGCCCTTTTGGGAATTCAAAATATATTGTTACTCATATATCTTTAACAATGTATATTTTACTACTATTTAAATATTTTTCTTCCTGAGCAGGATTTCTTTTGCATTTTTTAAGATGTGTGCTTTTTTCAAGGAAATATATATGCTGGAGCATTTACAGCACAATTGGATACAGTTCATGAATTTTAAATGCAATTTGTTGTGATATAGAGCTCTCTTTACTGTCCATGTTCTACAGTTTTTTTCAGCAGTGCCTCTGTTAAACTATTTGTTGTGTTTCAAAGAATGTACATTTGAGCGTGTGGTCCCTTACAATCTTAATTATTCTATACTTCCACAAGCACGTTAGAAATTGGGATTGCTTCAGTTAAATCTGTAGGCTGGTGCAAGGGCCACTGCTGTCAGTAAGACTGTATCTGTATTAGCAAGTCATGGGCAACTAGTACAAAGGATTTGCTTTGGTCTGATTCTGGTCTGGTCCTTTGGCCTGATTATACATCTATAATTGTAATGTACCTTCTGGGTTAGTTTCATGTAGGCAGAATTCAAAGTTCTCCAAGACAAATCTGTGAAATATCAAAGGAAGGCGAAGGGAGAAGACCATGAGATGTGCATCAAAAGCACTGTCCTGGTGTGAAGTAAAATGTTAGTGTGAGCATACTGAGAAAAATCTGAAGTAAGAGGGCAGGAGATTGTCCTTTATTGGACTCCCAAGGGGCTGAAAGGATCCTTTTTGCCAAGGTGTTTTGCAGGATTGACTGAAGGTGAAACTCTGTCTCTGGATTCCTCTTTTGAATAGCAGGAAGGCCTTGCTCTGCAGGGAGGGAGCAGGGCTGAAGTGTCTTCTTCCACATGGCTTCATTCCTAGTAATACTGTACATGCGTCTCACCTTAAAGTGGTTAGAGAGTAGGACTCAATTAAAACTGACTTCTGTATGTTGGTAATTTAAATGGACACCAACTAAATAAGGAGAAGTTGTAATTAAATCAAGGTACACAATGACATTCCTTCAGATTAAATTACAGATTTGAACACACATAATCAAAGTATATCCAACAAATAATTTATTTAAGAGAGCACAGATAAACCACTCATTAATGAATCAGAGCTGCCTACTTTTATTTCATAATTGATATGTACTTACAGTTTTTTCTTCTGTTTATCACAGGAGCATTCAATAAAGCAAAACCTTTACTCTTTTTAATACTAGATTCTTGATAATTTATCTCACTGGGATAGACTAGTTGGATGCTTTTAGGCAAAAAATAGGATTAGGTATGCTATCTATAAACAGTTCTGAAATTGAATAAATAATTTTAATTTTATATTCCTCATATTGACGAACCATTACTAATTGTTATTAAACTACTGTTATTATACATAAAATATGCATTTAAGACCTTCTTAATGAAGACAATTTTTAATTTCTGAATCTAGCCCCCCATTTTTGCTATGTTTTAATAAAAAAATTAAGAAGTACTTCTGTTGGTTTATTTCTGAATACATTTGTAATTGCTTGCTATGCTGTAGGCACAGAAGGGGTCACTGCCATTTTCCACTGCCTGTTTTACTTGATGGAAGGTTTTACTTATGTAGTGTTACAGTTTCAGCTGTAGGGAGATAATACTGATTGAAGTTTATAATGTATTTGAGATTAGAGGGTTTTTCCAGTCACCACTTGAAGTACAAGAAAGGATTGTGTCATTGCATTAAACTGTGTTTTGTGTGTAAAATTTTACAAAATAGCAAAGAAGGAAACATTTAGAGAATTATGTATTTTATTTTAAGGAATTCCGAGCTGAAGTGAAGACAGACAAGATACTTTTAGTGTTCTTACAGATTGGTAGTTTGCTACTTCATTATATGCCCATCTTTGGGGAAGGTGGGTGGGAAATCAACCGGCTGAAACAGAACTAGAAGAATTTGCCTAGAACTACTGGAATTTCCTGCTGTTCTGAACCAAGGGTGACAGCACAGGTCTTCCTTGCTGACTGCTAAATGCACTGTCAGTAGCAATATCTATATAAAATGGAGACTTCTCTTTTACCCCTGTTGGTATCAGTTGGTATTATGTTGATTCTAGACCTTTTTAAGAACTCCTTCAAGAGTGAATTAAAGGCACCAAAAACCATTGCAAGGGCCGCTATTAGTGGGTCCTTGCCAGCATTAAAAACACAAGAGAAGAGGCAAGGGTACAATAGGTTTTGTGTGGGTTTGAAACAGCAGTAGGATTCTGGCTGACAAATCAGAGAACTGCAATGGTTCTGGTGTGCATGTCTTGGTCGGTGAATCCATGGACCCCATAGTGGAATTATCCTGGGAAAATTCTGGTTGGTAGGGGAGAAAAAAAAATGAAGACTGTATAATACAGCCCTTTGAAGGGGGGGCAAATCTGTTGTGGTGAATAAAAACTTGTTTCCAGTCCAAACTAATGTCTTGCTAGGATGATGAAGTTTTTTTCCTGGGGCACCTGGCAGCTTGCGTTTCATTGTCTGAAGACTTTAATTATTTGGGCTTTTGCATGAAATTTCCTGTTCTTGGGACGGTTCTGCGTGACACTGGCTTTAGAAACAAATAAGTGTTTGAGCAAGCTACAAAGTAAACCCCAAACTATTTGCAATTGTGTTGCTGTGTTTTGAAAGAGATGGAGCTTTTGTAATCTCTTTTTGTTGTGAATAAAAGTGTAGTGTATAATGTACCCAAGTGTTTCAGATGATACAGTTTAGTGGAATCAAAATTATGTCCTTGTACTGCAAAGTCTTAGAGTAACAGGAATGGACACCTGTGTTTAGAATGTGTGTCTATCTGTTGGTAAATTATATACCTTATTGTACACCATTTTCTTAAGACATCAGGAACTGGAGTCAGGGACATTTATTGTGGAGCAGTAGCTGGAAAGCTGTTTTGGTTCCCAGAAATTCGAATCAAAAATAAGTCTATATCATGAAGAAAGAATAAATATGTGTAGGGAGAAAAACCTACCATTCGTCAAACCAGTAGTGTGTTCCAAATAGGTTTTAGATTAGATGCAATAGATGTTTTCCTTTTTAATTCTGCTGTATTTTCAGATCATGCTAATTCTTTTCTTATTTTGCTCATTTTGCATTTTTCATTCCTTTTCCTCCTTTCCCTTATGTTTTAATCCTACCCCATTTTTTCACATGACAGGAAAAAGCCAGATCACATCAGGTACCAACCAGCTTCTTTTATACCTTCCCAATGTTTCCTTGGCACGCAAAAAGCTCTTCATTAACCCTGCATTTAATTTTGATTACTTGCAATGGATGTATAAGTGACTCAGTCTGAGAAAATAACAGAAGGATTCTGCCTGGGATGCCAGTATACCTGCTGCTCAACTCCTTTAAAAGACTTAGAAAGATTGAGCAAGTTTTTAGCTAAAAAGGAATTAAAACCAAGTTTCTGCACTCAAACTTCTGAGCATACAAGATGAATGTCTTGACTTTTTTCAATTGAAGTTGATGAGACTTTTTTTTCTTATCAACTGCATCGGGAGTAGACATGTACTTTTAAATGTTGTGCATTCTTAATCACTCTGTTTTAATTGTGTGCTGACAGCAACTAGAGAAGAAAATTGTTTCTTTGTGAGAATCATGAAGCACAATTCATTGTTTTAGGTAAAACTCAAATTTTATATTTCTTTTCAGTATTACTCTCAGTTCTCAGAAATTGGATTTTTTTTTCTATAGATTTTGCGTTGTTTCCTATTTAACAAATAGTTTTGAATTGTGTAGGTATAAATGATGGAAAACATTCAATTTCTTAAATACAGGAACAACTGTATTTAAGCACTACCAAGTGAGAACTGTGAGAACAGTGTAAACTACTTTAATAGTCCCAAGAATGTTTTCTTCTTCACCTTGCTTCTCTCTTGCTTTTGATAGAATGACACATTTAAAGAAACTTTGATAATAATCACTACTTACTGCACACATGATGCTTAAAGATTGATTAAATTATTCTTGGAACCTGATAGGTGTGGGTTACTCTATAGCAGCACCTTCAGTACAGAGATTGCACCTCAGAAGTTCCTGGCTGATGCTGGGGTAGACCCCAGCAGTCTGCTTGCTACAGAGGAGTGTAGATTTTGTTGATAATATTTAGTTAATGAAGAATAACTCCAAGTTTTTGGCCTGAATAAAACTGCTGTGGTGCTGACGTTTTCATCTTGTTAAGCATAAAATAAAATGTATTAACTCTGACATCTACTTCAAAAGTGTGATCTACACGTTAGCCTACATTCTAAATTGTTGATCTTGTTCGGTAAAAGTTTCTTTTAGAAAAGTACCAAAACATGCTCCCTTTTTGGCTGGACTGAAAATTTTTCTTTAACAGATTTAATTTCTCTACTAGGTAAAAAAGGGACTGAAATACTTTCAAAATTTTTGGACTAGCCTTTAAAGATGGCACAAATTCGTGTTACAATTTGTGTGTGCACTTACATCCAATTAATTAGATTAGAGCTTGTTTACTAGAGTAACTCATTAAATATTTAGCTGTAGAACAAATGAAGCATTGCATTAATGAAGTTAATTGCACTACCTAAGGCTGTTATTAGAAATTTGCTCCATTGCTCATTGTCTTGGGGCAAGGCTGCTTTTTTTTCCCCTTTATCACTCCCTGGATCACTTAGGCATCGCTTTTCACGTTTTTCTATTTTCTGTTACATTCAAAAAAAGCACATGAAGAAAGACTGAGTTTATTTCCTTTTCAAGTCTGCTTTTTTGTTGAGATTCCTATATAAATATTAGCAATAACCTGCCTTATATTTGAGGGATACTTACTGCATCTGTAAATAGATAGTAAAGATGATACCTTTTCAGTAGCAGTGACCAAAACTACTGCTGTTAGTAAATTGAAAAAGTCAAGGATGACAGGAGATCCTGTTGTTGCTTTTTAAATTAAATATATCTGCACAACATTTGAAAAGATTAATTGTTAAAAGGTAGAATCTCATCTGTCTACTAAGCACTGACTTTTCTAACAAATACTAGATTTTCTGTTTTGGATCTAACATTTTTTGTATATATTAATTTTTTAAATCATCTTTGTGCACTTCTTTCCATGAATGGCTTCTGGTGGTTGAATAAATACATGGGACCCTCTTGTTACTAATTGTCGTAAACTGTACCTTGAAGCTCTACAGCCTGGGGAGAATAACAAGATCTGTTGCAAGGCAATATTTTGTGCACTGTTACCATTCCAACTAACTGACAATGCAGGAAAAAGTGATGTGTAGTAAAGGTGGGGTACTGGAAATAATTGGGGGATGATGCTGTGGTAAACACAGGTTTCCTTTATAAACCTAAACAAAACACATGGTATAAATTTCACTGAATTGTTTTTTATATTCCCTTCATTATTGTCAGCTTTCATGTTGTACATCTCCAAAAGAGCTAGAAAGGTGTGGTTATGTCTGTTGGGGTTTTTTTTTCATTCAGTGCTCTGATAAAACATCGTTGTTAGACATCTGAGGCACATAGAGATCTGAGGTAATTTTTTCAAAATGTGAGTGATTTTTCCATTCTCTGAGTTGCATCCTATGTGAACAGTGAGTTTGACTAGGAAGGATACAGTTCAGAGGAGCTTTTAAGCATTATATTATCTTTTGGATTTTATAGGATGCCTTCATTATATCTTTTATTTGATATTTTCCTTCAAAGCTGAGGCTTGAGTTAGGTTCCTACTTAAAAGTTTTTGTTGTTTCTTTTTTTTTTTAGTTTTTATATGCAGCCTTTTTATTGCAGGATCAAAAATTTTAAGACATGCCCAATATAGATAGCTATTAAACCTGCATGGGATAGCAGCACCAAAGTATTTTTAGTGCCTTAGTAAGTTAGTTCTTAGTTCTAGTCTCAAAAATATTTCAGGATTAGTTTACATGGGTTTAAGTATTCTTGTTATTCAAACTATCTGAATATGTATTATCAAACAACTACTTGAAATGGTAGCTTGCTGCTAAAATACAGAAGGAAATGTTCTTTGAAATGAAAATGTTTTGTGTGATAGCTTAACTGATGTAATAACATGAATGTGTTTGTTTAGGACTCAAATTATTTGAACCTTACTTCCTTTTCTGTTTTGTCTCTGCCTTCCCTTTTTTCATTATTCTCACAAAATATTTGCCAAAACTGACTGCAGCATTACTTTTGTGAATTCTTTCATGCAGTCTCTCTGTAGACTCTGTTAGCACATCTCAGTCAAATAAGCACTGTAAAATCAGTTATGTATTCTCTGGATGTCTCTTCATTTGAATAGGCGCTGGTTCTCAATACAAAATAACCAACTTGTGTACCAGAAGAAATTTAAGGTAGGAATTGAAAACTGGCTTGGGACAGTTCGGGGTTTGGGTGATGATTTTCCTGATTGATGGGGGAAACTGCTGACGTGGCATCCCGTGTGATCTTCAGTAACCTACTGCTTTTTTCTAAATTAGTTTCTCCCTTTGTAAAATGAGGCTAATAGCTACACTGAGAGATTGTGAGATTCCTGTGCAGTGACTTGTAAGCACATACTTTAGTTGCTGTGGGTTTTGTAACCTAGTTAGAGCTTTAAAAGTTGTTGGCCCCAAAAGGCTTGTGCTCACTTGCTGGCAGTCAAATGTTCCATGCTGTTCTCTGAGCAGTTGTGTTTAACTCTTTCAGGACTTGCTCCTTCTAGTTACTTACTGGCTCACGTTCCCAATTCAGCAATTGGGGAAAAATAGCACAAAAGCTTTTGTTACGAAGCAGTCAGGGCTGCTATATACATGTACTTCCTATTGAAAATGCACAGTGGTTCAGCAGTCAGTATCTGCCTTGTTGCTTGTGGGAAGTGCAGTAGTTGTATGTTAAAGCAGCAAGTCCAGCTCTGCCCCAAGCCATCGGAGCCTTTTCAGTCATGTTTTGGGCCCCTGCTCCTTTGTTTGCTGTTCTAGAATCTGCTTTTGCACTATGGAGCTGTTGCTGTTCTTCATGTTGGAAAAAAATAGAGGCCGTATGGAGATGAAGGGGGAAAAAAAGAGCAAAGAGCTTATGGCAGTTCATTCCTCTTCACTGCAAACAGACTGGGTTCAGAGGCTGTTCCTTGTTATCTGATGCTGTCAAACCAAGGGACTTCTTTTCTGTGGTTGGAAAGGAAATACGCAGTTGAGTTTATGTGAGCACATTTGGTTGGGCATTTTGTGCTTGTGAATTCTCATTGTTTGGGGTTTTTTTTAACTGCACCGTTTAAATGCTGATAGCTCAGAATGGAATTCTTATGAATTGAATCAAATTTTCAAACCCACTGCATTCAGCTTCTGTTTTTTTTTTTTATTTGACACTTACAATACTGCTGATTTAATTGTGAGTTAATTGCATCTCTTAGAGTATCTTTGTAGTTTGAATACTGTTGTTTAAATTTAAGGTGTTGATTATTCAGTGAGTTGGATTGTAAGTAAAAAGAAATTCTCCAAAGTTTGTATTAAATTTTGATTGACTATAACTAAGCATTAAAATTTATCTAAATATATCCCATTAAGAATCTCCAAATCCACTTAGTTCAATTTTTTTTTTTTGGAGGAAAAAATTAGTGTAAAGAGGCAAATAGAATTAAATTATTAATAATTGTTATCTTATTACCAATTATATTATTTTTTCTCTGTGACTTTTTTATTGACTTTTGTCTCTTAGGATAATCCCACAGTAGTTGTTGAAGACTTGAGGCTCTGCACAGTTAAACACTGTGAAGACATAGAAAGACGTTTCTGTTTTGAGGTGGTTTCTCCAACAAAGTAAGGAGAAGTGATGGAGTATGTTTATTTAAAAATAAAAATCATTGCATTTGGTTGTTTTAAAATGTAAGATTAACATTTCTCTTGGGATAGATCAAAACAGGAAAAGTATCTGAAAAATTCTCTGAAATTTTGGCTAGGATTAAGTGATACTGTGAGAAGTGTTGCTGGTACTTAGTTTACTTTTAGCATTAAAATAAACATGCATTCTTGTGCTTTTTGCATAAATGGCTTGTGGTGCAGAGCTCTGCTGTGGCTTAGTAGTAGCTGATGCTATCAGCTGCTTGTTAATGTAGAAAATAGGTCTGTTTCTCCATATTTCTGATTGGTGCAATGAGAGAGAAGCACATAAATAAGCTGTTGTCTCAGTGATGTTAAATTATACTTCAGAATGCACTAAATGAAACTACCAATTCAAATTATTTTTCTGCTCCAGCAGTGCAGTGTATTGGCTGTACTTGGGGAAGTTTGGCATCCTGCCACAACGAGGGCAGGACATGGATTCCTCATTAGTGATTTTGAGATGTGACCATAGTTAAGTTTTTGATACAAGGTCAACCTGCTTTTAGGTTTGGTTGTTATCTACACTCCCCACTCCTCCTTGCATTTCTCTTCTGAACAGATTGCTGTCCATCCTGATGTTTGCAGCCCCAGATGTTGTTCACTATAACATGATTTTGCTCTTGCTTGCCTGTGCTTTTTCAACCCATAAGTGTTGGAACAGTTTTATACTTCATGACCTGTTTCTTTTACTGTTGTTGAGAAAAATAGTTCATTCTTTGTCAGAGAGCTTTAAAATTACTATCTTGATCTCAGTGAAGGAAAGTGTGTTTTCAAGGACTGATACCTGTGTCTTGGGTCGTGGGGGTAAAATGCATTTGAGAATATAAAAAAGAAAAATTTGGAATAAGAAAAGGAATAGGAAGCTAAGTCATTCTTGGGGTTTTGGAAGAGTCATTTCTGTATCCATTAGCTTTACTGCAAGTAATTTTGAAATTAGGAATTCTCAACTCACAAAGGCTCAGCTGCTTTCTTGTCTTAAAATAAATTGGTTTATTAGATGATGCCTACTAAACAGTATACTTGTTGTTATAGTAAGAAAGTTGCTCCATGAAAACAGACCCCTGAACAATGTGTTGCTGGGTTTCAGCTGCTTGGCCTCTCTGTCTGAGTACTTTGATTTGTCACAGGAGCTGCATGCTTCAGGCTGACTCAGAAAAGCTGCGGCAGGCATGGATTAAGGCTGTTCAGACCAGTATTGCCACAGCATATAGAGAGAAAGGGGATGAATCTGAGGTGAGTTTCAAAATCTGCAAAATAACAACCCCCTCTTTAGATCCTGAAAATTTTAAATATATAAAACCTTTTTTAATGAGAGGGAAGGAAAAAAAGAATCCATTATTTGTCTTTCAGTGGAAATGCAATGAAATTTTGAAGGCTGTGAATTCTATCTAATCTGTCTTTCACTTCATCATCTTAATATTACTATGGCCTATATGGGTTTTTTTTGAGATTCTTCTGTCGTGTGATTAAAATTCATAGGATATTCTTATATTCAGCTTTATATGTCTTCTAAAAACATAAACATTTTTTTAGTTCTGTGGCTTGCCTTGGCAGAAGAGACTTTTCTTGTATTTTAGTGCACAGTCAGTATCTGTGGAACTTTTAATTTCTTTAATTTAGCATGTATCTCTTTATTGGTTTGTTTCTTTTCTCTTTTAGAAACAGGAAAAGAAATCATCCCCTTCTACTGGGAGCCTAGAATCTGGGAGCGAGACAAAAGAGAAGTTGTTGAAAGGAGAGAGTGCTCTGCAGCGAGTTCAGTGCATTCCTGGTAATGCTGCCTGCTGTGACTGTGGTTTGGCAGATCCTCGCTGGGCCAGTATCAACCTGGGAATCACACTGTGCATCGAGTGCTCTGGGATACACAGGTTGGGGAGCTCCTTACAACTGCATTTGATTTGTGCATTGGCTTAATTAGGAAGGGTGGTGATTGCCTCTTCTAAGGTATATTGAAAGAAAATTAGAGACCCTTGTTTGTAAACAGAATTAAGGTAACTGCTTTATTTGCATAAATTAATGGTAAATCTGTCTGAGGTAAGATATAACATGTAGTTACAGGTTAATGTGGGTTTTTTTCATGCTGTTTAGGAGCTTGGGAGTCCACTTTTCAAAAGTAAGATCTTTAACGCTGGATTCATGGGAGCCTGAACTCCTAAAGGTATGATAGTATTTTTGAAACAGGTTTCTATTTGGTACTTAGATTGTTGTTTTAAAGCCTCTGCATCAGAAAGTTCAATGCAGGAGACATATTTGTACCTAGTGCCTGTCTTGCAGTTTTGAGCAGAAAATGCATATAGTTGTGTCTTGGTTTATTTTAACTCACACTTTCTTATAATCCATAGTCATTTGTGCTACAAACTTGAAATTCAGAATAACTTAAAACACTTTCAGGTTCCCAAGTGCACTCTGAGTAGCAAGTTTCATCTGCTACTTTCAACATATAAAAAGGCAAATCTGTTTACAAACCAACAATGTCTTTCAGTGGGCTGAAAATTTTGAAAGTGATATATCTGCCTAAAGCATGATCATACTCAAAAATTTGGATGTCAGTTCTTAACAGTGAGATGCTTCTGGCTTATAGGAGGATACTCATGCAACTGCTCGTGTGTGCTATTTGTGTGCCAAATTTCTAGCTTGAACCATGGTTATAAAAATCATGTGACACTGAAATCCTGAAACAGGAACTTGTGCATGGATGCATGCATGCAGCTAGGTAACTCATGCAAAACATTTGTTTCTAGCTCTGGTGTTCTGGCACTTGGGTGTTGCTTCTCTATGCTGAACAATCAAAAGACAATGTGCTTTGTTTGTGGTTAAATAATTTTAATATCAATGTGTTTGTACTGAGAAAACAACCAATCAACCCCCCAGCCCCCCTCCAAAAAAAGAGATGTACCTCTTGTACTATTCCTGTAAATACCAGAATTAAGCATTCTACCTGGTATTAGAAATAAGAAATCTGTTCATTGCAATCCATGGGGCCAAATTCTCCTTTTAAGTATTATCTCCAGGCTGTTTTTCGTCTTTGTTCTTTCTCTATAGTTGTATCAGATTATGGTTTAGCAAAAATGTCTATTGGGTAAGGTGGAATGCAATTGATTGAATTGTCTCTTGCTGATGGGGTAAGAACAGCTCCTGGCAAAGCTGGTGAGAAGAGCACTTCTGTTCATGAGGCCTGCAGGTGTCATTCTGGTGGTTGTTTTTTCAGGCACTTTAAAAGTGACTATAATTTTTGTTCTCTTACTCATAATTTCATCTCTGTATTCACTGATTGTTTCATTATTATCATATAAACCCATCCTTGTGTCTGTAAGTGTACTTTTACTAGTGAAAACACTAAGTTCTAAATACAGACTGAGTGAGGTTAAACGCAACTGAATAGGTAAATAAAGCTTTTGGCCACTATATTTGAATTTATTTATTTTGCTTTATAGCTTATGTGTGAATTGGGAAATGATGTTATAAATAGAATATATGAAGCGAAGTTGGAAAAAGTGGGAGTAAAGAAGCCACAATCTGGAAGTCAAAGGTAGTATTTTACTAGTAGTGGCTGTTGCTTCCTTTTATTGTTGCTTCTTTCAGCCTCCAACTGTAAAAGATGTTGCCACTTCACTGCATTACACTCCTTCAGTGTGCTCGTTTCCCTGTATCACCAGTATGTCTTGTTCTCCCTCTTTTCTCAATCTCTCTTTATTATTCTTCTGTTGCTCCCTTTCTGCTTCTCCTGTTCATTTCTTCTTTTGTGATCTCACTCCCTCCTTTTGATGACAGCTTTAGAGCATCACTGTGGACATGTGGGTTTTGTTTCCTCTCTGCTTGGTACCAGCTCAGCCAGCTGTACTCGGTGTGTGAGTGCTTCTGGAAGGAGCCTGAGGCTGTGCCTTTTGTTTACAGTGACTTTGTTCTTCCATTTGACTTTTGTTCCCTGATGCTCAGAATGTTCTCATCTTCCTACCTACATTGTACATGAGCTCTGCTGCTTTACAACAGCCTTCAAATCATTGTACTGCTGTCTCCTATTTCTCTGATGCTAATCTATGTTTGAAGGTGGATTCCTAATGTTTTGTGCTGCTGTATAGGATGTCTCTTAAAACTTGCTTTTTTACTACCTTTCCAGTTCTGTGCTGCTTGCTACCCAGCAATTTTATAATATAGAAAACTGCATTTTGTGAAGTGTTGGCAATTTGGAGACAGTGGTGAAGTAGGAGATTTGCTAGATATTCCTTCTAGTGGTGACTGCTTTTCAGCAGTTTCAAGGCAATAATTACAGCCCCTTTTATCAGTTTGGCACAACTGCTGTTGTGTCTTAAGCTGATAACCTCAGGTTACAAGAAAAAATACTTCAGTATGTGATATGGAACTGATGGCTGTGCCTACCTAAGACTTGTTATTGTTTTCTTGTGTAATCCTAATGTTCCTTTAACAAATGTTGCAATTTGCATTTACATAATAAACTAATTATATGTTTACTGATAGGTTATTAACATGTATAAAGGTTTAATAGAGGTAACATAGAGTAACTAATGCTTATTTCTTCCACATACCATTTTCCAAAGTCTGTCCGAAAGATAATTCATGTATATGAACTTAACAAAATTACTTTCTTTTGAGTCTTATTTAAAATTTAATCAAGAACCCAGAAAATGACAGTGGGCTTTGCATCTTTCTGAAAATGTGCTATAGGTGTGTGATGTGCAATACCAAGCTACAATTTTGGTTACTTACTTTAGTACAAAATAGGTATTCTTTTAATACATGAAAATACTAAAATGTTAGCTTACTAACTCCGGGGATTTTGTATGTGACAGGCAGGAGAAGGAGGCATACATCAGAGCAAAGTATGTGGAAAGAAAGTTTGTAGAGAAGCAAGCTGCATCAGTACCTCTGCCTGAGTCTGGAACAAAAGTTTTGCCTCCAAGTCAGGACGAGAAAAGGCACAGTGTCCCTGAAAAGTCCCTTTTGGCAGGGGAACAAGGTGCAGCATCCCGAAAAGGTATTTACACACTTCTCTCCTTAGCTGTATTACCTATCTTCCTTTTAAGGTAACATATTTTTATATTAATTGACTTCTGCCTCATGCAGAGAATTTGGAATCTGTTTTTTAATGTGTTGTAGCCGAGAGTAGAGCGTAGGGGAGAAAAGACTTCTTCAGAGATGTGCATTTTTACATGGGGAAGGATTTGGAATGGGGATGCTTATAATTCAGAAACATATTAACCACCTTCTTTCCTCCGTATTTTCACCCTTCTTGATTTTTCCAATAACATTCTTTCCTGCCCTATCCCTTCCTTACTGCCTGCTTTGTGCTTTGCTAACCTGCATGTCCCAGCGGTTGCTGTAAGTAGCGACGAGGCGAGGCGGGAGTCTCTGTTCTGTCCTGATGAACTTGATTCACTCTTCTCCTACTTTGATACCTCTTCAAAACTCCGTAGTAGTAAGTACTACAGCTGTGGCATGTTCAGTATTTGCACTAGTGATCCATTGTGTGTCGTGGCCATCTCCCTGCTTCAATCTATTGTCTCCAGGCTGTTGCATTGCTTAGTATTTTCATGAAATAATTTAAGCTTTTTTACTTATCCTGATTTTTTTTTCATTTCTATTTATCTTTGACATATGTTGTTATTGTAAATGTTGTTGTTACAAAATGTGACTTCATATTTTTCTATGGATGCATTAAGAATACTGAATAATAACTAGCCATTTTTTAAAAATTGTGTTCAGGACCAAGTATAAGAGCTTGCTTTATTATCATGGTATCTGTGAAGAGCAGGTAACTTCAGCTCTGCATAGTAATTGCAGTTTCTCCCAAAACAGTCCGAAGCAGTGACAGTGGGATCCAGCCGAGCACTGATGACAGCAGAGAACACCTTGCCTCTACTATATCAGCCAACAGTTTGTATGAACCAGGTGTGTTGGGCTTTGCACTCTAAAATGAAAGTTTAATCACTTGGTAACATTTTTTTTATTTGTAAAAAAGATCAGTGGTTGGTGATACAATTAATGTCTGCTATCCTGGTTGAAATGCTTTTAGCAAGGGTGAAATTTGCCTGAGTGATCTTTCCTTCAGGCTTGCTACCAAAAATGACATTTAATCCTTCTAAATTGGTTCAAAAACCTGTGGTTTTTTCCAGTCAGATGAGACTGATCCCAAAACATTGATTTTTTTTGCAGATAGAGAAATGCTGTATTTTGAGAAAGATAAATCTCCACAGAAATGCATGATCCTTTTATAAATAAATAATCCATGGAGATAGAATTCCTGTTGAGCCACAGATAATAGGCTTTTATGTGTAATTTGTGCATTCTTGCTTAATTTTTTTGTATTCTATTTATGTGGAATTGAGCAAGTCTTTAAACATTACTCCCTCTACTCAGAAGTTCTCCATAAGTTAATGATTGAAATGATTTGCTAATGTTAGCATGCTGTTCTCACAGATGTATTGAGTATGGCTTCTCAAGATTTCCAGACATTTATTTATAAAGCAAACCTATTCTTCTACATAAAAGCACTCTTCTAAGGTATATTTTAAATCCAGTAGTTCACAGCTGTTATTAGAGGCAAGCAGCACATGGCTTGGATCTTTTTTGTCTGCATCGTAGAAATATTTATGATGCTGTAACTCACAAAAGCTTTTGTGTAAGAATGTCTTTATCTCCTAGACTTCACTCTGTATAACTGTTACTGAGATGAAGAGAGAGTATGCTTTAGTCCAAAAGATTATAGCCAAGCAAGTAATTGGTAAATGACAGTGGTATCTATTAACAAAAATTAGGTCAGAACAGTATTAGCCTCATATTCAGGTGTAGCAAGCTGTTGCAGATAAAAATATACTTGTATGACTACATCTCTGCAGAAAATTAGTTTTATTCCTATCTTGCACTTTAGAGTAAAACACACTCCAAGCCTAAAACGATTTCTTAGAAATTACATGGAATGCATAGATTGAAGGATATACACGTGTGCCAGTAATGTGGAGAGAATATTTTCTGTGGAGCAGTACTTCTGTGAATTGAGGCTGTGCCTGAATGCTGGAGCTAAAGGCATTTGTGACTTCTGGCAGAATGGGGCAGCAATACATGGCATTCTGCAAAAGCTGAGCTACCTATTGCCAGAGAAATGTTTTGATCAGAATTCCAAGAAATACCTTGTAAAGACAGGGATTGTGTAAGCAATTTTTTTTCTCTTTAGAAGGAGACAAGCAAGAGTCTCCAGTGTTCTGTGACTCCAAGCAGCCTAGTCCAGGATTGCAGTTGTATCAAGCTGCTTTTGAGAAAAATCTTCCTCACATGGCAGAAGCATTGGCCCATGGAGCTGAAGTAAACTGGGTCAACGTGGAAGAAAACAAAGCAACACCACTCATTCAGGCAGTGCGAGGGGTATGTGATATACAGCACTGATGATGGGGGAGGGAGGGCAAGGGAAATAATGATATTTCTGTGTCACTGTTCCTTTTGAGCTGCTTGCTTCACTTATGAATGATAATGTGATGCTGAAGTTGTGTTTACAGTGTTCTTCCAAAGTTGTTTTTGAACTATTTTTTTTCCTGTTAATGCTTTGTTGGGAATTCTATATCCTAGTAGTGTTTAAAGTTGTTATGGAAGCAACTCCCTTTTGTTTCCTTTGCCATGTGGCTCAGTGGTGAGAAGGCAGAAGAGGTTTGGTTTGATTCTAGAGATCTGGTGATGAGTTGTGTCTTTGTTTTGATTCCGTAGGGTTCACTGGTTACTTGTGAATTTTTGCTGCAGAATGGGGCCAATGTGAACATCAGAGACGTTAAAGGAAGAGGGCCCCTGCACCATGCCACGGTTCTAGGACACACTGGGTAACTCACTGCCCCACCATTTGTACATGGCTATCCTTTACATGTGCTTGTTCATGTGAAGTGTCTTCATTGCCCCAGATATTCTGACATTTTAGTAGTATTTCAGGTGATACAAGTCTTTCTTAAGCTCTGGATGTGAGAGGGGAAATATTTTGCTTTAGCAGTCTCATCCACTAGCAAAACACACCTGTGTTTTCTAATGTGGCTTAAGTAAAGGGTTTGCTTACTAGTCTGTTAACATGTTCTAGATGAACTGCACTATTTTGATATATGTGAGACTTTTGGTGATTTTATTTAAATACATTTTATCTAGCTTGACTTTATTAGCTTTTTTCCTTTATTGTCAAAAATTTTCTTCAATATCTTTTTTCTAAACAGACAAGTGTGTTTATTCCTAAAACGAGGAGCAAACCAGCATGCCACTGATGAAGATGGGAAAGATCCACTGAGTATAGCAGTGGAAGCTGCAAATGCAGATATTGTAACACTGTAAGTTGTACATTCTGTTTTCTGACTAGACAGCTTAGATTTTGCTATTCTTTTTCAACTTAAAAATATAAGAAATGCCAAAATACCTTAACATAAAAGCAGAGGGAGCAAAAGAAAAAACAAAATACACTATCAGTAGGTGACCTCTTTGATGTGAGATTCAGGAGAGCATTGTAGGTCTTGCATTGAAGTCTTTTTTGTTCTTTAAAGGTGACATTGTTCTTTTTGTTTTCTGAATGGCAGGTTGCGTTTAGCAAGGATGAATGAAGAAATGCGTGAATCAGAAGGACTCTATGGGCAACCAGGTCAATACTCTACTAATAACCACACTGAAATGCAGTATAAGAAGTGTATACAGGAATTTATTAGTTTACAATTGGATTCTTAGTGTCTGAAGGATATTTAAGATTGCTTCATACAATAATGTTTTTTATAAACCAACACATTTTAAAGCTTCATTGAAATTCAGTGGTGTGACTTTGTCAGAGTATTTAGGGAACCTAAAAGGAGACTTTAAAGAGCATCATTATAGCAGTGTGTTACTACAGCCATGACCACCCTATTCTGCTAGTAGTTGTCCACAGTTTTCTCCTATTGCTGTTTCATTGATATCTGTGTAAGGTTAGAATTTACCTGACATTATTTAGTAGTACCTTTCTGAATCAGCTTGCTCAGAGACAGTCGAAGAGTTCACTTTATTCCTGGACACCATTCTCCCTCCTTTGGAATGGTCTGCTTTTCTTTTTTAAGAAAAAAATGCTTGCACACCAATGTAAAAAATGTACATCAAATATTTCAAACTAACTCCAGACAGAAATAGAAAAGTATTATTTCCTTAAATTTTATTTTTAAATATTTTTATTTGTTAATATACTAATAAGAAACAAAACAGTCATTCTTAAGTATGTATTTTTGTATGCATAGTATCTTTAAGTTTGGTTAACAAACAAATAGAAGCTGGTGGATACTTGAGCCAACTCCAACAAGAAAGTAACAAATTATATTTAATGAATATGTGCAACTTTATTCTCAGGCACTCAGTCCTAATTTACATAATGCTGTGATGTGATATGTGCTTCCATAGGAAGGTAATTTAATATCATGCAAATATCAATAATGAAGGCACAGTTGATTGTGAAGTTAGACAGCTGAAAACACCCTGCTATCCCTGGCAGAAGTGAAAGGTGAACCCTATTTTTAAGGTTGAGTGCTGAGTACTCTCAGTTCCCTTCTATAAAGCCCCTATGTGTTTCCCACTGGTTCATAAGGATTGGGCAGGGTGGTGTTACCAGACTGGAGCTGGAATATAGTTGAGGGGAAGCATTGAGTCTCATGTTAAAATCCTAGATGAACTCTGTTAAATAAACCAAATTTATTTAGTTTCTCCTTAAAACCAGGATTTTTTTAAAATTTATTTTTGAAATAGGAAATTCAAATTGAAGGGATAAAAGTGCTATAGACACTCAGGCATTCAAATGCTTTCTTTGACAGAGCTACAACTAATTTAAAAGCATTTACTTGATTATGAGCTCAAATGAGCTCAGAAAATGTGGCTGCTTATACAAAAAAACCCTATTGCCAGTGTGGCCAATTTCAATGTAAAGCTGGTTTTGGATACAGTGCCTACTACTTCACTGATAGTCTGAAGGTAACAAATACTGAAGTATTTTTGAGTTTCTTCATTTTTATTTTAAGAGGTAAAAATAATATCAGTTTCAAATAGTAAAATGCCTTTAAGAGAGGTATGTATTTTGGCTCAAAAGCTCTGGCTATATCATAAATGAAGATTTTAGATCATTTAATTGACCTGTCACAAATCCAAAATTATTATAAACCAGAAAATATGTTTCTACAGTTTGTACAAAAAGCCTCAGTTGGTTACTAAGCATTACAAAATGTTTATTGAAATGCTTCACTCATAACAAATACAGGCACTACTTACAAGAAAATGTGAAGTAGATGGGGAGATTATTTTCCCTGATAATTCATTTTAAATAGTATTTTGACACATTTTTCAGTTGAGTAGATGAAATTAAAAGCTAGCAAAGTCTTTCATGTTGTGACCTTTTCATCTAGTAGTGTCTAGAGACTGAAGCTGATACAATCTGATCCAGATACTTTACAGCTGGTAAGGTGAGATTGACAGTGAAGAGTAGATTTGCTACAACAGGCAGAGTTTGCCCAAAATCAGGGGGAGGGCTTTCATTAAAGTAACTTCCAAAATTAAGGCCACAAACTATAGCAGAGAGTCCCAGCCAGGCAAACTTACTATATCTTTGGATAGCACAGCTTTGCCTCCTTCACTTTGTTACTTGTTGAAATCTCTTTTAAAAGTTGAAGTCAATATTTGGGTGTTTTGAATGTTTGTGTCTGCTATAGAGGGGTTGTGTCAGTGTGTCAGTGTAAGCACAAACCTGTCTACTCCCATGAGGCATCACTCCTTTATGTGTTTTTAAGGGATGCAGGTCTTTTTCACTGCATATACATGTTAAATTATGTGCACTGCCCTTACTTTAGAACTCCAGTGTTCCAAAATTATGATTCTAGAAGAATGTAAGGGTTTTCAAGACAGTTGTATATTTGCTGGGAGCTATGTGAGGGTAAATACCATTGTATGAGTTTGCAGTCATCAGAGTGAAGCCAACTGCCTACTTCTCAGCTCTAGCAATGCAGCTGATAATTGCTTGTGTAGCTAATGGCATCAAAATTTCTAATTTAAATATACATGGCTGGTTTCAGCTACGGAGAGAATGAATATATTGCTTTGCAAGGTACAGTTGGTCTTCCAAAATATTCCTTGAATGGGAACTAGCTGAAACCAGCTTCAAAAGTTCATTTCTGGTGGTAGAGAAGCCATATGCACCGTAGTACTGTTTCTGTATAATACTTGAGTGCTCACCTCCTGGTGCTACAGTACATCTTGCTAACTCTTTGATATTAGCGTTGCTACTTTTTCTTCCTACCTTTTCTTGAATGTATGATGTGTGCCTTTTGAGTTACTCCAGTGTTAAATGGTAAAGCAGTGTTACGGTATTTTTGTACATAGAATCTGCACTTTAGGGAAAACATTGCTTGGAAAGGGAATTTCCAGAATTCAGTTTTAAAGTAGAATTTGAAAATAATTATAAGGTTTACAGTATTAAGTATTTTAATGCAACATACAAACTAAAGAGGCACTTTATTTTAGTCTATTTTTGTATGTAATATTTTTGTTATGTAATAGAGACAAAACCAGAGCCACAATGTATCTTGCAAAAATAGCTTTTTTTTCTTTCAAGTTCATTTGAAAGAACCAAGTATGGCAACTTGAACTGCAGTACCCATTCACCAGTGGAACCCGCTTCTGTATTAAAAGCATAATTGCTTTTGTCACAGAAGCCTAATTCTACTTTGTGCCCTTCATAGCTGTTCTTTTGGTGAATGTTACAGCTCCATTCTGTGCTAGTCTCCCAGAGCAAGCAGTTCTGACAAGCTGTTTCAATAAAACCTATGCTGTGCCTGCTTCATCTCTAGAACTCAGAATCACAGAATGGTTTGGATTGGAAGGGACTTTAAAGGTCATCTAGTTCCAACCTCCCTGCCATGGTCAGGGACACCATACTTGAAATTAAATCTGAAAACCAAAAGAGAATTTCTCTAGAACTGACTTTTCCTAGTAGAGCAGTACTGAATGTATTAATCTTTTAAAGTTTGGGAAGAATTGTGTCACTGCACTGCTAAATATTTCTGGAAGGTCAGTTATTATTTGTGAAAGTGCTTTTAAAAGAATGGAGTTTCATCTCCAAAAGAATAATAGTTTTCACATTGGAAATGTGCATTTAAAAATGGAAAACCAAAACAATGTAACTTTTCCCAGTAGTGCAAACTTTTAAGCACAAAAACATTATTTTCTTCAACAATCATGTTAGGAAAAAAAAATCTTCATATTCAATGTACATGATGAGAGAGGTCTTGGGTTGATTTCTTTGTCATGCTATTAATCAAGCTGTCAGCAAGAAACAGTAGTGCTGGGATCTTGTATCCTGTGTGGCCGTCTGTGTTGGGAAGACTCTAAAATTTGGATGGCTGCATAGTTCCTGACCCAACCAAATGTTTGATGCATGTAATTCCTTTTGAAGACAAAAGGGTATTGTTAATGTTTTAAAACAGAACTTGAACTGGAGGCCCAAAATGCTCCAACAGATGAAAGAATATGAAAATGAATGAAAAAATGTCCATTTTAAAGTGGCAAAAGAATGGCTTGGCAATGACTCAAGAAGTAATCACTCCTGAATGTGTTTTCCTGTGTAGGCAGGGAGGGGGAGGAACACATTTTGGAATATGTTCTAGTAGTAGGGTTGTGTTTAAGCACAAATAGTGAAGATTTAAAAAAATATATTTTTAAGGGAAGTATCATTGTTCTTATAGATCAAATGGACAAATGTAATGAAAGATGTAGATGAAATGAATGTAGAAATTTTATATTTGCTGAATAGACCAAAATAATTTATGAACAATAATTGATCTTCTTAAGATTGCTTTTTTAATATATATATTATTGCTTGCTGATTATTTCTTTCATGGAGAGTTCTGTTTGGCTGTAAGAATTCTGATTTCTGTTTCCAAGTAAATATTTATTTATGCCATAATTCTATTTTTCTGTAGAGAATCTTGGTTAGCAGTTCCTTGCAAAAACAAGGATTTTATTCTTTAATGGCTAATAAATATTTTTTCTTTTTAAGTTTCTTTAAAGTGCTTTCACTTTTCCTTTCTAACTCTGAACTTTCCTCTGTGTGGCTGCCTGTGAGGTTACTGTTTCAGGTATAGTTTGGCTTTGTTTAATTTGCTTCTACAGAACATGCATGCAATTAACCAGTCCCTCCGAGTTCACATCAGCATCGCTCCATCTAGAAGCAGTCTTCATACATCAATAAGTGTTACACAGTAATCGATAGCACAGTAGGGCATTTGTGCAATGGTGGGTGACGTTGACTATCACAAATGTTTAAAACTGTTTCCCTTTTCTTTTCTACCTAGGAGATGAAATTTATCAGGACATTTTTCGTGACTTTTCTCAAATGGCATCAAATAATCCAGAGAAGTTAAACCGCTTCCAGCAGTCAGATTCCCAGAAGTCTTAAGTGTCAAGAAGGAAAAGAACCTGAAGCTTATAGTACAAGTCTTTTTTTACTTTAACAGAATGAATTGTATGCATTTTGTTAGATAGTTTGGATAAAATGACCACTCCAATGTAGCTGTAGATTGTGGTAGCTGGGGAAATGTATGAGTTGGTTTATGTTGTACAGTACCTATACCTCAGCAGCTGCAGAAGATGTGTAAAGCCCCTGAGTACACCAGCCCTGTACACGCCCAGCGTTTGCAGCTCGCACTTGGAGGTGGCAGAACACGGCTGGAACCTGCAGGCTCCGACTGCACGATGGTCACAGCAGCTCTGCTACCCACTGTCATCCACCTCATCTGTCCCCCTACTGCCACACAGAATGTGCCTCTGACACGAAGGTCTGGGTTGCATTTTCTGGGACTGTTTGGAAGGGAAATTGGGTAATGACTTACTGAGCTGTCCTTCCATTTGTGGAGCTGCAGATCAATAGATTCTCTTGTTCCTATGCTGACTCTGGTTAGAGGTAGGCTATTCATAGCAGATGTGATAACTCCTGCTCTTTTGCAAGCTCTTTCACAATGGAAACTCTAGCACCAGGCTGGCCTTTATGCTGGTGACTGCAGGTCAGTCACAAAGGGATGTATCCTGGGGACCAAATTCCTAAGAGCAGTCCATTTTCCTTTTTTTTTTTTTTTTTCTTCTCTTAAATTAAACTTTTGATGCAGCAAGTATCCTTCTAAATGAGCATGTGGAACCTTTCATGAAAAATAAACTTAATCCTTTTGGACATGATATGGGGTTTGTTTGTAGTATTTTGACATGAAAACTTGAAATTTGAGACATGAAAGTAAATATTGAGCCAACGAATTTTGTGTAGAATATTTGTAAAAAGGCTATATCTACTTTTTGCTAGTAGCCCTAAGCTCAGTATAAGTCTCATGTCTTGCAGCCACCCTAAATTTAGGGCAATCAATCCTTTATATGAGGAAGCAGTAGCCCTTGTATAATCTGCAGTGATGACAATTTGCTTTATTCAGTGGTGAGCCCCACTCTGCCCATGTGCATGTATAAATGGTGTCTCTAGATATATGCTTATATATCAGGTTATTTATACCTAGTAATAATCCTCCTAAACCCCAAAGCAGCAGATGCAATTCTTTATCCTCTATTTGTCTGCCCTATGGAGACAGCTTTTGCGGGGTTTTTAGGTAACATAGTATCAATGTGAGTTTTCAGTAATCCTAATAACTGTGGCATTATGTTAACCTGCTCTTAAAGTGTATTTAGGAAATGAATTGGCTTTTCTCCAAGGAAAGATAAGAAAAACTGGGATAAAACAAGTTGAAATCTGTAAACTACCATAAACTTTCTGGCATGTTAAATTTTAAGAAGGTATTTCAAACATTTATAGTTTTGCATCAGGTGTATAATAATGTATCAAAACTGCATATTATTATTGTTATAAAATTAGTAGTGTTGTAGAATTGTCCAGTGGATTTTATTTCCAAGCAGAAGAATCTTACAAGACAGTTCTTGCTTTGTATGTGGTCTAATTATGTGGTAGGAAAAGAGATTCTGTCCATTTAAGGTGTGCATTTAGTCTGAATAATAAGAAACTTAAGGATATCACCTGTAAGCAGTAATTTTTAGTAAGCTGGTTTTTAAATAGCTGTGAAATGATAATATGCTTCCTAATCAGCAGTATTTACCAGCAAATGGATGTTTTAGTAGATCTTAGAGAAAGTAAGATTCCTGGTGTACAGATGGGACAATGTAAGATACAACTGCATAATATACACTGTAGACATAGGTTTTTCTAAATGTTTGTCTTTCCCATCCTGGCTGGCAGGCAGTGTATAGTGTGATTGGCTGGAATGTAAAGCTGCCTAAAGCTTAATGGCATAATTGCTGTCTCAGTCCAGGCTGCTGGAAAAAAGCTCTGAGACACCTATTTCAGATCTCCACTGGTGATTTCTTCCCTAGCTACAAAGTCTGTGACAAATTTTGTCAGATGACTACTCTAGACAAAAAAGTTGCTTCCCTATAGCTCTACAGATCCATATGTTGCATTCCTGACTCTCATCTGTCTGGGAAACAGTATCAGTCTTTCTATGCTAAGGGATGAATCATACACCTGATTGACAGGTTGTGTGACTTGGCAGGAGCGCTGGAATTTTAATGTCTCAGGGAGTAGGTGTGTCACTTGTGATCCTGCAGCCTTGTTCCCCTGTCCTTTCAGTATGATAGGATGTCCAGTATAAACTGCACTAAGTTTAAGCCTTTTTCAGGTCAGGTGCAATGGTAACATATTGCTCATCAGAAGAAATTATAGCATTGAGTTACATGGAATGTATTAATGGCTCAGTCTCACCAGGCTCTGGCAGGCTCAGCATTCCAGGGCCTCTGTGATTCACAGGATTCAGCCCCTAGTAGTGTGATAATCACCATGACTCTGAAGATCTGGATTGCAATTCAAGTTTTGACTCATCTTAATCTTCTGCTCAGTAATACTAGGAAATTCCATTTCTATTGCAAAGTGAACCTAAGTGGAATAGTAGGCAGTAAGGTTCCATTGTGAGTTAACATCTTGTACTTTGTACCAGGTAATGGAAAGGTTCAATTCCAGTTCATGTTTCTCTGTAGATATAAAGTATGTAGATATGAAATATAGTAGGTTTTAATTGGTGAGAGACAAAGCAGAAGATTCCTAACACATTTAAAAACCATCTTTCACATGGATTTTTAGTAATTTTCTGTATTAGCCCATTGAACCATAGTATAATATCTTTCCTTTTTATAGATCATGTGTTCCAAAAGTGTCTTGAAACAATAAATGTTGAGGAAGTCAACATACATCTTGATTTCAGAGGTGTAACTTACGTCCATTGCATGTTGATTAGAACAGTGTCTGTGGTGGCTCATTAGTGGTATCAATTGTTTTGATTGGTCATAAGGTTTTATGTTAATGTCAGTACAGTGCATATAAACTTAAATTTCTGAATTATACTGAATTATGCCACTACTTGTGTTAGACAGCTGGAATTTGTTCACTTGAATTTGAGTGAAGGCAGAAGATGGTAGAGGTATTTCTTTGCAGTCTGATGGATGCGTGTTCCAGATGCTCATTAGTACATTGTGGACTTCAGCCTCTCTGCCCATGAGGTCCTAATCTAGGAAGTCACTGATACCAGTGGCAGTCTTTCCCCTGATTTTGGACATTTTGGATTGTACCATTCATGGCTTTTAATGTTATAGTGCTTAAGGATCCTGTATTAATACTACATTTTTCACTCGTGAGGTTTTATATTTTACCTGTTTTTATACTGAGCTGAAATAGTTTTAGAAAATGCAACCAGACCTTCCAACAGCTGTCAGCAAATCCCTTGTACAAGAGGAAGTTTCTCCTGTTTTGCATTATGACATCAGTACACGTGTTGTCCAAATTACTTGGTCTCCTGGATAGAGCAAAAACTTTGTAGCGCTAAACTAAAAAGGTGAGAACTTTTTAGAACCAGTAGAGGATTGATGCCATGTTTCCAGGACTTCGGTGCTTCTCTTCAGCCATCTGTTTTAAATTGTGGATGTTACCTCTGCTGCTTCATCTTGAGAATCTCAAATAACACAGTGACTATGAAATGACCCTTTGATGAAACTGCAAATAATAATATGTGAGTACAAAGGATGTGATATTTTCACAGTGTCAGAAGGACTGAGCTGATTATTCTGAGTCTTTAATACACAAAGTATTTTCAGAATCGATTTTTCAGGCTACAATCTCTGCCCATTCACTATGGACACTTTTTCCCAAGTTAGAGTTTAGGGCTTGTGCAGCCTGACAGCCAGCATGCCTTGCTGCTGTGCTTACACCAAGGCACAGTTTTAAAACAGGGACAACTCTGGAAAGGCACTACTGGGGAAAAGGATGAGTGTACCACTTTGGTATATCCCCTTTCATATGCTTCTTTTATGTTTTTCAGTATTTTCTTGTTTCTCTTCCCATGGAAGGAGATGATAGAGGAGGAAAAAATTCCACTCACTTTTCTGTTAGGATCCTAAGTTTTCATGTGTTGACAGAAATCGCCAAGAAATCATCGTTTCCTCAAGCGGAGACGTTACTCTCTCCGAAATACTGAACTTTTATCTTTCTCTCTGCGCGTTCCTCTGTACTCGGTGTTTTTTAAGCATTCCAGCAGTAAAATGTAAAAACCCCTTCCCCCTTTAAGCTGTAACTGTACAGACTGTATACCCCGCGCTCCTGTCGCGTTATGTACGGCTGTAGACTTTGTATCTAAAACTTGACTGTAGTTTCAGTAGTCTGTCGTTGTCCGGGGGCGGCCCGGCCGCGTCCCCGCCCCGCCGTTGTNACCTGGGCGGCGGCGGCGAGACCTTCTCCAGCGCCACCCGCCGCCTGCGCGCCACGCCGCCCGCCCCGGCCGGCCCGGGGCCCCGCGGGCTGCACCTCCTGTTCATGTTCACCAAGGCGGAGCGCAGCCCCGCGCTCCGCGACAAGGCGCAGGCGGCGCTGCGCTCGCTGCTGCGGCACGGCCGGCTGGGCGCCGCCGATGTGCTGCACCTCCACCTCGTCACCGAGGGCGCCAGCCGGGACATCGGCCTCGGGCTGCTGCGGGACCTGCTGCGCGGCGCTGCCTTCCGCCACCAGGTGCGCGGGGGGCCGAGGGGCGGGCCGGGCCCGCGGGCAGCGAGCGGGAGCCTCTGCCGGGGCGTCCTGTGTGAGCTTCCCGCGGGGCGCTGCGAACAGCAGTCGAGCGGGAATGAACTCCCTCAGCTCACAGCCCATGTGGTAGCTCCCACCAGAGTGGTTCGCTCCTTCTCTCTTCTGGAGAAGCTCCCATTGCCCCCTAGTCTCGGGAGTCTTGAGGGGCTTGTTTTGTATCCCCACCGCTGCTGCGTGCGGGTAGGTGTCCTGGTGCAGCCCAATGATTCTCAGCTGGGACTGGGCAGCAACGTGGCCTGGGAGCACCACCTGTGCTGGAGAGAGGAGCGGTTGTTCTAAGCAGTGCTGCTCTCCTACAGACCCTGTTGTTAGTCCTGCTTCAGCATCTCGAAACAAGGACCACGTGTGCTTTTATCTCGGTGGGTCCCCGATCAGAAGAGGAGCTTGGCCTTCTGCTAGTGGCTCCTTAGAGCAGGAGTGGAGAGCCTGCAGGGGCTGGAGAGCATCCACGTGTGAATGTTCCTACTGCCAGGGAAACAGTTCTGCCTCCCGAAAACACAGCCAGTGCAGTTTATGCAAAGTCAGGCTTTCCTTTGCTTTAAATGGATGTCTGAAAACTGTAAGGGTGATAACTTCAGAGATTCCAGGTAACCTGATTCCTCTGTCGTGAGGTGCTGCTGCAGAGCATTGTTTGGAAGGGTCCTCTAGTCCTGCTGTAACTTTTATTGCTTATATTTCCTGTATTTCATATTAGCTGAACTCTGCATATAACTAGAAGTGTAACTAACATCATTCATACAGACACTTCCCTGGTAAATAATCCCACCACTCATTTTCTTTAAACAAGCCCTTTCCTAGTGCTGGCCCTCAGTCAGGTCAGGTACTCCTGATGGGAGACCCACACCACACAGCAGTGGTTGGCTGTCTGGAGGGTGTGCACAGCTCCCTCAGGAGGACTCCTGCACTCCACAGCAGAATGGACTGACTGCCCCATGATGGTGCAGCGCTGATGTGGTGCAACAGCCCAGCCCAGGTTTGTGGTATTATGTCCCTCAGAGTGGGAAAACCCCCAGGCCACTATGGTGTGCACATCCCTTGCAGTCACCCCTTTGTGTGGCTGCCTTACTGCCATCTACCCCTCTGGGAAGTGAACTTCTCTGCAGGCAGCTGTGCCAGCCTCACTTCTCCAGGGCAGCATGGGCTGGGAGTTGGAGGCATGGAGCGATTTGTCTGTTGTGGATGGGCCCCTGTCTGTAGGTGCCTGTGGAGTTACAGTGAAACCTGGAGTATGTCTAGCACCAGAACTGATCTCCTGGGTGTAAGCAGGCAGCATCATCTGTAGGACTCAGGTGAGATCTCACTGCTCATTAAGACAGCTTCTTCCCTCTTTCCTGGCAGAGCCTGATGTATCCTGGTTTCACTGGCTAGCTTATGGTTGGCAGTATGTTTTGGATCAGACCGTTTCTCTGCTTTTAGGAACAGAGCAGAGGCTATTTTACTTGTCAAGCATGCAGCCTTGCCCCTAATCCTGTGCCAGTTTCTGGAATGCCAGCAGGTGACAGCACCTCTTTATTTTTGCTGCAGCCTACCCCGTTCCTCTTCTTTACTAGGAGGGCACTTCTGCCTAGCTTGGACTTTTGGTACTGCTGTTAATGTTGAAGGTGATTTATCCTGATGTTCAGGTAGCTCCAGCAGTAACACTCCATCCTGAGACCTCTTGTTTCCTGCGTCTCTTGGTGTGTGCAGAACATTCTCCTGGTTCTTACACTGTTTTCCTAGCGCAGGCCCAGAGAGAAGGCTTGATAAAGTTCTCGGGGACAGCTGGAGCCACTGAGGCAGGACTGATAAAACCCCCTGAACTTTTTCTAAATGAGGACGCAATTCAGGCTCTGCTTTTGGAGCTGCCCTTGCCCTCACATCCTAGCAAAGCTGGGATCAGTTGGCTCACACTTCACACTTCTGTTAGAGTGAAGCCCAGTCAGACATGGATTGCAACCTTTGGGGAAGATTGTAGGCAGCTTTTCTTTCACCCTAGGCAGATTCAGTAACTTTCAAAGTGAGACTGAAGCAGCCGGCTGCAGCCCGGGGCCAGGGTGCGGAGAGTGCGGGCAGAGGGGCTGTGGGGTGCAGGCGGTGGATGCGTGGGAGCAGCGTAGGCACCGGACCCTCCCGGCAGGGCTGTCCGGGCGTGGGCAGTCCCTGCGTGGCGTCGCCCCTCCCTCTGGCTGTGCAGATGTGTTCCAGATGTGCAGCCGGGAGCGCGGCCGGGCGGCGGCAGAGGGAGCTCGTGCTCTGCGTGTGCGGCCGGGAGGCGGAGGGAGGAGCCAGCCCGGCACCGTGCTGCCCGTGCGGGGCCTCGGGCGGCTCTTACCGGGCCTTTGTGACAGCAGTGGCAGAGAGCGTGTCCCGCACGCGGGTGGCGGGGGGATGTCTGCAGCCTCTCCCGGCAGCGAGCCTAGGCCGGCCTCGGCCGACACTGTGCTTACAGAGAGCCCCGGCTCGCCCCGTTTCCTGCCACTCCAGGCTGTGTGCTGCGACTCCTTGTGCGATTCCTATCGCTTCTTGATTCCATTTCTCTGCCATAACACGAACTACGCGTTCGACTCTCTGTTCATCCTGGTTTCCTCTTCAGATAAGCCCCACGAAGGATGCTGCTGGGGTGGCTGTAACTGGGCTGCCACCATGCCGTGCTTGTGGAGACCTGTGAGATACCCGACATGGGAAGGAGGGAAAGTTAAAGGGAAGAGAAATGCAGGTTGTTTTTTCCTAGCGAATCGATAGAAAGGGTATTTTATCAGTGCTTGATGTGTGTTTATAAAACTATGCTTGCGCAGGAAACCCCTAGAACTTACTTTTCTTAATGTCCTCAGCAAACGTGGTCGGATTTAGCTACAGGGATTTACTAAAAGCTGTTACACAAATAAATAACGAAGTTCAAAATTAGCAGCAGATCAACAAGCTGTGCTAAAGTCAGCAGTGAGAAGGGAGGAAGCCCTCACTGTCCCAGAGAGGCGGCCTGGCCTGTGGCTGCGAGAGCAAAATTCAGCTGTTCAGGAGTTTGCTTTGCAGAAGTACAAAAGGGTGGGCAAAAGACACGTTTTCCTCTTTTCTTTGGCAGGAGTGGGAAGGTAGATGATGCTGTGTCTGGAGTTTCAGGAGTATTTCTCCCATAACTTTTGTCTGCTGGTGCTTGGCAATGTGCTCACTTCAGAGCTGACTGGAATTGGCTTGACATTTTTCCTCCTTTTCTACATACTGTACACACCTCAGGCTGCCTTTGCTGGATGCAGAAGGATGGTTACAGGTTCTGTATTTTTCTTCCATGCTTCTCCAGTCCAAAGCTGCCCTTATCGAGCCCTTACTGGGCCTTTACTGAGCCCTTACCGAGCTGGGCTGGGAGCAGAGCATCGTACATTCCTGTGCTGGTGGGGCTCAGTTCCATGCACAGGCTGTCCGTGCCTTTGCTCCTGGAGAGTAGTGGTGGTTTGCTTGTTTGGTCACCTGGGGTGGCTGCTGTCCTGCTTGGCACAGCTGGTGTCCCTGCGATGGCACAACTGACCACGCAGCTTGTCAGGGCCGGGGCGAGGTGCTGTCTAATGGTACCAGTAACAGAGTTTCCTCCCCTTCAGTGTCTTGGGGACTATGCTGTGCTATCCAAAGCCAGGTGTGGCTCCTGATGAGCTCTCCCAACGCACTTTCCTGGTACACGTTGTTCTGTATTTTTCCTGCTGTTCTGCTGCAGGCCTTGGCTCGGAGCCCAGCAGCCGAGACAGCAGCAGTGGGGCCGCCCTGCCGAGGTCCTTGCTGGCCACAGAGCCTGCGCGAGGGCTCCACAGCACCCAGATGATGGCAAGGGCTGGGGCCAAGTGTGGGTGTTTAGGGTGCCTTCCCCAGGACGGGGCCATAGGGACTCAGCTGTGCCTGTCCTCCAGAGGTGCCTTGCCATGGGCTCAGCCATCCTGGCCAGTGCCGGGACAGGACCATCACCTCGCCGTGTTCAGTGTACTGCAGTGTCACGAGCACAGCCCTGCTTCCAGCGAGCTCCTCTCTGCCATGAGAGCGCTTTGGTCTGGGCAATGTGTTCTGCAAAAAGCTTTGGAAGGAAGAACCTGCAGACTGTTCACTGCCTATATCTCTGTGCCCCTCTTGCTGGGCATTGAAGCAGCGCCTTGTGCACCCCATAGAGAGGATGGTTATTGTACCAGCACAGACTCCAGAGCCACTTTTTCCTCTGAAGCATTTGGCTTGATTTAGGTTTTCTTTTAATTTAAAAAAAAAATTGAAAAGCAAGTGCTCTATCTTGCATGTTTTATGTGTACAGTGCAGGGCCCCTGGTTCTTAAGCAGATGAAGTTTTAGTAGGGAAAAGAAGTGAAACCGTGGAACCATTGAAATATTTTAGTTTGAAAAGGACCTACAAAGACTGTGGTTTGAGTTCCCTGCTGAAGACAGGGCCAGCTTGTGGAACTGTCTTGGCATCCCTCAAACAAGGAGGATAGGTTCCCTTATCCAGAATTCAAGTACTGCTGCAATGTCATGTCCTCGCTGGACTTTAGTTCCAAAGGGGCTTTTCCTGCTTTCTCTGACCAGAAGAAGGCGGCACGACCTCAAGTCTCCACACTCAAGTTCCTGCACTCCCCCTTAACTGTACTGGGGTCATGTCCCTCGTCTCTCTTAATTATCCTGAAAATCCCTCTCATTATCTTGTGTGATTCAGTGACTTGTATCCTTCTGTGGGTATAACAAGCTGCATGAAAGTTCCTGTTCATTGGACTTTGACCAAAATAAATTATAAACTTGTAAAATTTTAGTAGCTGACAAGGTGCATTTGGGGTTGCTCCTGTTTCTGGGACATAGCCACAGCTGGCGCAGGCGTGCCAGGGCCCGTGCTGGTGCATGGGCTCCTGCAGGGCTGAGGGATGCAGAGCAGTGCTGGCTGAGCACCAGCAAAGCTCCAGCCCAGGCAGGCCAAGATCCATCTACAGAAGTTTCTCGGCTCTGCTGTAACTCCTGATGTTTGGATTTTCATCAGCGTGCTGCGGCCTGTCCTCCCTTTCCCCCTGCAGCCCCGATGGGATGTGCCGCAGAGCTTGCCTCCGTGCCGGGCTGAGGAGCAGGAAATCCGGGCTGCGTCCCTGGCCCTGTCACAGCCTGTCTCTGTAGCAGGGAGCAAGCCTTGGTCCTCAGGGTAAGTGACGTGGTCTGGCTTGGCTCTAATCGGCAGGATACCAGAGCCTGGAGCAAACTGTCACCTCTTCTGATGCACTCCATATGGGGGACCAGATATGTGCTTGCATCAGGCAGTGGGAACAGACCAGAGAAATAGCCCAAAACGTGGAACACACTTGGTTGTGTGAGGGGATTCAAATCTCCGCTCACCTTACGTGAAATGGCCGTAAAAGTCCTTCCCTCCTTTTCCTGCACTTGACTGGCTGTTATGTCAAGAGGATGTGCAGGGATCGGGGCAGCCAGGCCCCTTTGTGCCATTGCAGTGGCATCAGCACTGTTTGTGCTTCAACAGCTTCCCCCCTCGCCCTGTGCTGGTTGGGGCTGAGCAAAGGCTGCTGGAGCTGGGCCTGTCCCCAGAAGCGGCGGCTGAACCTTGTTTCTGGTGTCTCTGCCAGGTAATCGTCCATGATGTGAATGAGCTGACAGAAAAGCTGTTTCCCATCGTTGAGGCCATGCAGAAACACTTCAGCGCTGGATCAGGGACCTACTACAGTGACTCCATCTTCTTCCTGTCAGTCGCAATGCATCGCATCATGCCCAAAGGTAGGTCTCTGCTGTGCTGCCTCCAGCAACACAGGCTCTCTTTCTCCTCTGCACAGAGATGTTATCCGGTGCTATTTGAAACACAAAGTTTATAAACTTTGGGGTGGACTCCTGGGATTCTGCCCTTCCTGCAGAGTGATGGCAGGTCTCCCCTGGCATGAGTGACAGGAGGTTCTCCTTGTCATATGGCAGCTGGCCCTGCCCTTATGCCCTGAGATAGTAGGAGAGGTGAGACAGGAGCAAGCAGGTCTGTCCTGTGTGTGTTTACAGCCCCCTTCCCCTTGGGGCGTCTGCAGAAAGAGGTGCTGTGTGTCTGTGGAGTAGCTGTGCAATCTTGAGTATCAGCAGAGAGTAGTTGTCAAGTCTTGCCTCTTGGCTTTAGGGAGCTTTTGGAAACTTTGCTGATTAGCAGCCACTGATCACTTAAGTTTCCTTATTGTGCCTCTGTTGTTACCAAGTGCAGAAACAGCAAGAAATCTGCAGGGAAAAAAGACATCTGGCAGAAGGGGTTTGGCTCAGCTGATGCTGTTTTCTCCCATGGCTGTGTGCAGTTGCCTCTCGTGGAACCAGCATCCTGTCTAGCCTTTGGCTGCACAAGTAGGGCGTTGTATCCTTGGGCTCCAAACCACTTCACTGGAGCTCCTACAGCCCTACTTGTTCATTCCCAGTGCTGGTCCCTCAGGTCTCCCTGTCAGCTGCCCTGCTGGCCTGACTCACAGGTGATGGCAGCATCCCTTCCTGGGCTGGTCACATGTCTTCCCTGGGCATGGTAGGCTGCAGGTGGCAGTGGACCATGGCAGTGGACATGGCAGGCTACAGGTGGCAGTGGTAGCAAGGAGCCCTGGGACTCTGCCTGGCCATACACCTTCCCCAGGAGGAGGTGACCAGCCTCTCAAAGCTGTTTGAGGATGTCATGCAATGGTGGCCTATTCCCACATGTGTGCATGTTACCAGGACTAGCTAGCACTGCTGACACCAGCAGCTTCCTTGGCATCTCGAGCCTCTGCCCAGCTGTAATACTCCCTGCATACTTCCTCTCATGGGTCTCAGGTGCACTTTTGCTGAGATATGGGCAGATACACCTTCCTTGTGCCCCTGCTGAGTCCTGTCCCAGTTTGGCTCTACCCAGGAGCTCCTACCTCTGTTCTGCTTTGTGAGCCTTCCTCTGTCCTTTGTGGACTTGCCTCTGTCCTCCTGGCATGGCCATCCCACACTAGCTCATTAAACAGTGGGGCAGTGATGGCCCTGAGAGTCCCATCCAAGCTCACTGATCATTACTCCGTGGGCTCCAGCAAATGTGCTGTACTTGGCTCTCCCTCAGACTTGGGTAATTTTGTGTGTGTCTGGTGCTGTCTGCACTGTGAGCACTTTGAAGTACACTGCATACAAATGATGGTGTTAATCCTGGCTAATTCACTCCTCCCGATTCCCTGCTCTGTCTTTACTGTGTGCTAAAGATATCCCTGTCGTGCTGCCTGCCAGCAAGAAGCTGCTCAGTCTTAAATGCCTTTTCTCGGTTCATCAACCCATGAGGCGTCTCATCTCTTGGAAAGCTTGTTTGCTCTCCCACAGCCTGATAGGGCTTTCAGTGGTCTGTTCGGGGCACAGGATGTTTAAAGAGGCATTTTTACAGTTTCATGAGTTTAGTTTTTGTTTCAGAAGCTGCTAGTAAAGCTGATTTATATTTCCCTTGCAAGGGAGGTCAGGTTTACTGTGCTGGGTGCTGGTGATTTATGGGGCTGGCGGGGCTTGCTGGCCCCATCCCTGTGCAGCTGGCACTGAACAGGAGGCATCAGGAAAGGCTGCAGCTCTGCTGCCCACTTGCAGGCTTGCAGGTGATGTGAGAATGGCACTGGACTCCTGCTGCCCTCCTGACTCTGACAAGCCAGTATCTACTGGTCTGAAGAAGACACTTTGGTAAGTTGGAGCAGAAAGGACCAAACCTTCCTTTTCAAGCAGTATTACCATTATTCCTGTTGCATTTCTTTGCCATTTCTTCTGCCTTGAATGCTGTGTTCTGCCCTCAGTACTGTGTCTTTTTGTGCACCCCTCCAAGCGTATCTGGCCCCATAGCATTAGCACCACTTTTTTGTGGAATCCAGATCTGATTGGAAGCTTCCTCTAGCAGAAATGAAGGCCCTGATCTGAATATTAAACTCTCTGGTGTGTTCATTTGCATTTACATTAATCAGTCTACAGGGCTTTTTTCAGTAGCAAGCAACCTTTGTACTAAAATTGCCTGGCTTTAGTTTACCAAATATATCTTTTTTTAAGGGAGGCATTTCCACAGTATCATGACTTAGTGGTTTGTTTGGAGCCTATGGGTAATGGGGCATTGACTTTACAGACTGATGGCTCTGAAAACTGAACACCAGGTTATTTTCATTTTTATTGTTTTAGGGACTTTTGTGGGACATATGCTTGCTCCATGCACATTGCACTGGGTAAATGGGTAAATGGGGTTCACCACTCAGCTGCTCTGCCGTTTACTGTTGCTTGGGATCTTTGCCCAAAAAACTTCAGATCTAAAACCTGCAGCTGCCAAGTTATAATATAACAGCTTCTTAGCTGGTGTAAATCATGGAACACTCTTGCCTTAAATGTCTTACATCAGTGGAGTTAATCTGATTTAAACCAGCTGGGGAGTTGGTATGCAGCACGCAGAAGTGCAGACTGCATAACTCTTGTCTGTGCTCAAGGCTCATAAATCCCATTTTAATGTGGTGTGGCCAGGCCTGGGGAGTTGGAGCGGGGCTTGATCCACCAGAATGGTTCTGTAAGGGAGGGGGGAAGTGATGGGAAAGTTACACAGAGAGGACAAGCAGGTTCAGGCTTAGAAGGAGCTGCCAGGATGAGGACAATGCCAGCATTAAATGGTCTTGAGACTTGCAGATCAGTGCAAGGAAGAGGAGGGAGGACAATGACCTGGACCTTTTCATTTTTCAGTATGCCCCATCTAGAGGGGACCTCTCCCTTCCTGACTGGCTTCGATCCCTCTATCACTTGTCATTTTAGTTGTGTAACTTCAGGGGGTCCAGCAAGCTTTTTATTACTCTTCTATGGATACATGAAGGAGTAATGTCTGGGCAGGTCTGCTTGGCAGGCAAGGTCTGGGGACAGACTCCCCGTGCCACAAGCAAGAGGAGGAGAAGTTGAGGTGACAGAAGGGCAGCCTGGGAAAGCTGGGAGCTCCAGCTCCCCAGGGAATTCTTGGTCCCCATTCTTGGCCCAAGTCAGGTAGTTTTCAGAAATAATTTGTTTAACAAGTGGTCATCCTCAGCAGCTGGTGGGCCAAGAGGGAGCCAGCAGCATCCAGCAGCTTGGGTAGAGCTTTGAAAACTGCCATTTAGTGTTCAATTCCATTGATGTTGCTGATAGTGCTGCAGCAAGATGGCCCTGTGGGAGAATAAGAAGCAGAGGGAAAATGAGACATGACACAGAAGCAGCTTCGTGGCTTGTCTCTGCCAGCTTGGACAGAGGAATAGAGTCCATTAGCTATGGGCAGGCTCTGAAACCTGGCTGATGGTACTGTGCTTCACATGGAGTAAGGGTATTTAGGAAAATTGACTGGAGATGGTATTTGACAAGTTGGAGGCAGCAGGGTTTCCTGTCTGGTACAAACAGCTGGCTGTCTTCATGGGGAGTAGGAGCATCTCTGGGTGTGGTAACCTCCTCCCCCCTGGCAGCATGTGAGGCAATTCTCAGGGTTTCTCTCTCACTGTCCAGCCCAGCATGAAGGCAGAAGCTGTGATGAAGGGTAGGAAGATGAGCACGGGCTGCAAAGGGCCCCTGGGCTCTGCTGGGTGTGAGGTTAGCCTCATGCAGCATGCTGCATCTTCCAGGTGCTGAAAATGCACCTGGGTACTTGCTGCCTGAAAACTCAGGAGCTTGTTCTGCAGGTGCATTTGGTAAAGCTGTTCATCAGAGGCTTGTTGGGGAACTAAGCAGCAGTGGGAGAAGTGGGTAAGTTTCTGTGTGACTAAACAAAGATGTGGAGCTATGAGGAAGAGTGGGACTGATCATTATGTATTGTTGAAATTTATGGCAAATCAACATGGTCCATTGGTAAAAAATGAAAGGGATTTAGAGAGGGCAGTGGCTTCTGCATGGGACAAGCCTGGCTGACTGGGACCCTCCAGTCTGGAACGGGGCTGGCCGAGGAGGTTATTGTGTGGTCCATGATGCCACATGAGGCAGAAGTTTGTACAAGAACTGGGAGACATCAAAGTTGGTGAGAACTGTGTTCAAAACAGAGTGTGGTGATCTGTAGAGCTCCTTGCTGCAGGATGTTGTAGGTGCTGGGCTTTGTCATGGATGAGGGAATCACAGCCAGCTGCTTTGTGATGGACAGCAAGCTTCAGTGTGTCCTGGAGCTGCCAGCTGTGCAGAAACACGTCAGGAGGGACACAGCTGGGGGTGGGGGGAGAAAGCAGGAGTGGCTGCTGTGGGTAAATGAGCAGCACTGTGCCTGGGGAAGTGACTGCCAGCAGGAAGCTGTGCCTTTGGCTTCATAGTGGGTGTCCCGACAGCGCCTGTGACACATCAGGATCGATGGAAAGTCCAGTGGTCTCCCTGGCCTCAGCCTCTGAACAGGGCAATTTCTCCAGCTCATTATCAACAGCTGTACTGATTGTTAAGCATAGACCAGATTATAATGATGTTTGTCCAAGCAGCCTGATAATGACCAAGCCCCAGTCGCTTGGGGTTTGGTGCTGCTTGCAGCAGGATCCAGCTGCTGGCTCCGGCTTGGTCTCCCACGAAACTGATATCAGCCTTTGTCTCCTCTGGGAGTACCAGCCCGGAGACAGAGGCCTCTGTGAACATCAGCTTATGCCTTTCCCACTGAGCAGAGCTGGAGGGAAGGCAAAGGCCAGCCAGGAGACGTGTTGGAGCAGGCACTGATCTGTGCTCTGCTTTCTCAGAGCACTTTGCCTGTGCCAAGGCCAGGCACCTGGAGCACTCCTGCTGCTGGCTGTGAAGGTGGAGAGCCTGCGAGCTGGGGGAAGGAGATAAGCACAGAGGTACCAGGAAAACAGTCTATGTACTGGAATAATGCCTTGACAAGTAACTGTCTTCTGCTACTGTCCTTCTGGAAGAGCCCACAGGCAGCATCCTGAAGACATTGTTGATTGCTTTTGTTGGAATGTGTTCATGAGGATTCAATGTTGCATCTGCACTTTTTGAATCTGCAGCACAGGATTGCCCAGGTCGGACTCTGCATGCCCATGGGGTGCCAGTTGCCCATGTGTGATGTGTCCCCTCAACAGCACTCGTGTGCAGAGTTACACTGCACACATCCTGTGTCACACAGGGCATCAGAGGTCTCCGAGGTGGAGCCTGGCAGAGGGACATGGGGAGGCATCACTCCCTCTTCTTCCTCCTGTCAGCTGCAGAGCAATTCCTGGTGCACAGGGCAGCTGCCCACAGAACTCAGCAAATCACTGTAATAATTGTAATAAGTGAGCATTTTGAAAGTGCGTCACTCCTGATCCTTTCCTGCTGGCTGAGCATTGCCGTCATTGCTGAGCCCCACCACATCAGGGAATGCAGAGATGCAGCTGTTGGGAGAGAGCTGGGAGGAGAGTGCCCATGTCCCAGATGCTTCAGGCTCGATTGTGTGCTACCAACGGGGAGATACTGGGAAAAGGCACAGAAAATTGGGGCCGGTAGTGGAGTCATGGGAGTTGGCCCCAGAGCCACGTGCTCCCAAACCACAATTCCCAAGGGATGCTGCAGTAGCTGAAGGGTTTACTCTCTGGCAAAAATGTTTCCATCTTTACAGGGATGGATGAAGTGTTAATAGTTTCTGATGTGCTCTCATAACCTCCCTCCCTTCTTCATGCCGCAAGCACATGAAAAACATCCAGATTCCCTTCCCAGCCTGTCTCTGGGCTGTGTGCTCTTATGTCAGATCCTGTGATGGGAAGGGAAGAGGCTGGAGTGATCAATTTGCAAGCAATAGGGAGAGCAGTGCCAGCCATTGTTCCTTGCTGGGGTGAGCCTCTTTTGCTGAGAGAGTTGTTTTCATGATGCTTTTCTGGAGCAGGCAGCGGCAGACCTCTGAATAAGCCCACCCCAGATAAACACCAGAGGCTGTGGCTTTGTAGAGGGGTCCACATCTGCTGAGATGAGCTGCTAACCCCATCTGGCTGCCTGTGGGACGTGCCTCTCCTGGCAGGGGAGCACCTTGTCCCATCTCTGGCGTGGAGGAGGCATCAGGAAGGGCTGCTGTGGTGAGGGGGACACGGATGCTGCTCAGCAAGCGCCTAGAAGCCCCCAGGTGCTGTGTCATGGCGCAGACCCCTTCCCTGTGGCACTGCTGCCTCTGGGGCCAATGTGGCCCGCAGCCCCCGGGGGTAGTGTCACTTCTCATCATTTCCACTGGCTGCCCCTTTGCTGTGGCGTCACCCTCAATTATTTTTGGATGTCCTAGATCTGTCAGGCCAGGGCTGGCTGCTCCCCACGGAGCGCAGGGTCTCATCAGCCAGTGCTGTGGTGGGTACTGCCCTCCTCTCTCCCCAGCCAGACCAGCTGCCCCATCCCCAAAAGTTTGGAGGCTGCTGGGGGTCACCCATTGTTGATGCCAGGGCTGCTCTCCCCCACAGCCTCTCCCTGGTCTGCCGTTGCTCATTAGAGCTTAGCAGGAAGAAACAAGGACAAAATCTGCCTGCAGCCCTTTCCCCCAGTGTATGCAGTTAACTGGAATGTAAGCCCAGAATATTTATTTTCCTGTATCTCTTTTTGGTTTCCCTTTCCATCTCACCTGTTCGTTACTTCACAGCTTTCCATCCACTCTTGTGATTTATAGCAACCTGGAATCAAACCTTATTTTGTCTGATTAAAGGGTTTCCTGCTGCTCTTCCTCCAGCTCCAAAAAGTGTTTTCACACTCCTCCCCCAGCAGCAGCATATATTAAATACAAGGCAAACAGCATTTCCAGCTCCATCCTGAAAGCTATCGCATGCTCAGTGGTGTCACCACCTTGGAGTCCAGTTAAGAGTCGAAGTGTTGAGTCCTGCTAAGTATTAGTCCCTCAGACCTTGATGGATTACAAGGGGACACTTGGATGCACAGGAAGAATTAATTTCCTGGAACAAAACACATCCATCTCCTGCTGAGTCTTCCCCTTCCCTCAGGAGATGGCTGCAGGGTATGGAGCAAGGTGATCAAAGTGACACCCACTGTCAATACCTGGGGACATTGCTGCTGCTCCAGACCCCTGAACTCACCCAGGTGCCTGCCCTGCATGGTGGTAGCAATGATCTATCTCTGGCAGACAGCCTAACATTTTAATTAGCTGATAGGCTGATTAGCTGCTGTGTTGCAGCCACTGCTCTGCTCTGCTGGGTGCCTAATCAGTGCTGCAGAAACCTGGTTAGCAGCCAGGTCGCTGGGGCACATTGCCCCCTGCACTGCCCTGGAACTCTGTGTGCAGAGGGGGAGGCTGTTTGATGGGGAGGCAGCTGCTGGGCTGTCCCAAGGAGCCAAGGGGAGCCTTGGCTGCATGGCAGATGCGAGGACCTGTGTTGAAGCACGCAGCTGGAAGGTAAGCTGCACTGCACCTTGGCAAGCTCTGCTGGGACAGGGCTTTGTAGCATCATCTTCTCTTGGGAGGGTGGGCTCTGGAGCAGCACCATGTCCTAGGAAGGGGGACTGCAGTCCCCCTCAGTAGGCAGCACACTGGCAGCAAGCTCTGAGGAGTGTGTTGTGCTTGCACATGTGCACGTGTGCCACTGCCTTGGCTACTTCCTCTGGGCGAGGCCCTCTGGGTGAGGCTCTCCGGTGCTGCCGAGGTCAGCTGGGCAGGCAGCAGTGATTAATCCTGGGCACAGAGGGGAGGCTGTGTGTGGATTAAACAAGGCCTGGCCAGGGCAGCACACAGCCAGAGAGGAAGCTGCTCACAGCCCTGCTGACAGCAGCAGGGAGAGTAGCCAGGGGCAGCTGCCAGTGCGGGGGACGAGCCAAACCCAGGGAGCCTCTAATGAAGGGCAGGATGGAGAACCCAGTGTGTTTGTGTAAATAAACTGTGTGCCTTCTCACTGGACTTGTTGAGCTGCTGGCATCCCTGCCTGGCACTGCAGCTGTTCTCGTGTCCTGCTCCCTGTGCAGCTGAGGCTTTCAGGGACAGCTGGCTGCTGCTGCTGGGCAGCACCCTCTGAGTTGTGCAGGGACCTCTGGAGCCTGTCACCCACTCTGCCTCCATGCCTGGCCAGGGTGCTGGCTGTGGGAGTGGAGTTTTTCTTGGCCACACGTCTCTCTGAGCCAGTGAGGGCGGAGGATCCTGCTTTCACAGCCAGCACGGGCAGCTTTGTGGATCCACGTGTTGCTGCTGCAGGCACACTGCCTGCTAGAGCTGATGGCTGCTGCCCTGCTTCAGTAGGTTTATTGCCCAGGGCAGCCATCTAAAAGTCGCTGCAGGTTCTTCACAGCTCCTTCTTTCCTTGGGATCTTGTCCTGTCATGATGGGAACAGCTAAAAAGCCTGACTGAAAAAAATATTGCTCAAAGCAATTCAGAGAGGTGGAGGGGAAGTTGTCCAGGTGTGCCAAGCATTTATAGACCAGCAGACATGAGATTTCCAGCCTTTCTGACTCCAATTCAGAGAGTTTGGTTGTTTGGCTCTCTTCCTTCTGGTGGTCCAAGTCAAGTGGCAAAATGCACATCCACCTTCCCCACACCCTGCTGCAGCCCTGCAACACCCAGAGCTGCAGCCAGCAGGGGACACTTCCCATCACTTGGCTGCACTGTGTCACGCATGCTGGCTGCAGCTGCTGCTGGCCCTGCCTGTGCCCCCTCACCAGATGAGGCTGTGGGATGAGGCATCTCTGAAGCTGGCCTTTCTCCTCTGGACAAGCCTGGGGGGAGGTTTTGAGCTGAGCCTAGAGCACAGCCCTGCCATGGCTGCTGATAGAAGGCTGCAGTAAAACATTATGAGATTTAAATGAGGCCAACCTGTGCTGTAAAGTTGTCACTGCTAATGCAGACCATCTCTGCTTTGAGTGGCACAACTCCCCTTTCTGTGCCATGGCTGGAAGAGCTGGAGCTGAACAGAGTGGAGGGTTCTACACAGTATGGCAAAGTTAGGAAACTCACTGCTGAGCAGAACACTCAGCCTTTTCCCACATTTCCAGCTGGATTCCTGTGAGCAGCTTTTGCCTAAGAGAGCGCGCGATTCCTCCACCCGCACATGGCAGCCAGGACAAAGCACTAGGTAGAAGGGCAAAAGAGCATGATACATCATAAATATTACTGCCTGGCCCCTTGCCAGTCCCAGACAGAGAAATCGTCTCAGCCATTAATCTGTGCGTGCAAGCTGCATCTGGCAAAGTGATGCTTAATGTCACCCATGCTCACTTATATCTCAGTGTTGCACTTCACTCTTGCTTTAACAAAAAGTTTTTAAAATTTCAAAAAATTAAAACAAAAAAAGAAAATGTACTTGGTGCTTTCTGGGTCTAAATTGTTAGTGAGTGTTTCCTGGGCACAGCATGGGATGCGTGTGCAGGAGTGAACCAAAGATGGGAAGCCTCTAACGCAGGGCAGGATGGAGAAGCCAGCGTGTTTGTGTAAATAAACCATGTGTTTCCATGCTGGGCTTGTGGCACTGGCATCCCTGCCTGGCACTGCAGCTGTGCTCATGCCCTGCTCCCTGCTCAGCCAAGGCTTCTGGGGATAGCTTGCCAGTCATCACCCTCTGGGTTGCACGGGGACCCTCCAGGCCCTTTCACCCACTGAGGTGCTGGGGCAGGCAGGGTTGGGACTGGAGCTTCCTCCAAGCTCAGCTTTCTTTCTCTGCTGTGATTAATTGCAGTTGGCATTCATCTGTAATTTTAGAGAACAATCAGATGACGTGCCTCACAGTTGATTTAATTGAAACCTGATGAGGCATAAGGCTGCTGTGCACCAGGGTGAGTTGTTCTGGGATGCCCCTGGGAATCCCAACCCCTCTTCCCAGCCTCAGCAGTACCTCGTAAGGCTCCGGCTCCCCATGTTTCTCTGGAGCTGAGCTTGTGCTGGAAGTCCAAGGTCTTCTTGCCCTGGAGTTTTGTGACCAGTCTGGGTATTCTCAAGTGTGGTAGAGTTTAGGGTTTGGGGGTTTGCCCCACTGTAGTTTGGGCTGCTGGGGAGGATTGGTGCATTTGGGATACATGTCTTGTTCCTCATTGCAGAAATTCATATGATTCATATGATTGAATTGCACTGACCATTTCTGAGGCAGTTCAGAAGGTTGGGGGAAATTGCTTTCAGGTCAAGACCTGCTTTAGCCTGTGGCGAATTACTGTGCCTGGGTTTTAAATCTTTGCAAACAGAGGATTATGGTGATGGTAAATACTAGGTAGGCCTGAGGATTGCTGTACTGATGGCTGAAGGGAGCATGGCCTTTCCCTTTAGCAGATAAACTGTGATGGATGTTAAAAAATTAAATTGAGATACAGCCCAAGTTGTAGCTTAGATACTATTTCTCCTTGATTTATATTTCTGCTTGGGTGCTTTGTAGTGTAAGCAGTATCTTTCTTGCTTAACCTCACAGGGCCTTTTTGTTCTTAAATGAGGACAGCGTGGTAGGTATGACCAATTGCCAAGAGCCCCAGAGTAGTGCAAGATCTGCAAAAAATTCAGAGCTGCTGTACAGCCCAGCATCTGCTTAAAACACAAACACCAAGCAATGAACATGTTTGAAAATGCAAATCTGCACTCCCATGCTGAGGAATGACTGCTGGTGCCTGGCTACTCTCAGTGCCTCTAGGTCTCTAGTCCCAATGGTGGCTTTGGGGGCTGAAAACAGAGCAATTGCCTCCTGCTCTCAGCAGCCAGGGGTAGCCTGGCTGAGGGTTTGGGGCAGCCTGTCCTGAGCACGGCAGGGTGAGGGGATGAGGAACCACGCTGGTGGGAAGGTTGGAGTGTGGGCACTGCCCCAGCAATACCAGCATAATGGGAAGCCCTGTCCATAGGCACAGCAGACACAGAGAGCCGAAGGTGAGGGCAGGCAGGGCTTGTCCTCCTGCCTGCAGGTACTGGGCAGGAGGAATGACGAGGGCTTGGTTTGGTAATTGCTCTGGAAGTGGTGGTGACAGGCAGGTCTAGCCTGCAGGAAGTCATAAGAGCACCTGTGCATGATGAGTGGGACCAAAACAGGTTGACACAGCCTTACAATCCACTTAGTGCCTACTGCTAAACAACATGGCCAATTTGCTCTTGGCTTTTATAGTACATATAAATGGCAGGGGCATTACACCCCGAGGATGGCTCTACTCGCAGTCCCTGAGAAAGGCTGAGCTGTGCTGGCCAGAAGGTGACCATGGCTTTGCCCGTGGCTGGGGGATCCCATCTGATGGTCTGATCTCTTGTAGTGTTTGCACTGCTGCATTGCACTTGGCCTGCCACAATCCATGCAGCATCCCCAGATCTGCCTGGGATGAGCAGTCTTGACAATGCACATCTCCTGCACATTCTCCCAAGCAGCATCTTCATCTTTCGGTCCTGTGTGCTGCACAGGAGACTGGAACAAATTCGGGCAGGGGCCTGACCCTGTTAACGAGCTCAGGCCCAGCCTTGAGAATCATGTCCTTCAGCCTCTCCTTGCTCTTGATGTCTCAGTGCAAGTGGAAGATGCTTCCATGTCTTCACCTGTTGCCTCTGAGAGAGTACCACCAGCAATAATAAAGTCTTCTAGGCTGCTGCAGATCACCAGCAGTTCTGTGCAGCTGTAATCTGCGTAATCTCTTCCTCAGGGAAGACCATGGCAAGCTGCCGGGAGCTAATGGGTTTGTGCAGGTGATACTGGAGGTGTCATGTGATGAACTGATGTTGTCCGTGATGGAAATTGCTTTGGTATGTCAGGCCAGGGCTCTGGACTGGAGGTGGGAAACACTCATGGAGTTGGTAGCAGAAGGTAAACGGGGTTTTGTATGGCTGGCACTGCAGAAGCACTTCCAGAAAGGGAGAGAGGCTGGGTTGAAGCTACCGCTTGCTTTTGTCAGTTGTATGGAAAACCAGTTTTCTTGAAGGAAAGAGTGAGTGGATAGAAGCAGGGGGTAACCAGAAATAATTTCTGAAGTAAACACACAGTGGTAAATACTTCATGATGGTTGAAGTTTGTTTGCTTCATGCAGAGGTTGCAGCTGGATTGTGTTTGCTCCAAGTTGGTTGAGTCTTGCCCATGGAGTTGACTGCACCAAATCCTCACTGGCTGCAGTTCCTCCAGTAGCTGCTGGTGATCACTGATTATAGTTTTGTCTTATATTGCTGACTTTCACTCTTTGTGCTTTCAGACATAACACGGATCATCCAGGTAGACTTGGACCTGAAGTACAAGACCAACATCCGAGACCTGTTTGATGAGTTTGACAACTTCCCGGAGGGAGCAGTCATTGGGATTGCCAGGGAAATGCAACCAGTGTACAGGTACAGCTCTCTCCCTGTGGGAAGCAGGGAGTGGACAGCAGGTGGCTAGTGTCTCCCCTTCAGGTTGCTCTTCGGAAAAAAACCTAGGGAACAGTGGTCTCCCTGCTTTAATCCCTGCAGGGGTACTTAATCTGAAACTTGTAAATTGGTATGAACAAAGTCTACAGTGTTGCTGTGGTTTGTTTGCTTGTTCTCAGACACCATTACAAGGCTTCCAGAGCCAAATTCCTGATCATCAGTGCCAAAATCCAAGCCTGGACTCTAGTACATCTAGAGGCATATTTGCCCAGCCATGCCTTCTGAGGTGCTGCAATTGCATTCTGGAGCTTCAGTTTGTGTGTTGGGGCTCGGAAGTTTTGACTGAGAATATTGCAGAGACTAGGGGTTGAGTTTGGGCAACAATGAGGTTCTGGGTCCCTGGATCCAGGGAAGGCTGAATGGGCAAATCTTGGTGACCAGGGCTTGCAAGCATGAGGGTGACCTCATGGTCCCTTGCTCTTCAGATCCTTCAGTGGTCTACCAGCCACTGCTGACCATGGTGGAAACCACTCACCAAGAGGTAGCCCAGTCCTTCCTACTCGTGTATCACTGGTGGGATTCAGGGACGCAGATATTTCCAGATGCTTAGAGAAATAGGTTTCATTTAGCCTGTATTGTTCCAAGGCTGGACCTCAGGTTTTCTTTTAAGACAGGAGAAATCAGATAATCATCCCAGGATGCCTTAATGGATCTCAGCAGAGCTGAGTTTGAGCATCTGAGATGGCTCGTTAAAACTGACTAATCCTGATAGAAAAGTTCTTGGAGAAAGATAAAAAGGTTTAAGAGGTCTGTATGTCTTTTCCTTCCCTACTGGAATCCTACTTCCCTACTGAACCTCCTAAGACAGGACCAGCAGCACTCTTGGGCAAAGGCTGAGCTGCAAAAATCCAGACCAGCCATTCTTGCTGCTTGTACATCCAGATGGGAAGAGGGTAGAGACAGAGGGAAGTTCATCAGCAGGAGATTGATGGTCATTAATCACCACCAATTGCTTCCTGGAAGCCTAAACCATAGGAGAGCATGTGGTTGCTCAAACTACAGAAGTCACCAATATTCATGAGCTGCAAAAAGACATGTCTCTGTCTGTGGCATAAGTCTTGCCTCTCTCCTGGTTTATACTCTTGGCAGGGAGAGCTGGGACTAGAGAAACACAGATGCTGAGGTCTTGTCTCTGTAGGGTAGCACCATGCTCAGAGTGTGGAGGGCTCCTCCATCTTCTTTGGGTGTCCTGACAGGATTTTGGTGCCCAGAATGGTAAATCCGGCCCCAGTTAATCATAGTCAATTGTTAGAGCTTAAAGCGGGATGGAGGGAAGAGCCGCAGCCAAGAGTGGCCGCGGGGTCAGCCCGGCAGGGCAGATCCCCTTCGTTAGTGGTGCAGCCTGGAACGGAGTAAATTGAGCGTTTGTTCGCCTGCAATTAGTGCAGGGTGGAATCACTTTGTTTTTGTCTCTGCAGGGTTTTGCATTATTTCCATGCATAACTTAGGCGTGGGGATGGTGTTCTGCTGCCTGGATGTGGTTTGTGGGAGTGCCTGGAGGGGACTTGAATTAAGGTTTGGGGTGCTCCGCTGGAGAGCCTTTCAGCATGGCAGGGGACAAGGCGTGGGATCATGGGGCTGAGCACTGAATACCTGACCCAAGCCATGGCCGTGTTCTTCCCCTCCTGCCGCCTGCAGTGGGGACAAACACGCCAAGCAATAACAACCCTCACAGGCTGCATTTTTGGGCTGAACTTTCTGTTATTGCAGTTTTGACATTCTGGGTCACTTTGGGCTATGTTGTGCTTTTCTTCTTGTATTGTTTTGATCTTCATGTGAAACAAGTTCCTGATCCTTTTTGTCGCCAGATCACCCATTGTGGGGCGAGCTGTGCAAACCCCAGCCTGCCCTCCTGCCAAGCCCTGCACCCTGCACCTTGCAGCTGAAAGGGTTTTCAGACACAAACATGAGCTGACAAAGCATGGATGTCTTTGTGAAAAAGAAATCTTTGCTATTTTTATACTTTTAGACAGATAAAAACATGTTGTAGGTGTGAAATAAGAGGGGTCAGCTCCACCCACGTTGTTTGCCATGTTTGCAGGCTTGATGCATAGGTTGGAAAAATGGTTGTGGGGGTCGAGGAGGATTGCGGGGCCCTGGTGGATTCTGTGTTGCCACTGACGTTTTCCTCACCATTTCACACAGCTCACTGCTACCTCAGCTTTGCCCCAAAACATCAGAGGACTTGGGGCGAGTTAGCAGAGCTGTCCTGAGCTTGCTCATGGAGCTGTGGACTCGGTTCCCTGGGGCAGAGTAAGCCAGTGGTTGGGAAGGGTCTGGATGCCATGTTTCCTGCTGTGTAGCTATGGGAAGAATGAATGGAGATCAACCCACCATTTGCTCCCACCAGCTGCCCATGGGCTGCCTGGCTGTAGGCTATACTTTCTAGGCACAGCTTGGGGCTGCAGGAGGCTCAGGCTGCTGTGCTGGTGCACCGAGCATTGCTGGGCACAGACATTTACGGGAAATGGAGGAGTAAGAGAACAGCAAATCGGAAACATCCCAGAGCCTGTTTGCATATCCTGAATGTAGGGGAAACCTCCAGACAGCAAAACAGGATGGCACGGGAGTGTTTCCACTCGCTTGACTCATGCTGAAACAATGCCCGGCCACTGTTTGTCTTGGACAAACACATTTCTCTGAGCAACAGGATCTCCCGGCCCTCCTGCTAGGCCAGTGCTGGGATTTAACTGTTGCGCAGTCTGGGGTTGACCTGTCCTTTGGGGCCACTCGGGGTAAGCTGGAGTGGCCTGTGGAGAGCAGTAGCTCCTGCTGCAGCTGGACGTGGATCACCCTGCAGTGTCTGGCAGGGAGTCCTGCATGCAGAGGGGGAGGTGGCAGGAACCCATGTCCTGTGCAGGAAGTGATCTGAGGTCCAAGACCATCGGCGTCAGGTTTCTGTCTCTCCGGCAGTGGTGGGAAAAAGAGGCACCCTGTCCGTGGGTCAGGCATGTTATTCTTCCTGTGGCTTTTGGATCAGTGAAGACCTCTGTGGATAGGCTTGCAGGCAGAGCTTCGTCCCACAAGAAGCTGCCTTCACGGTGGAGTTGTTGAGGACACTGGTACTGTGCAGCACCTCCTAGATGCTGTCATCCTGATACCATCCTCAGATGTGGGCTTTCCATGGCAGCACTGGATTCCTTCTGCCAGGCTGTTGTTTGAATGCTGGCTTGCAGAAGAGCCTCTTCCCAGGCTGACTTATGCCTGCTCATGTGTCTGCCTGCACAGGGTTCATACTGTGGCCAAGATCAGAAGCTCTGGCTTCAGTGGGAGTGATTTTGATGGAAAGATTAGCCTCTGCATCTGAAGTTTGCATCATCCATCCACATCTAAGGAGGTGCTTCTGCAGAGTCATAACCTTAATTAAAAGTCCTGTTGTCCCCTGCAGCATTTCAGCTGCTCAGTTGTGCTGGCAGTGTCCTGCTCACCAGGCTACATAGAGTGGGTGATAATGGTCTGTATAAATATTTATGTTGCACTGAGCCTTCCATGCCAGATCCTGGCCAAATTGAGAAGTGCAGGCTCTCTGGTGCTCTTGAGACCTGCTAAGAAACATGCAGAGAAGCACTGCAGATGCATCCTGCATGGGGGTGACCAGATGAGCAGGCAGGTCACTGTCCTTTGGGGATGTGTGGGTACGTGCCTGGCCTGCAGAGCATCTCAGCCATGCTCCCAGCAGTGTGGCTGTGCCATGGCTGGTGCTGGAAGCATGGCCTGCTGCCCCTCAGCCTCCTGGCCAGGTGTGAGCAGCAGAGCTGCATCTGGGGCATAGTGGGGTCTCCATCAGGGCACAATGATATCCTCACACCAATGCAGCCCAAACCTACCTGTGCCTCCCTGCCAGCCTGGCTTGGCTCAGTACCTTGTTCCCAGGCACAGGAGCTCAGTGCTGCCAGGTGCCAAATGGATAAGACTCCTCATTTCAAAGCAGCCCTGTGGTTTAGAGGAACAGAATGGGGAAATTCTGTGGCACTCCCCAAAACAGCCTGAGAGCTCTCAGATTACTAAAGGCAGAGCTTAAACCCTATTCTTAACGCATTTCCTGGTTATAGATCCCTCCGGTCACACTGGTGGCATGTGAGAGGAAGCAGAGCAGTGGTATTGATTGCACAGCTGCTCTCAGCAGCCTTGGCCTGACCCCGGGCCAGTGTGCCACTCCACACTCCCTGCTCCCATCCCTACAGCCATCCCAGCCTCTTTGCTGCCTGAGCACTTTGCTGCTAAGCACACTGCTGGTAGTGGCACTGGCACTGCCAGTGGGCTCTGGGTGCCCAGAGTGCCACCACCACCTGGGGCCCTCAGCACTGCCCCCATCGTGCTCCCCTTGGAGGTCTCCTTGGGAGGAATGGTCTGCTGGCAACAGGAAGGTTGCCCACAGCTCCTCAGATGGATGCTTTTACCCCCTCCAGCTAGGAGGAAGATACATGCAGTGAAGATGAGCCTCAGGAGAGGTCCTGGAGCTTCACAGGTCCAGGAATGCACATATCTGGGGCTGGAAGGGTAGCTTCTCTCTCAATTTCTGCTGTTGAATAAGATTTTTACTACTGTCCCCTGGGGCAAGAAGCTAATTAAAGCTTGAGGCATCCTGGGAATCCACAGTGTTGGAAATGATAAAAGTTTGTCCAGTAGGAAAGGATATCTGCATCAAAGGGACAGCCATAGACTACAAAGGACCGACACTTGGGTCCCTGTGTGGCTGCAAGGTCATTCACCTTTGCCTCTGCCTAAAACCTAAGGAGAGCTCAAACAGGACATTATTTTGTAGAATGGAAATGCTTTGTTTCTGCTTGTGATCATGTGGGAACTGCTGTAAGTGTACTATGTGCTTTGTGACATGCATTTTGTTTGTTTGAAAGCTGGTAAAATAGCCCAGAGAAGCCCATTAATGAGTGGAAGCAGGACTGTGCAGCTCCAGACATGGAGCCACAGCACTTGCAGTGCTGAGTGTTTGCTGGGAGCTCAGCAGCACCGGCACTAAGTCACTTTGTCAGATGTTTGGAAGAGGAAAGGAGTTATCCTGGGCTGTGAGCAGGCTAATGCTAAATCCATAGCCAGGCCAGGCTGTCAGAGAGTCTGGGCTGAGACTGTACGTTCTGTACCTTCTCTTGGGATCTAAAAAAAACCCCAAAGTACTGCTGACAGCTGCAAGCAAGGAGCAGCTGGATTCCCTGGCTGAGGCAGTGGTGGTGGTTCTAAGATATAACAGTGCAGGTGGGCTGCTGCCTGTGGTGGAGCTTTCCAGAATTGGAGATAACCATCTCCAGCAGGCAGGTCCTCCTCTCTGAGTTTTCCTGGTTTCATGGACTTTTCATGCAAGCAGTGTCAATGCTGCCTGCCCACAGTCCTGCAAGGCTCAAACCCTGTGCACTTTGGATTTTAAACCATTTCAAGACTTTGACTTGATTTGTAGCAAGTGCTCCTGTTCAATGCATGGGGAAAACGGTTCTAGGAATTGTTTGGCTGTGGCTGCCAAGAAGCAGCCAAAATTACAGGACAAGCAGAGCCTGCAAGGAACTGGCAGCAGAATTAATTTTGGGAATTCAGCTTTACCTCTGATTTTAAAAATTATCCAAGAAGGTAAAGGGTTGTGTTGTTTGCAACTGTGAATATCATTAATATGTAGGACCTGTCCAATCTTTTTCATTGTGATGCAAACTTGAAATGTGGTTTAAAAACAATGAATAAATTGGACAAGATCTGACAACCACAATTGTGCATTGATTAGCGCAAATCCTGTTAATAATATTAAGCAGCAGGGGAGCTTCTGTGAAGGGAGAGCATCTCCCCTGTTCCCAAGAGTCCCATCAGCTGGCAAGGGTGGCCCAGAGCAGGCAGCCTGTGCTTCCAAGGCAGGCAGGAGAACACTGCTAGAGCTGAGTTCATTCAGTTGTTAATAGAAATCTGCCATTTTGGTAGTAATTAGGCCCACAGTGTTCTAGAGTGTCCCTGTGGATGGGTTGCCCCCCTTCCTGTACTGGTGCTGATACAGGATGTGTCTGACACACCCAGATCATTGCTCTGCACTGCCACCAGGACCACAGGCATTTGATCTATGGAGGGAAAGAAACTTAAGTGGGAAGCTTAAGTGACCCATCCTCCACTTCTACTTGGAGGATGATTTTAGCACTGGCATGGGGTGTACGAATGTTTGGTGGTGAGGAGGGCCAGCCTTGAAAATCTATCCCAAAGAAAGGTTTAGCTCACAAGCTGTGTTCACAAGTTGTCATTCATCATCTATTTAAGTGTTCCCATTTTTGGACTAAGTCCATGCAGAAATGTCATCAGTGAGAATCAATTTGCTGCTCTAAATACAGGCCTTTTAAAAGTTTGGCATGCAGGCTGGGCTGTGGTAGAGACCAGCACTGTATAGACATAATTTGTGCATTACATTAGAAGTTTATTAAGGAATTATTGATGTCCTCATTGAAGAGCTCAGTCTGTTGCTTCATTCGTATTTTCCATGAGAGGGCTGGAGGTCCTGCCTGAGCTGGACCTTTACCCTAAGCCCATCACAGAAGGGTACAGTGGTCATCCTGGTGTGCACACCAACACATCCTGCTCTTTGTCTCAGCCTGGAAATTTTTCAGGGTGATATTTTCCTCTGCAGGGCAAGGAGTACTGCTGTGTTGGTGATGCCACTGCATATCTCTGGGTACATTGTGAGAAGTATGCTTCCTGAGAAGTGTGGAGCTGGGATTTCCTGGATTACACAAGATACTCAGCCTCAGCTAAGGTGCTGTGGACTGAGCTGGTACTGAACCTGCTGTCCTGGCTCCTTAAGGGGTTTAGCAATTGCACATGGAAAATAAGCAATTAGCAACAAGGGCTGCTTTGTTGCAAAGCTGCTGAGCTCACCAGGCTGAGGTCCAGGAGGAGGGAGCTGGGTTGGATGCTGTTCCGGGTGCAGCCCCGGGTGGTTGCCTCCCTTTGTGTGGCAGAAACTTGGAAGGGCCCACCTTCATTACAGCTATGCCTTCAGGAGGTGGGAGGAGAGGGAGGAAGGGGAGCTGGCCTTTTCCTGAGGGTTAATCTCAATTGAACACAGTGATGGTAAGGGGCTGACTGCTGCCTGCCACTGTGAGAATTAGCCAAGAGAAAGGTGCAGGGAAGTATCTTGGCTGTGCTCTTACTTCCTGCTAAGGATTAAGGGGGAAAGCCACCATCACCCCCTGAGTGGACCATGCCATCATTCCCATTACTCTTCCCTCCCCACTGCCCACACCCTCTCCTCCAGGCAGGATAGAAGCTGCTATCAGGATTCCCCTTTGCTCTCTCCCACTTCATGCACATCCCCTGTCCCCATCAGGACACTGCGTACTTCCCATTGGGACTCCCATCCCATCTGCCTCTGACCAGCTCTCTGGGGCCCTGCAGGTCCCAGGCACCACCAGGTGGGCAGCTCGGCCAGGGACTGCTTGATGCCATGTCCTCCTGCTGTCCTGGGGGAGTCCTGGCAGCACATGGAGCAGGGAGCAAGGTGTGCTTGTGCCTCATTGCACAGGAGTGGTGGTGTTTGCCAGCTGGGCATGTGCCTGCAGCTGGGGATAATGCCAGCAGCCATCCATGTTCTGGCTCAGGAACTGAGCAACGTATTGGGAGGTACGAGAGCGTGCGCTTGTTCTTTTAGTTGGTGTTTGGGCTGGCACGACTGCTGTCGGAGTGGCTCAGAGAGGGATGGCTGGCAACCCATGCTTCCCTTTGCTCCAGGAGCCTCATACATGGATGGATGGGGCTCAGGGTCTCCCAGACCCTGACCCCTGTGAGAGAGGCTTGCTGACAAAACACATCCTCGAGGTGCTGGCCTGCTGTTGCTGCCCATTCTGCTCTCCCAGACAGCTTCCCAAACTCTGGCAGCGCTTGGCAAGAGGTAGGAGCAAATAATTGAGCTCCAGCGAAGAGTTGACTGTTTCTGGGATGTTTACTACATCCAGAATCTTGCAGATTCTCTATTTTTGTGGCTTTATCCCATGACTGTTGGCTTTGCTTCCCCTTTGGTGAGGGAGAGGCTATGGAGCCTTCCTTCCTGGGTGCCATGCTGCATAGGCTCATGCAGTGCACACTGGCATTCAGAGACCTTGCATCCTTCCAGGAGCATCCTCTAACCACAGGCACCGTGGATCTGGTCTGGCATCTCCTTTCACTTGATGTCTTTTTGACCTGGCTCCTTGACTCCCCAGGTGCCTGTGGGGGGAGGCATTCCTGGAGATGTGGACACGTGAGGAAGATCCACACCCTCAGCAGCAAGCCCAGTGGTAGCTGCACAGCTGATGTGGCAGGGTTGCTGTCTCTTGAACATCAGATGGACATAGGCACACAAGCCCAGTCTGCTGTGTGTGGGGCAAGGGCTTTGAGCTTTCTGCTGGTCTCCCAGCTGGCAGTTACCCCTGCATCTTGCCTTTCCTGCTAGCTCCGGCACCCTGCTGCATTACCAGGGGTTTCCAGCCCATCCCATGAAGTTGTCCCAGACAGCTTCAACAACCCAGAGCTGAAGTAAATGAAGTTCACAGATTTGGACAAATCTTTCCCCTACTTGTTTGTCCCTTTCTGCCTATGAAAGCAAGAGAAGGCCCTGCAGCACAGCTGGTGGGTGGAGTGGTCCCTCCTGCCCTGGCAGCTGTCCCCAGGGAGGCGTTTGGAAGGGTGAGACAGCAGCTCTGTGAGCTGGGGCTCGTGACCGCCAGGCTGCGAGGCAGGGGAGGTGCGGCCGCAGCGCCCTGCGCTGGGCCAGCAAGGGAAGTCCTGCTGGAAGCAGGGTTCTTTATCTGGGCTGCCTGGGCCTGGCGTTTGAATGCTTGGAAATGCTCTTCTCCAGATGTTTCCTAGCACATGCCGGCTCTGTTTATAAACAGCTCCTCAAAGCAAAGCCTATCAAGGCTGCAGGCGGGCGCTCGCGGCAGGCCCCGCACGGCTCCCCTGCACCATGGCACAGGGTCTGGGGCCACAGGTCACCTCTGTCCCCTCCCATCTAGATGGGTTGGAGCAGTTAACAAAAGCCCTAAATGCCTCCTCTTCCTTTCTCCTCCCTTTATCCCAGCTAGCAGCTTCCTGCCCCAGTGCATCCTGGTGGTGCTGGCATCTCCGGGCTGCCTTCCTGCCCAGACTTTTGCTGCTAGGGGCACAGAGAGGAGGGCACACTGCCTGGCCTGAGCTGCTCCCAGGGGGATCCCAGCCACTCCAGGGGCTTGGGTCAGGGACACATTTCCATTGCATCCAGCTGGGGTTCAGTTCCTAGATGATTGTCTCAAGGACACATCCTGACACCATACTCATCCAGCCCCTGGAGTTTTCCCCTTATGTTTTGCCAAAATTTGAGGTGGGTGCCAAGGGGTGATGCCGGGCAGGACAGAGTGGAGTGGGTCAGGCTGGGTCAGCTGTTTGGCTGGTTGTTGTGCTTCCCCAGCCCCATCTCCTCTGAAGAGAACAATGCTCTCATGGTCACCACTTCTTCCACTTCTAACTGGGTGGAGGTGCCTTTCAGCCATGCTCTTCTCTGTCCTGGCCCCTACAGGACAGCACGAAAACCCTCCATTAGAAGGACAAAAGCCAAGAAAAGTGCTGTCTAAACAGCTGCTGCCAGTGGCCCTGTCAGAATACCTTTCCCTTGGCTGGCCTGAGCCCAGCAGGGGCAATGCTGTTGTGCTCAGCTGTAAGCAAGTTCGCAAACCATGGGCACTGCAGAGCCACCTGCACCTCATCACATCCCGGGTCTCACCTCAGCATCACTCCCTGGGGATGGGCCTACCCTCCCTCCCAACCCCACACCCTGCACATGGGGAGACAAGCCCTGTCACGCCTGTGCTGGGAGGAAGGGCTGAACAATTGCTGCTTGTCAGTCTGTCTCCTCTTCCTGTGGAAAAGGGCACATTATCAGCCAACCACAAGTCATCTGGGGAACGGCATTGCTGAAAAATTGAGTCATTTGATACAGATTTGCTTTAGCCCCACCATGGCCTGGCAATGCTAAGGGCCTGGGTGCTTATATTTTTCTTATCCTGGCTGCTTGCACTGGCTGTAATCCTGTCCCTTAGATGGGGCTGCACGTGTTTGGAGGTAAGAATGTGAAAGCAATCAGCTTCAGTGCTGTGGAGCTGGAAATGTGCTCCCCTCTGTGGCACTGCTCACCGTCTCCCTCCTGTCGGCTTCCAGCATAACATTCTGGGCAGGGGGATGGCTTTCTTGGCACTGCTAGGGAGAAGGAGAGAGCAGAGGATGCAGAGGTGGGCTTAAGCCACTCCGTGGATCTGAGCACTTCAGGAGGCTGATTGGTTCATGGCTGGGGCTTGTCTTTGCAGGTTGAGCTTCCCTCTAATGCTGCGTGGAGAACGCTTTGCCTTCCTTTTCTAAGGAGCAACCCATCCATGAGTTGTCTTTGCCTGTCCTCAAGACACAACTGCCCTTTGCAGAGCCCTTTATCCTTTCCCCACCCTTTAGATCCAACGAGCACTGCTGCCCACAAGCTCTGATGAGGCAGCCCATCCTCCGCTCCCCTTCCCTGGGAAGCGTGGATACCACTGCTTAAAGACAGAGCCCTCCTTCCATGGGAAACTGGCACTTGGAAAAACCCTTTCCGTTCTGAATCAGGTGAAAAGCAGTGGTGTAAAGACCCATAATTAAATGGGAAATATCAGTGCTTTAGTGGAAAGTTTTAAGGAAGTGATGCTACATGATGTTTGGTTCTCCAGATCAGGAAATGAAAAAGATATTCACTGTGCTGGGGATCCAGAGCACAGGCCAAAAGGAAGGAATTGATAGTCTGATCTCTGTACAAGCTGTAGGAATCCCTGACCAAGTGTCTGTGGGAGCTCAGTGTGGCTTCTTAGAAGAAAAATTTAAATGTAAATGTTTGCAGTGGAGGAGTACCCACCTTGTCTCTGGAGCTGTCCCAGTAGCCAAATGTCCCTGCATCTTCTTACATCTGAGGGAGTTCAGCCTCAGCTTCCAAGCATGAGACCATGTTAAACATTTGGGTGCTAAATCTACCAACAAGTTCTCATTGCCTTGAGCTGCATGGAGACTTTGGATGGTGTCTGACATATTCGAGGAGAAACCAGTGGCAGGCTTGGTTTATTCTTTCTAACAGTGTTTCTCCTTGACATCTTCACAGTAAGGTGTAAAAAAGCACTTCTGTAACTTCACGTGAAGTGTGAGGGCTGGAAGAAGACAGCAGTGCTGGCAGCCCTGGGCTGTCAGACGGTGGTGGGGCTCACAGGTCCATCCAGCCCTCCTCTGAACAACAGGCTCACAACAGGCTCAGACAGCTCTCAGGTGCTCAGCTTTGCAGCAGAGGATGCTGTTTGAGGGAAGAAGACTTTCAGACTGAATGGGAGCAATTTTGGGGAGCAGATCCAAACTACTTGGGGAATAGCATGGGATTAATTCAATTCCTGCAAGTGGGAGCAGCCACTATGGTGAGATGTATTCTCTGACCCAGGATTGAGAAAGGAGCCAAAGAAATTTCTGGGCTGCTTGCTTAGGTAATCGAAATTAGGACACTTCTGGTGGTTCGCCCAAGGCACTGGGGATGTGGTTTTGTCTCCCTGCACAGCTATGTGAGCAGTCACACGATCCTGTGTCCTCTTGGCTCCCCAGAATGATGCTGATAGAAACAAAAGGGGCTTTGGGAGATGGTAAGCAGAGTGGTTTGAAGTCTGGGCAATATCCTGTGCAGGGAGATGGAGAGAAAAGCAGCCTGTGAAGCACTGTCTTCTCAGCGAGGCTGGGTGCCTCCAGACAGAAGACAAGCACTGTGAGATCTCTTGAGTGGGTGGTAGATCCTATGCTGTGATCCAGACCTGCCCAGACTTGAGGTGGCTGCTCTTCAGGGTGCACTCCCTGACATCCCTGTTCCTGCTCTTCCTCTCTTTCCAGGCACACCTTCTGGCAGTATCGCCGTGAGAACCCCCAAACCAAAGTGGGGGAGCCCCCTCCTGATGGGCTGCCAGGCTTCAACAGTGGTGTCCTGCTCCTCAACCTGGAAGCCATGAGGCAATCCAAGCTCTACAACCAGCTGCTGGAGCCCACCATGGTGCAGAAGCTGACGGAGAAGTACCACTTCAAGGGCCACCTTGGGGACCAGGATTTCTTCACTATGGTGGGGATGGAGCACCCAGAGCTTTTCCATGTGCTTGACTGCACGTGGAACCGGCAGCTTTGCACATGGTGGAGGGACCATGGATACAGCGATGTGTTTGACCAGTACTTCCAGTGTGAGGGGGAGGTCAAAATTTACCATGGGAACTGCAACACCCCAATCCCTGAAGACTAAGGTACCCACTGGCCCCACGAGCAGCTCTGACTGCAGCAAGACCTGCAAAGTCACAGTGGCTGGACTAACAGTCCCTCAGGAGAGGTGACCAGCTCTGATCCAGCACATCCCAGGGGGATCTAGGGATCCCAAGAACATTCAGTATCCCACTGCCTGTAGCCTCGTCCTCCAAGAGGAAGGGCAGTTCAGTTGTTGGAACAGGACATCCACAGCCACTGTGTCTAGGGCTCAGCTCCTGGTTCTGAAATCTATGGTGCCCATCTGTGCCTCAGCTGCTGGAGCATGGGGACAGCCAAGGGGCCATCAGAGACTGCTGCTTTTGCACTTGGCAGGGTCCAGCTCCCTGGGTGCTGTGCAGCTTTGCCTTGTCTGATGGTCGGCGGGAGTCCCCAGCAGGCAGTTGGTTTCATTTGTCATTCCTTGGTGGCTCATTTTTGCACCTCATGCAGAGCATTGGTCTAGTCCCTCAGGAGAGCAGACACTGTCCTCAGGTCATCTTCCTTTTGAAGCATTCCAGAAAGGCAAGAGGGCTTTAAAGACTGAAAAGCTGCTTTAAATTGGGTTACTTACAAACAAAAACTGAATGCTAGATGAGCTTTAAAGTCTTCCGTTGGTTCTTCTTAGCAATAAAAGCTTTACTGCCCTGTATTGTCCTAGAAGTGTTCAGTGAGTGTGTAGCAATAGGTTCATTTTTCTAGCTTTGCCTTTAACCTTTCATACGAGAATAAAGCTGCAGATGTCAGACATGCTCGGCTGTTTTTCTGTGGCACAACTGAAGTCCTGTGCAATAGGAGGTTTCCTGCTCTTATCGTGATTAAAAAGTAGCTGATTTGTATCTGCTGGGCAGTTGAATGTGGTGCCCCACACAGCTTATCCCACATCTGCCCTATGTGAGTGATGCAAATTAACAAGCTGGATTTTTAAAGATCATCCCCACCGTAGCCAGGGTTGGTTGGATGGAGCTGGGAACTGTGTGTGCTGTGAGTGAGTGAGCTTCAGGCTGAGTGCACTGCTCCCTGAATAAATGCTGCCTCGGTGAGCCTGGCTGGCGGGCGAGCTCCTGCACAGGTCTGTGTCAGGGACGTGCACAGCTCATTAACCACCTCCAGCCCAGCCCAGCTTGTTTTACACCCTGTGTGTGCATCTGTGTGATGTGCACGTGCAAGAGAGAGGGGTGGCGACCTAATTGTGGCTTAACCTAATAACAGAACACATTATATGTGGCAGGGGTGTCCTGGGCTCCTTCCCCCGTGCCCATGAACGAACTTGGTGAGGGAGAGGCTCTCCTCCCTCCATCTGATGCGCAGAGACAGCAGGCTGTGGTCTGGGCTGCATCCTGAACTCTGCCCTCTCTGATGTGCTGTGAACCGATTCATTTCCAAATAGCACAAAACCTTGTAAGTATTTTCTCATCCCCAGGGAAGGAACAGCAAAGAGGTGATTAAAGGTGAGAGAAAAGTGCAGTACCCTGCTGTGTTAGACTCACATTTTTACCAAAAAACAAGGTGTTCCAGCCTCGCTGTGCAAGGTGAGGCAGCCAGCCTTGCTGGAAGCTGCAGCCAGGCAGGATTTGGGGCTCGTGATGTACTGTGATGATGCATCCTGAAGGATGAGGAGGTTTACTGGTGCTTACTGGTCAGGGCACACTGGTGGCACCAGTGACTTATGGGCCTTTACATGCCAAGGCAGGACCTTGCCATCAGCTTGGAGATGGCCATGCTGGAAATACAGGCCAGGCCGCCTGTGTCACCAGCACTGGGGAGGGGTGGGGTGATGAGCAAACATGGCTTTTACTGGGCAGCTCTGGGGTGGCTGTGGGTCAGGGCTGACCCGAAAGCACCATGATTGGTGCTGCAGGGTGACACCTCGGGAGACAGGGCTGTGTGGGGTGCCCAGGTGCCCTCCCTGCCCCACAGCTGTCCTTGGAGCTGGGCCAGGCATTGCACACTCTCTGCCTGCAGCCAGGGGATGCTCTCCATGGAGTTGGGAGCTTTTTTCCCCCTCCGTGAGTCCCAGGGTCTATGTGGGGGAAACACCTACGTGAGGCCACTATGGCCCCAGGCTGAAACCTTTTGCTTAGGTATTTTTCCAAAAATAAATTCCTTTTTTTTTTTTTGGTTCAAAATCACAGTCCACTGGGACACTCACTCCATTTTTTTTTTCCAGCTAGGAAAAGCGTAGTTAAGTGAAACATTTAATTGAGCTTTATTGGTTTTCCCCCGGCACCGCAGGAGCCCCGGGGCACAGCTCCCCACGCACAGCGCCAGCCCCATCCCGACCCGCGCGGTCCCCGGGGCCGTGACCGAGCACCGCGGGCAGCGGGGACCGCTCCGCGCTATTTATAGACCCCGCACGTAGCCCGAGCCGTGCTCCCTGTGTAATTACCTCCCCTTCATGCCCTGCTGATTGCAGGCACTAATGAGCTCAGCTGCAGAGACCGCCGCGGCAGCCTGGGGATGACTAGTGGGGCTGTGCTGGCTCAGCCTTTTCCAAGGGTGCTGCCACAGGGTCTGCTTTGGGGCAGAAGCAGAGCTTGGCGTTCATCCCTGAGGGCACCGCCTGCCCCGGAGCCCTCACCCCCACAGGCAGCTCCTGCACTAAGTGCCCAGTCGGCGTGCATTTCCTTCAATTCCTGGAAGAATGGGGACTCTCCTTCCCAATCCTTCTTTGCCCTCCTGCACCCTCCTGCAGCCCATCCTCAGAGAGGTCTTGCTCCAGGCACACAAGTTCAGACCTGAGCATCCCCTCCTGGTCCCCTGATGCTGGCCCAAGGCCACGACAAGCAGCACTTAACAGCTGCCAGCACAATCATGGTGAAAGATGCCCAGAAACCATTAAGCAGCACCAGTTTGCCTCTGGGTACTGGGGGTTTGCTATGGTGACCCTGTGGCAGCAGCACTGGGACTGACAGGCAGCTCCAGGTCTCCAGGGGGCTGGCACCGTGTCCTTGGGCCAGTGTTGGTCCCCTGTCTAGCAGAAGGCTTCTGCAGACTCCAGAGCCTGGTTATGGGTTGCTTGGAGCCCCTCAGGTGATGCAGCAGGCTAAAGGCAGCCCTTGCTGGGTGGCAAGTGGGGACATGCTGCTGTGACACACAGCAGTAGGGGACACAGCTGTGCGGAGCAGGAGACCAGTCCCACCAGCACAGGCTGGTGGCAAGGGATGGGACACTTTGCACTCATGGGAAAGCTGCCGTGGCCCCAGCCAGGGTCTCTGGAAGGATGTGGTGGGCTTCACACTAAGGTTACTCAGCCCAGAGCTCCTCTGTCACAGATTCCTGCTCCTTGTCTTCTCACCTGCTGGCTCACAGCTAAGTGCTGCTCATGTCGAGAGCCCCATGTTTTTCCAGGATGGAGAAAGAGATGGTAAAGCAAAGGAGTCTCCTCTGTAGAAGATCAGGCTGTGGAAAATAGCTTTGTAGCTTAAGCTTTAGGGGAAAATTCAGTTTCTTATATCATTCAGCATTCATGAGAAATTGCACGTAGAGAAAACAGTATTCGTGCTTTTCTGTCCAGCTTTGCTTCCAGCCCTGTGCTGGAGCTGCATGGGATTTTTGCTCTCCTCTCCTGCATTTCGTAACACCATCAGTGTTTATTCTCTTACTCATTTGTACTTCTTTCCCATTTGAAATGATCAATTGTTGGTATAAACTCACCTAGGGAGCAATTACTGTGAGCCTAACCCAAACAGGCGCTGGGGTGCTCCATTAAGCAGTATCACCTCCCTCCCTCTCCTCTGATCCCAGAGGATACAATATTTACTTTTCAGCTCTGCTATTCATACTGAGCGCACTTCGGTCAGCGTGCCAAGAATAACACAAAGCCTAACAACGGGCTCAGCGCTAAGATGGAGTTCCTGACTTTACCAACCAAAAAAATAAAAAGCCAACCTATTATTTTGCCTTTGTTGAGAAATGACTGGCAGCGGCAGAGCAGCCAGGCGCCAGAACCACCCCTCTGCCTTCAGCAGAGCCGTGGGCACTGTGAAATCTGTCCTGAGGGACAAAGGCAAAAATAAAAATAGAGCAGTAAGCCTGGGACACGGGTCAGCAACTACCTGCTTTTCCTTTTGATACAGATTTTATTAGGTTGCTGCAATGTTTTGTGAGCTTTTCCTCAAAAGCTTTGCAGAGCCATGGAGGGACACATTCCTCAGCACCTGTAGATATTTCAGCCAGGTTTTCAGTAACTCTGTCTCTGACCATCACGAGCCTCTGTGGATTTAGTTACTAATTGCAAAGAAATTGCTGCCTGGTCCCCCTAGCCTTTTCATTGCCAGCGGGGTTTGCTTTGTCCAGTTCTCCTCTGGAAATTATTTATTCACTAATCAGCTGCTAACAAGGGAAGCACTTGGAGCAAATTACCTTTCTGAGGTATTTCATGGGTATTAGCTGTATTGTACCAAAAGTCTCAGTGTTAATTTAGACAATTTGCCTACCTGAAGAAAAAGCTGTAACAAAACAGAGTCTGGAGCCGCCAGAATGAGCCACAGGTCTGGACCTGCAGGAGGCTTTGGCATTTCCCACCAATGAGGGGATGCTCAGCAGTTTGTGGGGTGTTCCTGAGAGCCAGATGCATTTTTCCTGGGGCAGATGTTGCCATTGTGGCAAGTAGAAAACCATGCCCTGGGGTTCCAACTCCCCTCAGAACAGATGGGCACCTTCCAGCTCCTTCTCCTGGCTCATTCCTGATGGATTTGGCATCGTGCAGCCCTGGCAGGGCTGTGTCAGCCTTCACCAGCATAGCTCCCGTGCCAGCTTCTCCTCCTGCTCTTGTTCAGCTACCATTTAGCAGCAATTTGTGACCCTGCTGGGGACAATCCTAAAGCTGTGCAAGCCACAGGCTGCCAGCAGAGTTCTGTTCTCAGAAGGCACTGCATGAACTGTCTCCATTTATCCCCTACAGACTTCTCACTCTTAGTGCCTCTTGCAGCTGTTGAAATGTTTGGTGCCTTTGTCACAACACATCCCCTCCTTGGAGCTGGTCAGGATAAACGGACACTTTCAGGTCCTAAGGACAGTATCAGTTTAGGGAATAAATCACTTGTGGATGCCTTGTGGCACATGGGGCTCTAGGCAGTGTGTCAGAAAGAAAAAGTAATTTTTTTCCTGTATGCTTTTTCCTTTTAAACTCAATTTCTTTTCTGTGCTGGAGGACTTCTCTAGCTACCTTGGGAACACGGCAAGGACATCTCCTTCCAGCATAATCTGCTGAGCTCAAAGGAAAGGGGAGTTTTATATGGAATGCTTAAAAACACCAGCAGCAGCAGAGAAAAAAATGAATGGGCATGTGAGATTGGGCCCCTCAGCTGTGGAATGAGGGCATGGAGAGCTGACAGGTAAAGGATGCTCAGCTGAGCTGACAGGCCCTATGGTCCTGCAATAAAAACCATTATCTGGAAAATAGGTTATAATGGTGACATGGCAGAACTTGCCACTGATGCTGAGTTGTTCCGGAGAGGGAATTGTAGAGCCAGTGTGAAGAACTGCAGAAAATGTGGCTGATATGGAGCTGTAGGTAATAAAATAGGAACAAAATTCATCACTGAGGGATGCTGGGTAGTGCAGACGTAGAAGGACATAACCCAAGGGTACAGAGAGGACCTGTGGAGAGCAGGAAGGTGATCTGGGAGGCAGCACATCCCCCAGTTCCTCTTCTTGCTGAAGCCAAGCACCCACCTGTGGTGGAGGAGACCAGGATGGGATCTCCCTCCTTGCTGCTTGTGCCAAGCTGTGCCCTCATGGGCTCACCAGGAGCACCCACTTCAGCAGCTGTTCTGAGGGCCCAGGGCAGGAGAACCTGCACTGGTGCAGAGCGAGCAGGTGGGCTACATGGCCAAAGTGCCAGGCTGTGCTCTGCCTGACTGTATATCCTGCAGGCTGCACTTACAGAGCCACAGCTCTGGCCTTGAAACACTCTTGATTTGTGCTTCATCAGCCCCCTGGAGCTGGCACAGAGGCTGTGCTGGGCATCAGCTCTAGAGAGTCATCCCCAGGGATTAAAGCAGCCTTCGGGTTATGGACCAGGATGGTGCAGCTGAGGAGAATCAGCAATGTTCACACCCTTTCCTGGGAACAAACAAAATCTTGCAATTCTGCAGGATCTGTGCTCAGCACTTTGGGGAACTCAGTGCTATGGAAAAGCAAAGGTATCCAGCTGCAATTTTTGTTCAGTAATTGGAAAAGACGTAAAAATGTCCTGGCATTGTAAACCACTGCACTCTGCAGAAGGGAAACAGCAGTGCCTGGAGTCCAGCAGGGCTGGAGTATATTCCAGTTAAATAATGGGAATTGACTGTAATGCCTATGTAGAAGGCAAGGAGGATGCCAATCCTGTGCCAGTGTCAAAGGAGAAGGCTGGCAATCCCCAGCTGGCAGCTTGATTTGCCAGGTTAGGCAAAAGGATGGGAAAACTGCTATAAGATTTACCAGACAGTAAATTTTCCAGATCAAAAAGTTTTTACCTGGAAAAGATGCAGGAACAGATCCAGAAGAAAATGCCATATGGTGGAAAAGAAACTGAAGGCCAGTACATCATGCCTGTGCTGACATCCCAGTATTTCACATTTTTAAAGCAGCCAACATTGCAAAAATAGGAAATACAAGAAGTCAGCATTATTAAAGCAAATGTAATGAAATATCCTATCATGAGTCATTTACTTTTAAACCTCAAAAATTTTTCAGCAGATGCCACTAAATTTCTTTCACCAGTCATTGCTCTGGTGAAGTTTTACCAGCAAATAACAAAGAGGTTATAAAATGTACAGTGTTTCATCCTCTCCTTCCCTGAAGAGCTGTGCGTAATAGGCTGCATTATCAAATAATCATAATGAGGGAAGCTTTTAAATAATGCTGGGCTGAGTAGCGAGTGCCAAGGCAGTCATACATTTGTCATAAAAACACAGTACCAGGTCTTAATGAATAAATGTGTCAGCTGGATTTGAGCTGGTAGCATCACGTACAAATCCTGAAAAATTACTCTCTGGTCTCTAGTATGAGGTTAGTGCTGTTTGCAGTTCTGCAGCTCCTGCCCATGAGTTTCTGCAGCCTGTGCTCAGCCAAGCCTCCCTGCAAAGGGACCACATTGTCCTGATTCTAGAAGCTAAAATGAACAGAGGCTGAGTAACCACTGTCCAACATGGGGCCTGGAGGTATTGCAAGATTTTCTGGCTGTCCTTTCAGCCTCCAGTCCCAAAAGTCCCAGACTAAAGGGTATGGGAGGTTGACCTGGAGCCAAGTGTCCCCAGGTGATGTGGGTCTTTTTTCCTGTTTCATTTCCATGTCCTCCACAGGGGAGTGATGCCCACCCTGCTCTGGCGGTATGGGCAGTTCAGCAGGAACCCAGAGCATCCTATGCAGGCTGGAAAGGATGTGGTACAGGATGCTGGGCACCTGTCTGTAACAGCACCAAGGTCCACATGGGTACTCAGAGTGGCATGGGAGGATGGCCAGGCATGTTTAGGGGAGACCTCCTGCAGCCAGAATTCCTCCTGGAGGAGCAGCAACACTAGAAAGCAAAGTCACCCTGTCCCCAAAGTCACATCTAGGACAGGACATGGAGTCCGAAGTGCCACCGTGCTCAGCAGAGCAGGAGGGCTATGGGCAGACATGAATAAAATATAATGATCTTTTTTTTAAATTTATCCTTCTCAAAATAACTTGCTTTTTGTGGATCCATTGGCAGAAAACCACAATTGATACTGTCTGAGTGTTTGAGCCCTTTATAGTAGCCCATAGAATAGCAACCTTCTGGTGCTCTAAGAGCAGGCGTGGACCTGACCAAAGCTAAATCAGTGCTGTGGCCAGCAGCAGGGCTGGGCTGAAGGAGGGGACGCTTGTGGCTGTCCCCCACAGGCCCAGGGAAGGCATTTGTCCTGTGGGGCTTAGAGCTGTCAGCTGTGGAAGGGCAGTGGGATGTTAGTGATGTCCTGGGGTCCCAGCACTGCCACCAGGGCTGCCCACCAGTACATGGTGCATGCACCAAGCTCTCAGAGTTCCTCCTACGGACCATCTGGGCTCAGACTGCAAAATACATCAAAAACATATCAAAGTACATGCTAATTTCTCCAAATTCCGGGTGTGGGGAGAACAGCTGAGCCCATTCATTTTGCTTTCAGAAGCTCCCTGTTAAGGAGGTCCCCTGGCAGACTGCTGTGCTCTGCTGCTGTCCAGTTTTAGTTAAGAGCCAAGTTTGCTTGCTTTTTTCTAATTTCTTCCTTAGATGTCACAGTCTTTTGCATAAGGAAGATCAAACTGTGATATTTTTAACCATCCTTGTAAAAAAAATGTATGGTGCATTGTGGGGAGCGCTGAGTCATGTATAGCCAAGAGGCTCAGCTTGGAAGGGGAGGATGCAGGTGCTGGCCCCAGGAGAGGGGAGCCTTTGCTCCAGGACACCTGCTTTGGATGGTACAAACAGAGCTGCAATGCCAGGTGAGATGGCATTTATGCTGAAATGATGACTTGTGCTAACAAAGATAAATGGGTAAATGATGAGGAGCTCGTGGTGCACAGGAAGGATCCATTGCCAAGGTGGCACTCGCAGAGCTCAGCAGCAGTGCAGGGGGTGCAGGGGGCACTGAAGGGAGGAGCTGCTGCCTCACACCTGCGTGAACCTCCCTGGGGCAGGGGCACAGGAGCTGCACCTGCCTCGTTGGCTTTGGAGCTGTGTTGAGCTCCGGGGGGTGAATGGGTGTCTGGGCTAAGGGGGATGTCAAAGGCTTTGCTTCCACTGCCTGACCACTGGAGTGTGCCCAGCACAGGGGCCGGGCAGCAGCACCAGTGGCACTCCAGCACTGGCAGCTTCTCTGCCCAGTCCCACCTTCCCTGCCCTTCTACACAAGGAAATGTCTGAGCTGGAATCATGCCCAGGTCATTGTAGATGGCAGAGCTCACAGATAACTGGCTTGTCAGGGCACGACTCTGCCTTCCCATGCTCTCAGAGCTGAAAAAATGAATTCTCCCCTGTAATCCCAAAATTCTTTCGATGATGAGAGAAGGCAATTGAAAAGTTTTGTTGCATAACCTTCAAGATCAAATGATGATTTATTCAGAATGTGCTTTGTGGTGTTACATGGTATACAGGCTCAGCAATTACCTGGAAGCAAATATTCCTCCTCATTTTCCGTGAGTGTTTCATTAGGATAGCATCTCCAGTTGAACATTACCATTATCAGCTGCAAATATTGCTGAAGTTCAAACTATTTGCTTGCAGTTTACTTTTTATATTATCAAATATTGTTAATTTCGTTTCATTGCTGCCTTGGAAATAATCAGGCAAGGTTTTTTCTCCCTGTAAATTGCCGTAACAAACAAGCATTGGAATTACATGGTTATTTCTATAGCTGGAAGTATCAATGGCAAGGAAAATTCCCCTTTCAAGCAAATCTTTACTAGTTTATTTTCTGGATGAAAGAAGATCCAAGGTATTGTATCCAATGCACGTAGCTTCTGTCTGCTGCTCATCTCTGGTGTCTCCTACAACCTTCAGGGAGCTCAGAGCCACTGGCAGCCATATCCACCACTGCTACAAAACCAGGTTTTCTGTTACCTTCCAGCCCCTGGATAAACCTCTGCAACAACTGGCTGGGGAGGGTTGGGGGATGGGGATTTGGTGGAGACAGATATGTCTTTTCCATAGTTATGGATAAATGTGGATCTTTGCCATTACATTTCCCTGTTCAATGTAGCAGGAAAACTGCCAGCAGGGTTTGTTCTGTGCTCGTGTGCAAGGGTTTGGGCTCGCCAACTTTCACACTGAGTGTTTAGGATGGCTCTCCTGAAGTTCCTCCGCTTGCACCAGTTTTGTCCTTGGTCAAACAAAGCAAATTACAGAAGAGGGATTCCCCTCCATTCTCATTCTTTTGCCTGTAGCTGGAATGGAGTGGGAAAAGATGCGGAGCTGCTTCCTGTCCCTCTGCAATGCCCTACTGCAGGACAGGGATGTGGGTCACAGCTGTCCCATACCCCTTATAAACAACCAGAGGGTGTTTTACTGGTTTAGGAGAAAATTTGGTCTCAGGACTCTTAGCTCATTCCCAGCCCTCTGGTGCCAAGCCTGTGGGACCTCTGTGAGCACTGCAGTTAGAAAAGGGAGCAGGTAGGCTTCCCTGGCTTGGGGGGTGGTTCTTGCTGCAAACCAGGATGAGAACATGCTGGGGAGGTCCTCAGGACTAGAGACACCTTCTCCTGGAGCTGGGCTTCTCAGGGTTCTGTGGATGAAGATGGAGGGAAGCATTACCCCTTATTAAGGGCCCCCACATCCTCCCCTCTGGGAGATTTTAGCCTCTGGGAACAGCACATCGTGTTCCACAGAGTACAGTGGGCCAGCAAAACTCCTTCCCTGGCTGATCTGGAAACAGTAATTTTCTAGCAACATGAAATTTGTATGTGTGGGAGACTTGCATGATCTGTGTTTGGTGGGGAAGAAATGCTTTCAGATAGGGCAAAGGTCTTTGGTCACAGGCATTTATAGAAATAAAGATTGAGGAGAGCAGTATGAAGAGTGATAAATGTTTCTCACAGAAAGCACAGTTAATCTGGGAGGCCTCAGCTATTTTTCTTCTTTCAGACTGATGCCAGGTGAAACACCTGCCAACAGTGTTGTCTTTAAAGCCTGGAGAGTCTGAGAGGAAACTCAAAATCTGCTGCTGATTGTAATAAGTCCAGCAAACACTTTCAGCTCTGAAGAAACACTTCCCATGTGTGTTGCATGGAAGGCTTTGCATCGAGAGTCTGTGACTATAAATCAAAATGCAAAATAAATCAAGAAGTGATGCTTTATTCTGCCTGGCCAGGTGACAGCCCTGGCCATTCCTTGCTCCCAGACCTTGCCATAGACAGGGCACTTCTCCACTGTTTATTCCACATTTAGAGAACATTGGCTGGGCTTTCTGAATGGATTTACATTCACACCTTGTGAACCTCTGCCTCAGAGGGAAAAGTGATAGTGTGGAAGACAATATCTGCTATCAGTTTATGCACTTGCCAGGAGGAGGCAGGAATTACCTCCAGCTGTTATTGATCATGCTCATAATCCAAGAGGCTTCTTTCAAGATGTGGAGGGACACAGGCTTTTTGCACATTGAATGTTAAAAGGTAGTGTCAGATTTCACAGTAATTTAAGACTGGCATTCCTTCCTGTCTTAGTCTTGCTTCCAAAGGAAATCTTTCATCTTTCTTGGAGGCTTATCTTTAGCAGACATCATAAACAAAAGCCTTTAAACACCCTCACCATCTCTCACAGACCAGCTTCATTACACCTGGCCGAAAATGTTGGGTGTCCCTTTTGTCTGGGAGACAGAACATTTGTCTGAGGGGAACAAGTATCTGAGGGAGGGCATGTGTGTGTGAATGTGAGTTTGTGCAAGGATATGTGGGTGTGTGAGGTTCTTCACGCCACCCTCTTCAGCCTCTGAATCCTGGGCAATGTTCCACAGAAGAGTGAGACAGTGCTTTTTGTGGCACACAGGCACGTGGGGCTGTGCTGCAGACCAGGAGCATGGATAGTTGCTTGGTGTTTTGATGGGATAAGCTGAGGCAGGAGCCTCAGAGCAGAGCTGCAGGTCATTTGGGGAAAAAAATTAAAAAGAGACGTTAAAACTGAGGAGGGAGGTGCTGGTGGTTACTAAACACAGGGCAAGCAGAAGCTCACCGTGCAGCTGTCTTAGTGAGCCTTAGAGGAGCTTTTTGGATATTGTGGTCTTTGTTTTCCTCCAGCATGTGAGGTGCTGGTATGAGGCAAGACACAGATGGACATTTGGCTGTGTTTTTTCAAAACCAGTGGAGTATAAAAGGAGCTATGCTTTAGCAGGAGGGTTTTTGCAGCCCTGGCACTGGTGGGACCCATTCTCCCCAAGCAGGGACTGAGCCTCCATGCACTTAACCAAGGTGCCCTGACCTCCCTCTTCCCGGAGAACAGCCACCCTGACCTCTGTTCTGGGCCCTTCCTGGCAATTAACAACCTGCCAAGCTAATCAGCACCTCCCAGCACAGCACTGCCACAGCCAGGAAGAATGACTGTGTGCTTGATCCGGTGCTGGGAAGCACCACGAGCCCCAGCCAAGTGGGCACCTTGCACAGCAGGCTCCCTGGAGTCACCCTGGAGTGTGATGTCCCAAGTCCCCTGAGAGGAGTGGCCCGAGGGAGGGTGGCCCTCGTGGTCTGCAGCACGCATGCTTCTCACAGGTTACGCTCTGGGAGCAGGGAGCAGGATTACCACATGGCTTCTGAGAAGCAATAAACAGCCACGAACAAGTCTTGCACAATGCCATGGTGATTTCCAGTGCTGCTGAACTCCTCCATTGGGAAGAGGAGCCACCGAAACTGGGCCGTGGGCCAGTCTGTGCCCTGGGGCTCATGGAGCCAAAGCCTTCCGCGCTCTGAGTTTCAAAATACTCACAGCACCCTCGTGCTCCCCCAGGATCACCCACACCTTCATGGCCATCAGTGCTGCTCTTGGCTTGTGCTGGAGAGGGACATGTTGAGACAGGACAGGTCCCTCTGCCCCTGCTCTGCTGTCCCACTGGCTACATGGTGTGGGCACCTTCTAGCCACACGCTGCCCTTTGTCTTCTGCAAAACCCACTGCTCAGCTGATACTCCCAAGGTGGCAAATAAACATCCTGTGTTCCCTGGGCTGGTGTGTTGGCTTCACCCTCTTTGCTTTGCCTGTCTGCCTGTGGCTCACAGCCAGGAGGTGCCTCAATGCTAGGGCCTGTCCTTGGGAGGTGCTGGGGAGGTTCACCAGCTGGGAGTGCCCAATCTCTGACTGGACAGGGATGCAGGGGATGCTGCAGGCTCGCTGCAGCCACAGAGCTTGTCTGTGATCACTGATCACTGCTGGCAGCAGCCCGTGGATCAATATCTGGGATTGCCGCAATAAGAACACCATGGCAGGCTTGTGACACCTTCATTAAATGAGTGACCACTGCTGCACCACTGATGGGTGGTTTGCAGCAGCACTGAACCACCAGGCACATCTCCGAGTCACAGGGAAGAGGCAGCCCCTGGCAGAGGGCTGTTTAGGAGGGGAGTGCTGAGACTGGGGCTGGGGGAAAAGCCAGGAAAGGCAGCTTCCTGCTGGAGGGGATTAGATGCGGCTCTGAATGTGGAGCAGGGGTTACAGGCAGCCCAGCCTGCCAAGCAATGCTTATTGGGAGAACTGAGGGGGAAAAGAGGAGCATGAATTAAGTAACTGCCCAGCAATTAATTTCTGAGCCCTACCTCTGCTGCTGAAGGACTCTTGCTCTATTCTCACAGGCTGGACACAGGGGCTAGCCCAGCCTATGCCCAGCTCCTCCAGCATCACACCCAGGTACTTCAGAGTGATTTACAAGGAGCTGTCACATCACCAGCGAGAGAAACAACCCAACATAATGTTCCACCATGCTCCTCAGGGTGAGCTCTGAGTAATTACTCCAATTACACTCCAAATTACAGGGAAGCCAGTGGCCTCCACACGAGGACACATTGCAGAATCCATCTTTAATCGTCACTCAGGTTGTGCTCTGCTGCCTCCAATTTGAAGTATATTTTCGTTTCCCTTGTGGGTCTATAATCATACTGCTTATCATCACCTTTTTATCCACTCCTCTATTTCTAGCATGCATGTCAAAAAAGACAGTATATTAATCAGCCAAGCTTTCTTCACTGCTCCTTGTCAGCAGCAACCTGTCTTCTGAAATGGAGCAACCAGTTGTCTTGCTCTGGAATTGCCTAGGAGAGGCGTCCATCAAAACCCAGTAAATGACAAGCCCAAGGGGAGCGTGATTTGTTGCTCCAGGTAAATGATGAAGGACAGGGCTTAGCCAGGCAGGGAGAGGCCAGTTGTAAGTGCAGATCCCTCCCTGAGACTGTTGTTGTGTCAATAGTTATGAAAGCCCATCAACAGGTTCTCCCTCTGTGCGTCCCACCAAGCAGGGCTGGCACAAGGACCAGGCCCATGGCAGGGGACTGGTCTGTAAGCACGGATTTTGTCCATAGTGAAGCTGCAGGGCTATGTCACACTGACCTTACCCACACCTTGGTCACAGCATTGCCAGGGATGGGGAATTCACCACAGGCTTTGACAGAGACAGTGTTTCAGAGGGTGCTCACATACTGAATCCATGCCTTATTTCTAACCACAGCCTTCTTTCATCCCTGCCTGCCAAACAGAGGCACTGCCAAACATTTAATCACATCAAAAAGAGCTTTATTAAGCTGGGATCAAGTTAGCCCTTTAACCTCTTTTTCTGGCCCGCATCGATGGTGTCCCAGCAATTTCTCTCCACTGAAAGTCTGTCTTATCCCTTCATTGCTCCTTGGCTTCTTCTTTGGGCTTTATCCAGTTTCTTGCCTCCTGAGATGCTGACCCTGCACTGGGCCTGGCTCTCAGAGAGCTCTGTTCAGTCCCTTCCCTACAGAGACATCATTTTTGAGGTGGCATTGTCCCCCAGCCACGCAAGGGTGCAGGTGCTATGCTGTCAGTACAGCCTGCTCCTGGTACCTGTGCCAGCATCGCTGCACCAGCGCCTGGGCAGCTCCCACCTTCTCTGGGAAACCAAGGTGTGACACAACGGAGGGCTGAGAGCTCAGCCCTGCTGGAGGCCCCCAGAACAGCCGGCTGAGCAGTGGAGCTGTGTTTGCAGCAAGGCTCGGGGAGCTTTGGAGTGTCTGGATTTCCAATGCAGGAACTCCACGCGCTCGCTCCAAGCAGCCAGGGCTGCCAAAAGCCTTACACAAGCTGCTTACATCAGCGCCGTCACCAGTGTGACTGATAGGGACAATCTCAAGAACAGAGATATGCCCAGATCTCTTTTTCATAAAACGGTGCTAATTGACACTAATGATAATTCCCCGTTTCGAACCTTTATCAACCAAATCCGGTCAAGGCCCTTTCGCCCCTCGGCACAGGACTGATGTCAGCTGGAGTGGCCTGGGACATCCTGTTTACTCCATGGAGGTACGGGCAGTGTGCCAGGCTGGGACCCCGGGGGAAGTCCCAGGGACCCACAGGAGCTAATTAGATGCTCCTTCCCCAGCTCCTTTTTACGCTCGCTGATGTGTCAGAGCTGCCGATTTAAAAATCTAACCCCAATAGCTATTGTTTAACATCTTCCTGAAGCCTTCATAGGCTGGAAAGTGTTTTATTGTGATTATATTTTATTTTATAACATGCTGTATTGTTTGGCTTTTGCCTCCCAAACGCTGAACAGAAATATTTATCAAATACCTCTCCTTTTCTGGGTTGCTGCCTACATGATTTGTCATCCTCTGCCTTTCTGGTCTGGGCAGAGATTTCTCCTCATGCTCACTGCTTCCTTCAATACTCTCATGATGTTCATGCAGTTGGTCACAGACTTATGCTTTTTATTCTAGTCTTTATTTTTGCAGCTGCCTTTACCCTGAGATGTGCAGACCTGTACCTTGTCCTGACCACAGCTTTGGGGGTTAGGCTGACACGTGCTGGGACAGTTCTTGGCCTCTGCTCTATTTGCCTGTTCTGGGCCAATGATTTCCAGATTTCCAACCCACCAACTGCTCCAGTGGGCTGTGGTACTGTCCTGCTCTGTGTGGGCATGGACCAGCAGGTGCTGCTCCCCTTGGGCTCTCCAGCCATTGCACCTAGGCAGGGCAGAGGTGGAGGCGGGTGGCTGGGCAGGTTCCTGCAGGGTGGGTGCAATGGCTGCCTTTCATCCCAGGAGGGGCAGATAAGCCTTTTGTGCTACCCCCACACATGATTTACAGCACAGGAGCCAACACCCAAAGCACAGGGAGGGGGCTCCTCTGGGAGTGGGAATGCAAGCACCCTGCGAGGCAATGCTCCAAAGGAGCAGCCCCATGAGGTGGCTCTTCACTGCTGTGCTGTGCAGGGATGGGGTCCCTCCATGCACCCCTCCCTAGCAACACATTGGCTCTGTTGCTGGGATTTTACACAAAAAAAGTTTGGTTCCAATAGCAATAAGAAAATACAAAGAAACCTGCTTTTGAAGGTGTGTACAGCTCCCTCTTTCCCAAAAGAAGCACAGCTGGAGCAGGTTGGTGATTGCCTACAGGGGCTGTGGCAGAGTAGAGGACTCTCCCACATTTGGCATCTAGGAAGGGTCCTGCCCCTGCTCCAGGAAGCAGGTGCTGTATCCCGAATATCTCTGATGCTGGAGTGCTGGATGCACACCTGTGCACGGACAAGGCTGAGGTTGTCAGGTGAGCAGCATCTCCCACTGCTGTGCTGGAATCCTGAGGGTGCCTCTGCAGTAATTGCCTTTCTCAAGAACTCCCAAGCCAGCATGTGCCCCAGTCATCCCAGCAGGCAGGCCAGATACAGCTAGCAATTAATTTCTTCTCTGCAAATTATCAAATTACAAGCTTGCTTTTTATTTGTATACTCTTTGAAGGAGGTCACTGTGTGGCTGGGGCATATTTCTGCCTGTGGGTCACCCAAGAGCTGGGTGGCAGCTATTTTAGGTGTCTGGGAATGATGAGGTCTCCAGCTGGGCTAATGGACATTCCTGGGCCGTGACCCTGCTCCAGGCCCTCACACCTGCCCTGCCTGGCCACCCTCACCCCAACAAATCCATGGGTTGCTCTGCATCCCAAATTCCACCTCCTGAGCAGAGCCACAGGCAGAAGCAGAACCTGGTACAACCCAAGGGCTGCACATCCACAGAGTGGGGACCAAATTGTGTGGTAGCCCCCAGGCTGTGTGTCCAGCATCACTTGGTTCCGAACTTGCTGCCCCACACCCCAAAAAGGCTCACCACTCATCCCACCCCCAGGGCATTTTCTGCAGGGATGCAGGCCCCATGCGAGAGCTTGTGTGCCTGGTTTGCTGTCATCACTCTTTGCACAGGGATTGCATAGGGACTGACTCAGTCATAAGGAGGGGGAAGGAAATAAGAAGATGACCACGGGAAGGTCAACATCCCAGAGCACAGGGCACTGCTCCCCAGGCACTGCCCTGCACCCACACCCTGGGAAGATGCAATGACAGGTGATTGCAGGTATGAGCAGCACAAAAAGGCTTAACAGAGGTATGATGGGAGGCTGATTCAGCTGGTACAGGGGCTCCTCACAGCTGCACATCCACTGCCACCTTGGAAGGACAGCTGCATAAGACTGACAGCTCTTCCAGCACCCAGCCCAATCCCAGGGCACAACACACCTGAACATCACCCTCACTGGCTTTTGTTACTGGCCATCCACTGGCTTCATGCACCCAGCTGCTTCTGGTCAGGCTGTTTAGGTGGATGCAGGTAGCTATAGGTACTCCTCTGCTTGTGGAGGAGGGCTGGCTCTTCTTTACGCTTGAGACCTGCAGCATCACTTGGCTCCTCCAGTTCACAGTAAGGTTGTCAGTGTCTGCTCTATCTCACTGTAGAAAAACTGCTAATGCTGTTCAAGTGACTTTTGTTCAGTGTTGTGTTTTAGCCATGAAGTGCTATTTTGTCTCTTTGAGCCATGATGGAAGGTTTATTTTTCCCTCTGACGTGTCTGCATACACCAACCATACCTGGAATGTCTTATCCTTCATACTCTTCCCTTTGAAGCCTTGTTTTGTTGGTCAGACAGCTGTCCTGCATTGTTTTGTGCCAGGAGCTGGGCTTGGGCTTGGGCCTGGTCACTGGAGGAGTCACTGGGGGAGGGGGTGCTGGGCAATGTCTCTGTTTTTGGAGATCTCCAAAACTCAAATGTCTTGATCCAGTATTTGCCATAGTCTTGATGGGAGCAGAAGGTTGGACCAGAGACCTCCAGAGATCTTTTCTAACCTTTATTTTATATTTCTCTGGATGCTGTGTCTAGCACAGAACAGTGATGTATCAATGGCCTCATCATTGCAGGGCAGCCTGGTTGCTTCCATCAGCTGTGGTCCGTAGGTCACGTCCTCAGCCACTGCTTCCCTGTACTGAGTCTCACCCTTCACAGCACTTGCACCCTCAGGTCCCAGCCTGCCCTTGTGCTCTCAGTTCCAAGGTGTATTTGGGGCTGTTCCCTGGGTGACTCAGATCACTGGCACTAGCAGCATGTGCTCCTTGCTGTTTATGGCACCATCAGCTTGTGTCATCTGCTTGTCTTACCAGGAAAGACTTTTCTAGTCATTTAGTTAATTGGTTAAAGTATTAAATTATGCAACACCAAGAGCTGATCCCCTTGGAGCTGCTTGTAATAGCCAAATGGCATCTCTAATTCTCTCTTGCCCTTCAGACTTGGTCAAAGCATCTGTTTGTATGCAATGTTTTTAACTCATGTCAGGTGGCATTAAAAACCCTTGAGGAAACTGGATTGCAAAGCATCAGCCCAGCCTGTCAGGCAGGACAGGCTGTAGTCTTCTCCAGAAAAGAAGGACAACAGCTCTGTTTTCAAACCTCCCTCTCTCAACAGTAAGGTGCTTAACTGTGTACCTGAGTGCCTTGGTGGATTGGTGGTTGTGAAAATGATGAAGCCCTAATGCTAGGGCCTGTCCACAAACTGACTCCATATTCATAGAATTTTCAGAAGGCTATATTTATTATTTCAATTATTTCATTTCATTCCATGCAAGCAGGTAAAGATACAAAAATGCAGAAACAAAAGTAAAAGGCTTTTTCTCTCTAGCAAGCAATGTCTGCTCCCCGAAGGAGATCTTGTGTCTGTCTTTTCATATTTGTGAGACTGTGCTGTTGACAAACAAACAAGACAAAGCTCTTTCATTGGTCAAGGAAAACACCTTACCAAAACATCTTTCGTATTTACATTCTTTATCAAGGATTTCTCCTGGGAAGCTAGGAATGTTCCCTTTAGAAATGGAGTTAAGTGTTACAATTCAAGACAAGTGTTACAACTCAAAAAAGAAATTGCTTTTCTCAAGCTTGTTGCTGTGGTCTCTCTAAGATCCACTAAAAAGTCAGTCCACAGGTGGTATTGGAATATTTCTTGCCCTGTGACTCTTCCAGCTGAGATCTCATGCTCTGCCTGTTGCTTGGTGTGCAGCCATCCTTCCCACGGCTCCAGGGTACCACACTGCATCGGCTCCTGCACTGAACAGGCTTTGACTCAGCAGTACTCAGTGGCAATCACTTAAAAACATTAAGGGCACAGGGAAGTTCCCTCTGGGAATAGCAAGGACGGGGGTAGGCAGTGGTTATAAGGCTGTTCTGAGGCTCACCAATGATGGGCACACACAGGGCCCACTGTGGCACTGGGAGAAGTGTTGTGAGCAGTGACTGTCCACAGCACCTCTGCTCTGACCCAGGCATGGCTGGTACCCCTTTCCTGATGGTTCTGTAGATGGACGTGCTTTGCTTGGCTGGAGGCTCCAGGGATGGGATGGTGCCATAGTTCCTGGGGCTAATAGACTCCTTTCCAGGTTAAACAGCTGAGTGGGTTGGTACAGGAATTGTTGCTGTCCCTGCAAGCAGGCTGGGGGAGCAGGCAACACACGCCTGCCACTCTGGCATGGGGGAGGATGAAGGCTGGAGCTGCCCATCCTGCCACTGGTGTGATGAGGCAGCTGCCAGGGTGAGTGGAGTTGTTGGACGCCAGTGAAATCCCACGTGCCAAGGACAGGGAGCTGCAGCTCAGACTGCACTGGGAGTGCAAAGACAGGGCTCCAGACAGTGCCTGTCCTGGGACAGGCTGAGCCTCATCCTCCTGGTGAGGGGAGGAGGAGGAAGCACAGCACACATGAAGCTTATCCTGTGGGAGGTGTGGAGCCACCACAGGGGTGCTGGCACCTGGAGTCTCTGCTTGCATTAACACCTTCTGGGAAATGAGCCCTTGCACCGTAGTTCCTGCTGTTCTGCACAGATGTTTAGTGGCCTGTGGCTGTGAGTGTGTAACCCTGCTCTGAGAGGGTGCTTGTCCAGCAAACACAGGCTTGCTTGGCTCTACAGCCCACCCTAGGCTGGCAGTGGTGGGGAGGATTTCACCTGTTCATGGCTGCCCCTTTACTTTCTGCACAAAAGGAAGCACTGGACGAGGGACAGGCTGTGTGGGGAGAGCTCTGCTGATGTACTGGGGTCCTTTCCAACACCCTGTAGTTGGAGCAGTGTACCAGGGAGCTGTGCACACACATGATGCAGGCAGGTGCCATCTCTGTACTCACAGGTCAGACCAAGCTCTGCTTGTGCAACTCCTTTTGATTGTGCGCTCAAGGATAGGGTGTCTCAGACTGTTCCGAACTCTAAAAGCTTTTTCTAAAGTAGTGGCTGTTTGTGGGGCTGTACTTCTTGTCTTTCCTCCCTAGCAGCTCAAATACCCAGAAGAATAAACTGCACAAGGACGGCCCCAATCTCGATGTAACATGATAAATTATGTAACACAATGTCACAATTGTGTATTTCTGAAAGAGAAGTAGGGCAGGGAGCTGCCAGAGACAGCTCCACTCTCTGGTGAGCAACACCCACGTGCTGCTGCTGAATGAACCGTGAGCTGGTGGGGTCACCTCCATCCACATCCTTAATGCCACAGTTCACTGCAAAATTGGTAGGAGCTTTCAAGACCCATTTTTTATCCCTTCAGAGACATCGTGTGTGTGTGTGTGTAAACCCTAACAAAGGGAGTAAGCAGGTAGTTTGTGCAGCCAGCAGCACATTGCTTGATGCTTGCACAGCCTCTTGGCAGCTCTCAGCAAATCGTTTAACCAGGGCCCTGTGCTGGGTCAGGTCAGAGCTTTCTGAATCCTCCAACCATCGCATTTGCAGAGCCTCTCTTTGTAATTCCTGTACCAATACACTCACGCTTCATCTTCCTCACTGCACTGGGAGAAGAGTAAATACATTGTAATCTTTGCAGAGCTTGTCAGAAGTGGCCAGGGAAAGGCAGAGACTGAACGGAGTCGATTGGTTTGGGCAATCCAGAGCCCGCAGGAAGAGTCAGCAGCCTGTGTTTCATCTCCGCTTCCTCTGCTCCAAACACAGATGGGAAAAACAGGAGGGGGGAGGGAGAAGAGGCAGAGATAAAGTGAGAGACGGGAGGAATGAGATCTGGTACTGCAGTAACGGTGTTGTTGGAGCAGCTAAATCTTTTAGAGCAAAACAGTGCTTTGGATTTTTTGGGTGTGCTGTGCTGAATGTCTTGATCTGAGGGATTGGAGTCAATTGCAAATTAAATAATTAAAATATTTATTTTTCTTTTTCTTCATCTTAGAGTAAGGAATGAGTTCCCTGACTGACTGTTGGCTGGCAGGGAGGCTGTGCTTCTGTGGGTGGGTGCCTGGGTAGCTGTAGAGGTGCCAGGTAGCTGTGTGAAGGTGTCTGGAAGAAAGTGGAGCCCAGAGCAAACTGCAGCTGCCTGGTGTCCCTGCCAGCAGTGATGTCCCCCATGGCCTGTGTGTCTGTGTAATGGACCACAGAAAGTGCACCGCACAAAAGGATCTGAAGTGAGAAAGAAACCAGTACCTGCACTCAGGAAAATCAGGGAACTGAATTTCTTCTCTGTATTCCCACGAGCAGAGAAATTCTTTCCCAGCAATTCTGATCTGGGCTTTTCTTTTGGACTCACCCAGGCCATTCACATCCATGCCACTGTCCCTGGGAGCTGAGGTCTGGGTCATGCATGTGTGTATGGGGCAGGAGGAGCCACCCTAAGCACAGCACACAAGCTCACACACCTCCCCCGTGGGCTCTGCATGTCTGGAGAGGAGGAAATCCTGCTGGAGCTCCCTGGATACAGAAGGGAATGACCCAGGCCGCCAGCAGACATGACCTGCTCCTGTCAGAGACCCCTCCCACAGAGGCCCAGGGTTGTGCCATGCACGTAGGCATCCGTGTGATGCCAGTGGAAGAGCAGGTGGCATTCATGCACGCGGGTATGTAGGATCAAGTTCTGAGAGCATTTGTTCAGGGGGGAAGAACCTGAGCCATGCTGCTACTTTTCTGACTCCTCCAAAGTCTGTTGAAGTCCCCCAGGTAAAGCAGGAAGGCAGGATGTGACAGTTCCAATGTAAGACTGCAGCAGGAGGAGGCAGCTGCTTTCAAAAATAACCTTTGCAAGGTCATCCCCGAGCAAGGCGGAGCAGCAGTGGTGGGCTTGAGCACTTTTCTGCAATTCAGCTCAAAAAGACTGGATCTTGCCTTTTCTTTATGGGAAGGAAAGCATGTGATGACACGTCTCCAGAGCTTTTATTTTGAAGCCAAATGCTTAGAGTGCATGAAGACAGCAAAAGCATTTTCCTTCAGGCGATACAAATCAAATAAATGGAGACAGTGCACTGCAATTCAGTGCAGGCAGCAGCCAGCGTGGGCTGCACTCACAGCTCAGCATCGCAGGGGCATTGGTGACAGAAAGTGCCCAGGACTGGCACTGCCAGCAGCCCCTCTGCCCCAGACATCTCCTGCCTGCTGTGGTCCATGTCTCTATCCTGGTGTGACTTTGCTGGAGCTTTTGCAGTGGGGCTTTTCTCCCTCCCTGTTAAAGCCGGGTGTGTGAAGCTGTCTGTAGAGTTTAATTAAAATATACAGAACCAGCTTCAGGAGAAGCTGTCTGGTTTAATAGACTCTCTGCTCAATGTGCAACACTGAGTAGTGTTCCTATGGGAATTTTTTTAAAATACATATTTTTTTATTGTCCCTTTGGAAGAGGGACTAGCATTAGGATGGGTAGCTGCCTCATTCTTCCCACCCCCATTTACTGTCATAACACAGTCCAGGCTGCCCCATACAAGAAAGGAGCTGCAAAGAAGGGACTTGTCCTCATGGGCTGGGTTTTGCAGGATACTCTGAGCACTGTGAAGATGAGGAACAAAGCCCAAAATATGATCCTGGGATCTGCAGATTCCTCTGCAGGACTGCCCCAGGCAGGTACCTATGAGCATCCCTGGGTGGAGGCAGGCTGGAGAGGGACAGGTGACTGGTGTGACCCCGGGGAACTGCTAAGGGACCAGCAAGCAACACTGGGACCATGTGCACCAGTGGTGGGGAGAGGCTGTGTGCTGGCCCCATGCAGACAGGTTTTGGGAGCATGTGACAGTGTCTTGGGAATGAGTGAATGCTGGATGCAGTTAACTCACCTTTGCTGCATTAACATCTGCTAAACAAATGATCCTGTGTGAAAATTAAATTGTAAGCAACACTAAAGGAAGAAATGAGCCAGTGGATTTTGTAACAGCTCTAGAACTCTTATCCTCTCATAAATGGGTTTTACAGCTGTCATAACTGAGCCATCTCCCTGGAAATAAAACATTTTCTTTACCAACAGCCCTTTAGGTGTTGCAGAATACTCAAGAGATGGGTCTTGTTTCTAATTAAAATAATTCCCTTATGTGGTTTGTGGTTGGACTACCTGCCACAGCTGCAAGCTGGAGCAGCTTAGTGAATACCAGCAGGTCTTTTGCAATCCTGCTGGGTGAGGGGGCCTGGAGCCCCACCCTCACACAGGTTTGGAGTACTTACCCCAATTTATTACACATTTAGCAGAAGGTGCTGTGCAGCACAGATGCTCAGTGTGGCTTTCCTTGTCACTCTGACCAGGAGTTGGTGCTTTGTTTACCCACATCACAAACAGTGCAGGGGAAAAGCTTTTAGTTAAAGCCCCTGCAAATAAGTGAGATGAAGCAAGGTTCCATGGCATTGGCAGAACACCAGTGAGAAATCCGTTTAATCTCACTGTGATGAGTTTGCTGCATCTTCCTGTTTGATTTATAGGGTGAGTGCAGTCTAGACTTTGAAATGACCAGCAGCTCTGATCTCCATTCTGGCCAACTTCTGGAACTTTTCCCAGGGGCTGTAATCCAGCTCCTCACATCTCCTGGCCCAGCTGCCTTTGATGGAAGTGTTTGTCTCCTGCTGGCCTCTGCTCTGCTCACACAGGGATGAGTGTGCAAGGGGCTGTGACCAGGCTGCCACACTGCCTGGCACTGCCTCCAGGTGTAATGGCAGAGGGCAGCATGCTCTGGGGTGCCCCTACCCAAGCTGATGTCTTACAAGCACCATCTCAGCACCTTGAGACTGAGAGCAATGGGTTTGTTTGCTTCCTTAATGTGTCTCCTTTCACACTGGGTTGGACTGTGTCCAGGCATTTATCTCCCTTCCCACTGGAAGCTGTGCAGGCTCATGCCAGCTGCTGTCTAAGGAACTGCTCTCCATTTCAAAAGAAATCAAGTCAACTTTGTTCCCAAGCCTCTATTAATCATCTTTTCCAACTTCTTGTCTTCTAGCAGCAGGCTCTGTTTGGCTGTTTGAGCTGGAGGATACAGGAACCTTGGCTGGCTTATCCTCGGTGTAGCTCTGCTCTTTCTGACCCTGGTCCTCTTCAGAAAGGCAGGCAGGATGCACCAGCCTGGGCAGTTTGCTGGTGGTAGGAGAGGGCACCAGCCATTTGCCCTGCTTGGAATAATGCTTCTAGGTTAGGAGGTTTCCCATGTACATGACCTTGACAAATGAATCATCACTGCACGAGGACCTGGGATCTCTCCAAATCATTTCCAATGTGAATTTAAAGCCTACAGTCAGCCCCAAATCTGTGCCTGGCTATCTGCCACAGCTGTCATGCCCCACCGTGGGTGTGATCTGTTCCCACATGGGGATTGGGAAAGTCCTTTAAAAAAGCAGAAGTGACCTTGTTAAGCAGGCCTGGCCTCCACACCTGCCAGTGCTCACAGCCAGAGCTCAGGTGACACCTCTGCTTGGTCACTGCAGAGGCATCTGTGCCAGGAGTGCTCCAGAGCTGGAGAAGTGACTGGTCCTTCCCATGGAGCTGATGCCCCAGAAAGGCTGATGTAGCTGTCAGGAGCTGATGTTAATCAAGGAAGGCACTTGTGGTTCAGCTGTCTCTCGTGGAGCTTGGCCACTGAACAGCTCCTGCCATGTCCCATCCTGTAGCAACACCTGCCAAACTTCTGGTCCCTTTGAGCAACAGCCTCTGCACAGCCCTGTGGCTCCTTGGAGCACCTTCCCTCACATCCAGGCTGTGGCACCAGTGGTGTTGGTCTCATTGCCTAGGAGTGCTGATGGTGTCCGTGTGCCCCACTGTGCAGCCAAGCAGGCACATGCATAAAACCACCTGAATCCCAAGGGCTGTGAGCAGTCCTGAGGGTGATGAACTGGAGTCAGGGAGGATCCAGTCAAGGGTACATAAAATGAGCCTTTCCAGAAGCTGTGGTCTCGGCACATTGAACTGAGAGGGAAGGTGGCCTTCAGAAGGGGCTGGCTGTGGATATGAAGGGTTAAATCATGGTAGACATCCATCCTGCTGTGATTTGTCAGCCTGGACACATGTTGTCTGTGGAGAAAAACAGGCAGAGTAATTTCCTGATTTAAATGAATTTCAGAGACCACCACAGGAAGGAACTTGGGATGTGTCCAAAGGGTAACCAGGCCATGGAAAAATACCAGGCAGGGGAAGGGGCCAGGGTAATCAGAACTTGGATTTTCCCCTTTGTCACTACAGAGGTGACAGCCACCATTGCATTTTCCATTTAAGAATCAGTTTAAGAAATTTAGGACACTTTAAATGTCAGATTGTTGAATAATCAGCTTTTTTGAAGAGGAAAGTTCCCTGAGAGCCTCTGCCCTTCCCAGCTGGCATTTCATGTTATTTACTGGATTGCTTATTGTACCTGTGTCCTGAGTATAAATCAAAAAAGTTATTTGCTGCTGCCTGCCTTGTCCATAGACAAGACACAGTATTTAGGCAAGGCTTTGCTTGAATCACTGCACTCCCACAGCAGTGCCAGGGTCCTTGTCATTCTTGCAGCAATCCTGACACAAACTTAGTGACAGACCAGGTGTGGGATATAAATGATAGTTCAGGGAATCGTGATATCTCTAAAAAATTAGTGTGTCTGAACCTAGAGAGGAGAAATGAAGCTGAACCAGGCAGCAGAGACCAGAGGGCTGGGGTTGTGAATGTGCTCGTTCATGTCCTGGGGACTCGGGTGATATTTCTGTGCAAAGCACAGAATAGCAAGACATAAAGGCACGTCCCATTTATTTTCATCCCAGGGACTGAAACTTCCCCAGCAGCAAAGCTGCTCAGTCATTAAAAGTCAGTTGAATAGAAAAGCTTCTTGCAAGTGCTGTCAGCACCGGCGCAGGCTGGATTGCAGAGATGGTATCTGCAAAAAAGAAATAAAATACAAGCTATAAGAAAAACTGCTATTTGACCATTAGTGAGTGAATTTATCATCCTGCTTGAGATGCTGGAGTTAATAGAATAAAAGCCTTGTAGTCAGTATGGAGGTTATTATTTAAGGCTATCATCACCCTTAATTCAAAATTCTCATTCCAAGGATGCCTGAATGATCACTTGGGCTACATTAAGAGCTGAGTAAGCCTGGCTTTCCTTTTTTTTTTTAATAAGTTCTCTCACTCTTTTCCTGTCTCGTGATGTAATGGCATGGTTATAATATCCTAATAAATTGCTTTTTTAGGTTTAGAAATTGTATGAAAATTAGCACCATGGTAAAAGATTCAATTTGCTGGACTGGGCTTGGATTTTTTAAAGAAACTGTGAAATACATGTGAGAATCCTTCAAGAGAAAGGGAACCTCGGACTTAGAGAACTATATATCCCAGTATTTGCTGTGGTGGGGGTCTGGGGTCTCCCAGACTGTGACTGTGAGTTAGGGAGCTGAGTTTTACACAGGTGAAGAGGAGAAATAGGTGGTGTTGCACGCAGTGTGTTGGAGATCCCTCATTCCTATCCCAACAGTGGGGTTGGTGACAAGCAATGCTTTTTAGGATGAGACCTGCAGATGTGTTCCCATCCCCAGGGTCTGAGCCTGGTGCAGCAGCACAGGAGCATCCCAAGCATGCTGCTGCAGGTTTCTGCTGGAAGGACCTGGAGCCTCTTTGGCATTTGTCTTGCATGCAAAATAAATCTGCATTTGCAAATGTGGAAATGGGTGTTTCTGGGCTCACCTACCCAGTCCATATTCATGAATGTGCTTTTCATGTTAGTGTCATGCTGCAGTCTCCCTGTTTCTTCTCAAGTCAATTCCTTCTTTCATATGGAAATTCTCCCCTCCCTCCAAATATATTTTCATGCATGCCAGGTTCCTGGGGCTGGAGCAGTTTGGTTTTCTCAGAGGTCTCTGCGATTAGCTGGAAGAAGAAAATGTCCTCTGGCGACCTGGGGAGTCTGAGGTGACTGCCTGAACACTGGGAACCCTCTGTGCTGATCCACATCAAAGTGCTTGGCTGCATTTTCCACTTTCTTTATGGTTCTGCAGTGAGATAAAACCTATGAAAGACCCAACAGTAGATTCCCGTGCCTGTCACAGGGCTAAAAGTGGTAATCCATCACATGTTGGCCTTCCATCCATCCCTTCCTCCCTCGTACAGCCCAGCGCTGGGGATGTGGCTGCCAGGCGCTTTCCCAGCTGAACTTCAGAGGGAACGGTGCTTATTAGTAGCACTGGTCACAACTGATCCTTGTGTCATCTCCTTGTAAAAGCTGGGAAGGTCACAACATGTCCTTTATGGGGTCATTTTAGACTGGGACCATACTGGCCACAGGAGGAGCAGCAATGCTGTGCACTAAATGGGATGATAAGGCAGAAAAGTGGCTTGGGCTGGGGAGGATGCTGAAAAGGATGTGTGCAGGTGTTGAACCTCTCGGCTGGAGTGACGTTTCTTGTGTTAAAATAAAACATTAATTTGCTTTGATTTTGCAATGCCTGTGTGCTGCAGGTGGTGTGTATCCTGGCACAGTTAAACAGCAAACTGAATGTTGATGATGTAGAAATAAAATAATTTAGGTTGGAAAAGACCTCTGGACCATCAAGTCCAGTGATCAACAAGGCAAAATAAATATTCCTAAAAATGAAGAGGTAGTTTGAAATTAAGTCCTGCTACAAGGCAGGCATCTCTGAGAAGGGCACAGTGTTCCTGCCCTGGGAGTATGTTTGGAAATGCGACACTGGTGGCACTTCCTGAGTTAACAGAGTCTGGGGAGGGAAATGGCTGCAGGTGCAGGATGGAAGCTCAGCTGGTGAGCATTCCACGTCCAGGGTCCTCTCCAGGGCAAATGCATGGCTCAAACTGAAAAGCTGAGTTTGTTCCCACACTGACAATAAACATGCAGGAACACAAGACCTGGGAGGGAGACGAGCAGCAAGGCTTTTCTCATGGTACCTTGGAGGAAAGAGGTACAGATACCTGCAATAACTTGCAGCATTAAGCTTAAGGGCAGCTTCAGCATCTTGGAAAGTAATTTGTGGTATCCCGTTACTGCAAATACAGTTCTCTGCAACCAGAAGGAACAAGTCATTAGTGACACTAAGAAACCACTTGAGAAAAATCTGCGTGTATTGATCTGCTGTTGAGGATAAAAGATATTCTGCTGTCTCTTTGCAAGAGGACAAGTTTATGACAGACTCCTATTTAGTGTGTATTAAAGATCCCACTGAAACCTCCAGATTTATTTATGAAAACACTCCTGGGGCACCAGCTACACTCCGTGCAATTTCATTCAGGCTTTTCAGGGTAAAGCTTGAATTAAGTGCATAACTGCCCACGAAAAAGCATTCATTTCATTACTCTCCTGATGAGAGGGAGCAGAATGCATGGCTGGGATTTGGAGGGCTGCATATCAAAACTACCACTGTCTAGGCAGAAAATAAATAAGGTGGGAGAGACATGGCAGCCTGAGCCTTTGCAGGGAGGATGTGGTTGGGGGAGAATGCCAGGGACAGTAGGACAGACTTGGGGGAGCAACGCAGCTGAGGAAGCGAGGGCTTGGTGGCCCTTGAGTGCTGCTATGCTGTGGCAGAGGGTGACTGTGCAGAGATGGCTTTGAGCTGGGGACTTCCCTCTGGCCCGGCTGTGACACTGAGGCTTAGAGCAGTTTAAACATTTACCTGCCTTAAGCTTTTAAGACCTCTTTGATGGCCTCAAGTACTCATCTGCATGAAGAGCTTAAGGTGTCCTAAGCAGCCTTATGTCCTTTGGGAGGCTCAGGGCTTGGAGCTGCAGCTCAGCGCCGTGGAGCGTTTAATGGGATTTTGCTCGGTGGCACAGCCCTGCTGCCCCCCTGCCAGACTGAATGAGGAGGCTGGAGACAGCCAGAGCCACCCTGTGATGGCTGAAGAGCAAGGGGGTGGACGGTGCTGCCCATCAGCTTGCCTTTGGGGTACATGAAGGTCCTCAGGAAGACCAGGGTACCACCAGGAGCAAGGGCCAAGGATGTTTCTGAAGGTTTGCATTGGGCTGATGCAGCCAGGGACCCAACCCAGCCTGGAGACTGCACAGCCCCCAGCATCCCTGACTCTGTCTGCTGTCAACAGCTCTGGCCGTGCCCCTGCTAATGCAGCATCCCTGCTGCCAGGGAAATAGTTCAGCATTACTATTGCCTACAATAGTAGGCAACAGCAAACTGGCAGAGCCAGGGCTGAGCTCACTGCTCCAGCAGCCTCTGGAGCAGCAGCGAGGTTGGTGTGCATCGATCGCCCAGGCAGGAGTGCCTGCAAGCAAGCAGGTCTCTGTCTCAAGCTTCACAGAAATTACAGCATTTCACGGCAAGCAATTAACAAATCCTCCCAGCCACCTTGCAGCACCAGCTGCAGTCTCCCAGTCAGGATGATGGTTCCCAGCAGCCCAGGCACACGAGGCATGGACAAACCTGCCATCCCTCCTGCTCTTTGCTCATCAGAAGTGTGAAGCTGACTGGTGGACAGCACATGCTGTGCTCTGTGCTTCTAGTGCAGCCACCAGCAGCAACAGGGATGGGTAAATGAGCAGCAGAGCTGTCGGCACAACGCAACATTTATGGCTCCAGCTGCTTTTGGGAAGAGCAGCCAGCCCCCTCTTTGCAGGCAGGGGTTGCAGTGCAGGACAGCCATTCCCTGGGTGCATCCACAGGGACCAAGCCTGGCCACTTCAAGCCACTAGAGCATGGCTTTGCTGCCACAGCAGGACTATCCTCTCCTTGTGGGACCAAGTGACTGCCTCTGGCACTGCTCTTGGTCTCCTCCAGTAAGCCCCATCCCTGCTTTCATCTCTTCAGGCAGAAATAGGGCTGCTGTTGTGCTGGTTTCCTAAGGAAATTAGGGGTTGTGGAACCATGGGAGCCTGCCTGGTCATTTCCTCCCCTTTCAGGGCTGGCTGCTGTCATGCCTCATTTTGGGGCCCCAGAAGCAGCAGGAGTGGGCACTGTGGAGGTCTCTGTACCTGGCAGGTGCCCAGCACTTGCCCACCATGCACAGACTGCCCGGGGTACCAGCAGCCGCCATCCAGCAGGTTTGAGGGGCAGGAAGCAGCTGAGGGCAATCTGCTGGGGGTTTTGTGGGCATTGCAGCAGTGGAGGGTCAGTGGGGAAGAGGTGTAGTTGTTGTGGAGGCATAAGGTGTTTGTCGTGTTCACGGGAGGTGCTTTGAGGCAGAACAAGCCAAACGGTCCTTGGCTCAGCATGGAGGCAGCCTGGTGGACAGCTGATGCCCTGCTTCATGAGGCCATGGTAGCCCAGGGACCCTGGGGATGTTGACAGTAAAATTAACAAGTCAGGGTGCAGCCTGCTCATCCCAGAGGCAGCACTCAAGCTGCCTGCAGATCTGGAAGTGTTTGCAGGGAGCTTCACACGGTAGATAACAGGCACAGCAGAGAACATCACAGCCCACTCATGGGTGATTTATGCCTGAGAAGAGGTAAAGCTCTGCTCTCAGGGTATGTTATTCACCCGTGGCTTTTTGTTTCACTGCAAGGGGTATGTTTTGCCCACAGGTACTCCTGCTCAGCCAAATGTGAACTGGATAACTCCTGCTTTGCATGCAGTCAGCACCTTTCTGGGAAGCTTTTAACTCAAAACGTTAGTTTAATAGCTGATTAATAGACTTAGCCCCTCACATGGACCACAGGAAGTTTTTTTCTGGGTCTCTCAGAAGTGCAGTAACGAGAGAATGCAGGCAGGACCGGGAAAAACAGGATCATCACCTCCTCTTATCTCATGTCTCCCTGAGACAGGGCGGGTGCCACTGGGAGGGGAGCAGGTCTGAGCTTTCCCTTCCCCACCTGCAACATGCATTGCATGAGAACAGGAGACCCATGACACTGTGAATTGTCCAGGCCTTCCTCCCCATCCCTGCTGTGGCTGGCACAGATTGCCTTCCCAGCTTGACACTGATGTCCTTGGGGACCCAAAGCCTCTGTTACTGCTGGACCAACCTGTACCCCATGCCCTGAGCTGAGTGTACCCCATGCCCTGAGTTCCCCATTTCTCCTGCCTTCACTGCTGCCTTGCTCCCAAGGCTGCCTGACTGTCTTCCATACCACGCTGACCGGCAGAGATTGCCTTAGCTCTAATGGCATATCTCTGCTGATCAGCACTAACTAAACACCCCAGGAGAAAAAGCATCCGTGTAATGAGAAGTAAGCACCTGCATGGAGTGTTCTTGCCACCCTGCATGAAGCAGAGTCGTGGCTAAAGGTGACTCTTGAGTAGCAGTGAGTCTTCAGCTGTGCTGGAGCAGGCTGGCTTGAAATCCCACTCCAGAGGGTAAAAATGACAGGGTTATTAATAGATGTGGCCCCATCTTTAGCCCTCAGCTGAATGGTATTAGCATATCTTTTTTAGCACTAAGGCTGAATCTAATTTTATATTGTCTGAGTATCAGACAAAACTAGAAGAGCCCCAAAACAGTCCTGAACAACAGCAATGTGCCAGCTGTTCTCAGCACTCTCTGGGTGTCCCCGTGCTGACGCAGCACTGCATCGTGGCAGAAACTGGCAGTGGGGGCTGAGGGGCTGCAGGAGTGATGGGCTGGGGTCCTGTGGGAGCAGCTTGTCCCTCCTTGCTGTTGGGAGAAGTCACTGCCAGGACTTGAGGTTTGCAAGGTCAGTGCTGATGCTGCTCTTGCTTTAAAGCAACACACTGGGTCCTGTATCCCTTGACCAAGCCAGCATCCTGGCTGCTGTCCTCCCTGCACCAGGGCATCCTTTTGGACAGAAACACAGCCTGGCTGCCCTTGTGCCAGGGAGTGCCTCCTCTTCCTCCCCTCCCCGTGTAGGTCCTGGCATTACCCTGCCACTTTTCTTGCAACAGCACATGATGCCTGGCGCAAGCTCTGGGGCTCTGCTGCCTTGCCAGCACTGCCACAAATCCCAAAGGCACAACCTTGTTAGAGCTGCAGGTATGAAGCCAGTCTTGCCTGCCCAGATTACCTGCCTGTTTGGCAGGATAAGACCACTCCTGGCAAAAGCACAGAGGAGAAATCACATCCCTGTGCTGGAAGTCAAAAACATTAATTAAACCTGCGGTATCATTGATTGCTATCTCAGGGGAGAGGCAGAGGGTGAGAAAAAGCTGGGGGGAAGGAAACTCAGGGGAGGATTTGCTAGGAGCATTCCTAACCTTTAAAAATAGGCTGATTATTTCTGCAATGTCAGGAATCTTCCTATGGGGAGGCACTTGGAGTAGGCCAAGCTCGTGCCAGGGGTTTGTAGGGAGTGCACCCCTTTAGGGCAGGGGAACACGTGTCCCAGTGTCCCAAGACCCTTTTCAGCTAAATATTTGGTGCTGCCTAGGTAGGAGCTTTTCCTATGTGGGGACCCTAGCAGTGACTGTCGGATCCTGGGCAAAATCAGCCCTTTTTGTCTGGGGATGTGCACAGGGCACCCCCTGAGAGCTGGGCCAGGAGCCCTGTCACCAGGCACTGAGCTTCTGCTCCCCAATATAAAAGATAGTGCAAACCCGTTTAGGCTGCCGGTGTTATCAAGCAATTACTCTAGAAATATTCATCCAATATTCTCCCTCATTATGAGCCATTTGCACCTAGTGACTCTATCTTAGCACAATTGCTTCAGTGGATTAAGCCCTGCCAGAGGCTTTCCTCTTGAACTGCAAATATCCAGCCCGGCACCGCACGAAAGGTCTGCAACTGGTGAGCCTCCAGCAGCCTCTCCATGGATCCTGCCCCATCTCTCTGCTCACGAAGAGGGCAAAGGTCCTCTTTCCTGAGTGCTCCAAGGGTGCCTGGCCCGAGGCTGCGGGCACAGCCCTGCTTCCCTGCTCAGGACAGCATCCTGCTTCCCCAGCCAGAACCAGCAACCTGCTTTACTGGCCAACCTGCCTTACCAACATCAGCTGCCACCCCCGGCCCTGCAGGGTGTCCCTGTGGCTGCAGTGCCTTTGGGGAGGGGATGTTGTCCCCATGCCCCACACGCTCTTGGGAGTGCCCAGAGGGGAGCTAGGCGCACCCACACAGGGGAATGGTGGCCATGGTGCCCATCTCTTCCCCTGGGGACAGGTAGTTATCTGCTGTTTGTGGTGACTGTTTGGCATGCACCATGCCTCTTTCACTGGCGCTGCTGCACCTGCTGTCCTTCTCCTTCCTGCTGCCCGCTGTGGTGCCCCCTTGCCATCCTGGCCATTAGGGGCCCACCCAGATGGCTTTGCTTTTTTGGTGGCAATAGAGACACAGGAGTGGGATGAGAAGACAGGACCGAGCATGGGGCTGTGGGCAGGATTAGGTGTTGGGCAATGGGCTGGGTGGCTGCTGGGTGCAGGGTTGAACAGAGCCCAGCAATGCCAGCAGCTGCCGAGCTGGCCGACAGCACACTGGTGTCTGCTGTGGGAAGAGTTGCAACTAGTGGGAATCTGTTCTGGTGGCCCTGGCAGATCAGGCAATGGCCAGGAGCCACGGGAAGGAAGGTTATCTACCAGAACCAGCATGGAGACAGGCCCCATTTCGCTCCAGCCCTTTGTCCCCATGAGCACGGCAAAAGCATGGTGGCACTTGTAGGTGGCATTTGTAGGCTCCTGCCAGCTGATCCTTTCATCCCAGCTTGTCTGACATGAAACGGTGCAAACAAACCTCCCTGCTTGCTTTGATTGCTTCCCAGGGATTCCTCCATTTGCATTATAATGAAGCAAGATTTTGCTGTATAAATAAACCTGAAAGTTGATATAGAAAGGTCTTATCAACTCTAAAAGTATTTGCATGCTCCCCAGATGGAGGGAGAGAGTCACACAGGGATTAAGTAGGGACAAACTTTAAGTGCTGGTGAGTACAGTGAAGATTTACAGCAAGATGAGAACATCTTACTCTGGCACTTCATAAGAAAAGTTGTGCCCAGGGCAGTCATGAAGCAGTGAGGTGGGAGTAGTGCTGGAGTTAATGTTGGCTGTCTCTGCCTTTATTACCTCAGCCCTTTGCTTTCTGCCCCCACTAAGGAGAGCAGAGGAGCCAGGTGGGGTGTCAGGTTGCAGAGACGGGGGAGACCACAGCCTTTGCCTTGCAGATTTGTGTGTTCATCCCTCCTGAGTCCCTAGTGCAGGTCAGACTGGTGCTCGGTGGATCTGACAGTCACAGATGGCCAAGGGGTCCTAATCAGGTTAAGACCGTGGTGCATCAAAACCCACAAATACCTGAGCGGTTGGCACTTGCCTGAGCTGAGCCACGTCTGCAAGTGATTTCTGAGTGCCGGCAGAAGTGCTGGGCATGATCTCTAGCGGGCAGGCAGCTCCGAGCTCTGGCTGGGCATGATCTCTAGCAGGCAGGCAGCTCTGAGCTCTGGCTGGTGTCTGTGAAAGCTGCTTCCCTGACCCACTTACCCTGCAGCCACACCTCTGGGCAGAGACCAGCTTCTGCTGGTGTCGACAGACCTATGTTTAATCCATAAAAAAGCAAAATCCTGGTTTTGCTAAAACACTTGACAAGACCATGGTATTGGAAAGCAATTTGTAAGCCAATCGGCAAAGCACAGCAGCTGCAAAATCTGACAGTGCACAGGGCAAGGACAGGAGCATGGCTGCCCTGGCACAGCTGCAAGTCCAGCCGGCCTGGCTCCTGCTGGTGCCATGCTGGCTGCTGGGAAGCTCTTCCCCTTCTTAATCTCACAATTTTGCAGACCAGGATTAGGGGGAAATGTATCCCTGTGTGGAGCAAGACACAGTAGGAAGTGTCTCCTGCACTGGCCAGTGGTGAGGCTGCTCCTGGCTGGCTTTGGGCTCTTTGGCTTGGGAGGAGGCAGGGGAAGTAGACAGCATCCAGTGGAGAGCTGGCATGCTGGTCAGGGCTAGAGGAGAGGTGCAGACCCTGGTCTGCTCCAGGGAAGGGCAGGCTGGGGAAACACAGCAGAGAATTGTGCCAGCTACTGGCAGCAGCCCCAGGCTGGAGCTTGGGGGGTCCAGCTGGGCATTAGGACAGTGGCTGGGACACCCCTCCTCTCCACCAGGGACCACTGCCACCTGGCCCCATGTTGGTCTGTGCCCAGCTGACCCACATAGCCCTGCTGTCTCTGGAAGAGGCAGCCCGTGCTGGCTGGTACCATTACACAACCCTGCAGCAGCCTGCTGCCTGCACACAACAATAGGCACTATTTTTATTCCCTTTCTGGTTGTCACAGGCAGTACAAGAGTCCTTGGGGTGGAGGCTTTTCTCCCACATGCTGTTATGTAGGACATTTCAGTCACTTGTCCTTGTGACCTGCTTGTGTCTGTCCCTGCCATCCCAGCACTCTCCTGCCAGGACCAGCAGGAAGAGGATGTGGGGTCAGTGTCCTGCAGGGAACAAAGCCGCAGGCTTGGGCACTGGTAAGAGCCTGCTCTGCCGGCAGACACCAGTCAGAGGAGGCACTTATTCCTGGGGAGATGGTGGTTTTGCCTCTACCCGATCCCTGTGATGGCATCACTCCCCAAACCAGCAGTAAAGAGGAGAGCACCAACATGCTGTGCCTGCCTGGCCATGGGCACCTCTGGTCCAGACTTACAGGTGGACTTCCCACCTTGACCTCAACCTTGGGGCAGCCCAGCAGTGGGACTGCCCCCCGTGTCCTGCTCTGTCCCACTGCGAGACCCTGCCCTGCTGTCCCAGGGGGTAAAGCCCTGTGCCCCCACAACACCCTTACACTGCTGGTCTTCCCAGGAAACTGCTGTCAGAGGTGGGTCTGGCCACTGGTGACAGCAAGTTACTCAGAGCAGAAAATCCTCATGTGTGATGGGCATGATGTGGATGGAGCAATTTTCTGCACAATTACTCCAGTTTATTCAGGGTGATAAACCAATATTAAAGTAGGATGAGATGAGGCTTGGGTGCCATGCATCTTCCTTCTCAGTCTATTTCTTGCCATATTACACAGCCTGGGAATTTCCTAATGGAGCTGGATGATGTGGAGACCTGCAGCACAGGGATTAGATCAGACTAGAAATAAAATTCCTGCACTTCCTCCATTAGTTACATGTACTGTGGCTTCAGACTTCCTAGGCTTAAAATGATCTCTCTGCATGCTTCATGCAAGTACCAGGTGGGGGAAAAGCAAAAGGTGCCATCACACAAAAAATCTTTGCCAGGGAGGATGATGGGCAAAATGAACCTCTCCTGGCAGTTGGCAGTGATGCCACATGGCAGGTGGGGGAAGGTGCCAGGGGATGAAGGTACAGCATGAGCAGGGATGGCAGTCCATGTTCAGAGTGAGCAGGCAGTGCAGCCCCTGTTAGTGTCAAAGTGGTGCCATCCTGTCTCAAAGCCTCCTCCCAGGGATGCAGATTTCCCTCAAGGAAGAGCAGACGGGGCTGTAATTCCAGCTGGCTGACACGACATCAAAGCACTTCTCCCCACTGCCTGCCGAGTCATGTTTTGCAAGGTGCAATCCTGCACCACCACATCCACAGGTTCTTGGCAGGTTCGGGGCGCTTTGTGCATCCCCCAGTACACTGTCAGGTGTGTCCCCTTGGCAGTCCAGTTTCCAAAATCTGAGTTGCAGCACCTCTTGGAATAGTCCTGCACCCTGCAGGGCTTCCCTGCTCCCTATGGAGTTTCATGTGTTTTAACTCCTTCGGCTGGAAGAGCAGTTTCCTGGGGAGCCCAGGATAAAATGCCCATCAGGGAATGCTGAGAAAGAAACATGGCTACAATTTTGTTGCCAGCTGGATGGACAGCTTCGTTAGTGTGGGAGCCTAGCAGAGGATGAGGATGAGGATGAGGATGAGGATGAGGATGAGGATGAGGATGAGGATGAGGATGAGGATGAGGAGAAGGACCTCAGTGACTTGGTGTCTCATGGCTCCGGAAAGCACAAGACATGCTCACTGGCAGCCTCCTTACTGGCTTTCCCTCCACTGCCTCCTTGCTCTGTTTCCTTCCTTGGACCATCTTCCCTTTTGTTTCTCCTTGAGCCTGGATCTGCCCTGCAGCTCCTCCAAGCTGCTCCAAGCCTCCCCTCCCCGGGGTAGCAGCTCCCTGCGCCTTGCCTTTCCCAGGGGCCTGTGGCAGTCTCTTGTGGCACAGAGCCTTGCTGTGCTCAGCAGGAGCTGCTCCTCCTTGCCCTTTGATGTGTTGCATCCCTGCTTGGGACCGCTGATGGGGACAAGCCCTGGCCAGCAATCAAAGTCTCCCCGCCAAGCTCTGCCGCTGCAGCCTGGCCCAGTCCCTGGGATTTCCAGGTGGGAAATCCCTCGCTGTTGCTCTGGGTGGTGGCACAAAGCATGGTGTGGCGGGTGCTGGGAGCTTCCTGCACACTGCTGGGACCAGAGCCAGCGTGGCACAGCACCCAGCTGTGATAACTGGGAACAAAAAAAAGGTTACTCATAAAAAGTCACAAGTCAGTGCAGCCAAATCCAGCCACTGGAAAAATTCCAAATGTGTCAATATGTTGCATAGGCGTCTCCTTGTGAACCAGCCAGGCATGGTGCGATCGGCACTCAGTTGTTTGCTGGCACATGCTGCTTGCCCAGGCTGTGCCAGGGGCTTCTACTGGGGCATCTGCAGCCCATGGCCCTCTCTGTGAAGGCCAAGTTCAGCACTGACCCTGCTAAATCCACTTCCAGCACTGCATTCAGAGACAGCCAGGAGTGACCTGCTCTAGAAACCATATTTAGGGGAAAAAATTACTCCTTCACCTGCCCTTGGTGCTGGGCTGGCAGAGCCCAAAACTGCATGTGGGTGCTGGCCCTGGGTCCTAGGCTTTGAGGCTTTCCAAGCAGCAAGCACTGAGGGCAGGTGCTCCATGGGGAGAGAGCTGCATCTCCCTCCAGCTGCCTTCAAGCCCAGGAGCGCCCTGGGTCCCCAAGAGGTGTAGGAAGCAGCTCCATTCTGCTGGCAGGGCCGGTGGGACCCATGGGTTTGCTCACATCCCAGTCAGTATCTCATGTTTTTCCAATGGGAGAAGTCATCTGCCTAATTAACAGCAGTAACAAGCTTGGCATCACCAGTCATGCCTGAGCACACTGCAAACTCCAGTGACACAAGAGGAAATGTGCTGCCTTCTGGGTCCCTCTGCTAATATTTAGAAGGCTGACAGCTGTGTCCTGAGCCCAGTCGGTGCAAGGTATAATTAGCAAAGCTGCTTGAATAGTGTTGTTATAAAAGCGATGTTAAAATAATGGTGTGGAAGGAAAAGCCAGGGCCGTATGTTTCTGGGGTGTGTGTGCTACACTAGGCACCGTGCCCAGTGTGCTGCAGTGATACATTTAAGGCAGCCTCTGCTGAGGGAAATTAGCATTTTTGTGCTGTACACCAGGTACACCATGTTCTTCAGATGCAAGGGGAGAGTCATATTTAAAACCATCCAATAGAACATTTTCCAATTTTTATTTATCAACAGGCATCTATGTGTATTCCTGGAGAATGAAATATTTATCTGTAGACACATGCACGCAGAATGTGAGAGTGCCAATGTATTATTTATCACCACTTCCCTCCTGTAGCTTATAAATAACTCATGAAACCTGGTTGCCCAGCAGACCCTCTGGACAGCCACCTAAAACATCTCCAACTGCCACACATGCCAGCCCCAGGCACAGCATCCCCTGCCTGCAGGCCCTGCCAAGGAGAGGGCTGGCAGAGGGTGACAATGCAGGGTGGCATTGGCCTCTCTGTCCCCACACATCCCTGCAAGTCCTGCTGGCTCTGCACATGGTGGCTGGTGTGGGTCATGGTTCCCCGACCCACAGACAGGGTGATGGAATCCAGGAGCCAAAGGGAACGTGCACAAGGGGCAGAGTCACTGCTGCACTCCCGTGGAGGGAGCACAGAGGGATGTGGGCGCTGGCTCCTGGCTCAGCCACCTAGAAGGGAAACTGAGGCAGCCCTAGCAGTGAGCCAAATGTGCCATGCTGGACTCTGTGGAAACATTGTCATCTCACTGCAGATGTCAGATGATGAGAGCTGTTGTGTCAGTAACACAACCCCAGCCCCCACAATATGGGATACATCACCTGTAGTGAAGACCTGAGAGCTGTGGCTGAGCAAAATGCCCTGTCCCTGAGGAAGGGATTGGATAGTGGCAACTCAATGAACCCTTGGAATGGGGGCCTGAGGCTGGGAGCCCTGTCACGGAGCTCTCCTGGGTCAGAAACCAGGCTGCTCACACATAGCCTTTGTCTGCCCAAAAGACAAAGGATAGGGGAGCAATGCATTGGGTCTTCTGGACAGCAAACCAGCAAGGGGGAAGGCCTGGGCTCTCTGGAGATCTCTGAGAACAAATCAGGCCCCCACAGTGCTGATCTGGGACACTATTTGAAAGGTACTGTGGGTGAAGAAGAGCAGATGGACATCAGACACAGTTTATGGCTTTGCACAGGTAACTCTCATTTCAGTCATGTAAAAAGAAATGAAATTACCCTTCCCCTTCTGCTGAGCCCCAATAACACCTTCCTCCAGTGCTTAAGATGGACACAGAAAAAGCTGATACTAGGGAGCTTTTTGCTTCCCCTGTAGAGTGACTGTAGAGAAATCAGTGCTGCTGCAGGAGCCTGGGGCCATGAGCTGGGGCAGATTACAGAGATCAGGCTGTTCCTGATCTGCACTGCAGGGGCAGGTCGGGGTCTGGTGTGGAAAGAAGGGAAAAGGATCCCCTCAGCCAGGCTGGGCAGGAGCTAAGGAGCTCATGCATCTTGCAGGCAGTGCTAATACAGTGCACAGCTCTTACTCCCTGGAACAGCATGAGTCAGAGCAGGGGAACGATTACACAGAACCTAAAAAAATAGAAAGCACAGTATTAATAACTAAGAATTACACTAAATGACTTCATAAGTGAATTATCCTTCCTATATTACCTGCTGAGAGGAGGAGCATCCTTGCCTTCTCTGCAGAGAGAGGATGGATGGATAGGAGAATGGTTTTCTGGACTTCGACCCTCCAGCACTGCAGGTCACTGCACTGTGCAGAGCTGCTGGTGAGCACTGCTCACATGGGCAAGGGCTCACTTTGTTCATTGATAAAGAGTGGCCACTTGGGAAATGAAGTGCAGCAGCCATTCAGCTTTGCACAGAGATCCTGCACAGCAGCCAAGAGCATGGATCTGTCTGGATGGCAGGAGGAACTCAGCAGATTGCAGTTACCTTTGCTGTCCCATATCCACGGCTCACCAACCACCTCACTCCTGGCTGAGGCCAGGGCTTCTCCAGGAGCCACCTGGCACTGGGTGCAGGAAGACCTGGGATGACTTGGGGAGCAGCACCCCACAGCCAGCTCAAAGTGGCAGCAGCACCAGGGTATATAGAAGGCTGGGAATGGGGCTGGCATGGCCTCAGGTCTCGTTGTTGGAACATCCCTGGCCTCACAGAGTCCAGAGAGGGTGTGCAGCCCAGGGCTGAGCAGGACATGGGAGGGAGTCACCAGCTGGCACTGCTGAGCACTGGCGTTCTCCCGGCTGGAGGAGGTGACAGAGCTCATTCCCTTCCCAGGGTCACATCTCCAAAAAGAAAGGGAAACACTATCCTGGCAGTTCTGCATGCTGGACTTGCTCAGGGAGGCAGAGGTCCAGGGGAGACTAATGTGCCTGCAATGTTTGCAGGACCAAAGATGTTTTCCCTCCATCCCAGCTGAGCTAAACTCAGTGCTCATCAGACAAGGGCACAGGTCCTCAAGGCAGGCCCTGGTGCTGGTGAGCCAAGGGGCAGTGAGGCCAGGCAGGAGGCAGCTGCTGGGATGCTGCAGAGAGTCAGCAACATTCATCAGTCTCTCGAGAGCATCATCTAGCACTGAGCTATTTCTAGGCCAGGGCTGTTATCAGGAGGCATTACAGGACTGTCAGGTACAGCATGTCTCTCAGCTGGAGGTGTGCTCCTCGTCTTGGGAACAGCCACACAGCATCCTTTGGGGGCTCGCTGGCTTTTGGCTCCACTCCACTTCAAAGCCCAGCTCCCTGGGTGCATTTTAACGAGGTTCACACATTCCAGGTTTCTAGGCCAAGCGAGGGCTTTCATTCCATGCTGCACTCAGCAGCTCTGTGTGGACGTAGCCTGTGGTTAAGTAAGGTGGGAGGCTGAAAGTGGTTCAATTTTGCAACAATAGCTGAGAACAAAGCACAGATTTTACCATTTAAAACTGGGACAAAACAGAGATGGAAGGTTTTTGTGGGATTTTTTTTTGTTTGTTTCATTCTTAGCACCAAGTAGACTTCTGTGAGTTGAATTAAATGTAAAGTGTCAGTGGTCTTTGCCTCAAGCTGGAGCATTCCCGTTTGCATCTGAATGACAAAGCCAGGATGAGGCAGCAGCACCTGGGGAGGGAAGGAATTAAAGAGGGGAAGAAGAGGCACCTCAGACTGGGCTTGCTCTCCTGGCTTGGGCTCTTTCTGGTATCTGATGCTGGTTCCTCTCAGCCCTACCTACTTTTGTCTTCTATTTTTTTGTCCTCCACCTAGCACATCCAGCTCATGTCTGGACCGGGAGTACACAATGATTACAGCAGGACAAGCAATTAATCCTGACTTCTTCTCGTGACTTTTCTTCTCCTTCCACCTTGGGTTGCCTTGCAGAGCATCTCTTCACCTTGACAAAGAGTACTTTTATGTTACAGGGCTAAAAGTCATCATCACCATAATTGTTCTTAAAACAACCCAGCAAAATGAGCTCATTAAAGCTCCTCATACTTAATGCATCTCTGGTACATGGGCCGTTAGCTCACCTTGCCCTGGGAACATGGGCAAGCCCTGAGGCAACCCAGAGCCAGGTCCTCTGTGAGCTGGAGAGGAGAGCTCACCCATGTATGGTTGGGCACCTGAATATCAAACTAAACACCATCACTGCCACCTCAATCGCCCACTGCCACATTCCTTATGGATACCACACAGTCCATAGCAGGCTCAAAATCGTTTCCCTCCTCACAGTCTGGATTTTAAATCACCCCACAACCTCCTCCTGAAAACCTGCTGAGCTGAAGCCATTGCAGGTCATGTTGTGCAATTTGCTGTTGCAAGACAAAGAAAACAAGTTCTTCTTTTTCACAATTACCAAACTACTTCATCGAGCAATTTCCTTGCTTCTGTGCTTGGGTTTCAGTTAACAGTATTCCTCAGGGAGGGAAGGTCTAACTGCACCTCCGAGTGCCTTACTGATGGTGCTGCCATTAAAGACAATTGTGAAAAGTTGCTGAAGTTCTGTGACTCCCAGCAGCAGCGACTGAGCCTTGCTCTAGAGCTGAACCTGGTCAAGGCTCTCACAGATTGCAGGCAGATGCCTCTTCCCCGGGGACAAACCATGTCTGCCTGTCTCCGTGTGGCTCTTCCCAGGGACTTTGCCCTCGCAAGTATTAACTCTGGTTCTGATAGAACAGCTCCTGCCAGGGGTTCCAGCACAGCCCCAGGTACTTGGTGGGGCTTGGCACTTGCCTGGGAGAGAGAATGTCACCCCTGCTTTGGGAAGAGGGCAGAGACGGCTGTGCCCACAGCACGTAGGTGTCACAGGGGAACCTCAAGCCCCCATATGAAGCAATTCCCTGTGGCAGCTGCTCAGGGCTGGGGTGTCCCCATCCCCCATGCATGGCACGGTGGGAGCAGCAGAGCTCCCCAAACGCAGCAGGCACCGGTGCCAGCAGCAGAGCTCAGCTGCACCCAAGCAGGGGACACCGGTGTCCTTCCCTCACACCACAGCAGGCGCTGGCACCGGGGCTGTGCTGGCCGGTGGGTGCTCCCACTGGGCTGCACCAAGGCAGGAGCAGACAGGCCAGCCTGCTGCCACCAGCTTTTAGGACCGAGCTGTGATGGCCTGTGGAGTCTGTGTGTCTCTGCTGCTGCCTTTGCCACGCTTCAGAGCTGCCCTGCTGGTGCTTTCCTGGGGACAGGGGACAGCATCAGGACCAGACATGGGGACTGCGGGCCAGGACCTCCCATGTCAGCTCTTTTGCAGTGCTAGGGTAGCACCCCCTATTTCACAGAGGGCAAGACCCCGAGTCTTTGCTCACTGCAGCTCAGCTGTCAGCCCTGAGAAGTCCCCGTGGCCCCAAGGAGCCCATGGGGATGCCCAGGCTCCTGTCTGGCCACAGCTCTGCTCCAACCCCTTCAAACTTCCTGCATTTGTTTCACTCGAGCTGTTTGGGGGAAGTAGAGTGTTATTATGTCTTCAGCTCAGCATCTATTTAGAGAAGGATAATACCATTGTGGGGGAAGACAATGAGAATATGAAATGCCCTAAATTCTCTGTCTCTCACTATTTTGACTAATTCTTTTTTTCCTCTTTTTCCTTCAAATGGGTATTTCTTTGGAAAATGACAGTGAGATTTGATGGCCTGGGTGAGTGGGATAAAGCATGAACCAAGCCCACCAGGATGAGCCCAGACTGATCTCAGCTATAGCCCTAGTGCAGGAGCTATAGTCTGCCCAGAGACACAGTAAGGAAAGGTCATAGGACAAAAGAGAAGAGATGGCCCACGCAAGAGATGAACTGCCCTAGGAGACCTCAGTGCAGAGGACAGCAGCTACTCCCTCCTGCCACTTTCCCAGGGCTATGTTTAGCTCCTGGTTCGCTTGGGGAACCCAGATGAGCACCTGGAACATCTTAATGCCATTGTCCCACCAGAGCTGGCTTTAGTAGACTTTTTTACCTTTGCAGGATATAACTAATTGGTCCTGACATCAGGGAGAGTCATGTTGGGTCCGGAAATAGCTTTCTGCAGAGCTTTACTTACAGAGGTACCATGAGGCAGCGTGAGTGTAAGTGTACATGAAACTGCTTTCACACGGAGGCTGCATGGCCATGGAGTGCACCTGAGTTCAGGTCATGTCTCAGGACCTGGAAGCCCAGACGAGGGAGCAGAAATAATGAATATCAATGGTGTGGCTGATCAACCGTACCTCTAGGTTAGCCCAGAGGTGCAATAAGGACTCTTGGTCTTACTATTGCTGCACAACGACCCTTGCAATACCCTGTGCCTGTAGTGGTCCTTGCTCCTCTGCCTCTCTGGTGGCAGCCTGGAAAGTCTGATTTCCTTGGTGTTTCTCCCTTTGGTAACAGTAGTGAGAGCTGTGAAGAGGCAGGGGGTTCAGCCTACTGCAAAGCAGCAGTAACCAAAAGGTCTTTATGAGATTGGGCTGGAAGTCCAAATAGAGAGGAGAGAGATCCTACCAGCTCCAGCAGACCCTGGTGGACCTTAGGGTCTCCTGCACAGCTATACCATGCTGTATGCTCTGCTAGGAATTTGCTGAGCCAGTGCTGCAGCCAGGGTTTTAGCAGCAAAATCATGCATGGGGGATAACTGCTGTACTGGTGCATGTGGGATAACTGCTGTATTAGTGCAGGGACTCCCCTCCTTGCATGCAGAGCCTTTCCATTACAAGACACTCTCTAAAGCCTGGACATTGCTTAAGAAAGTAAAATTAGATCAGAGCAGTACTAAAGATAAGCGGCTCAGTTCTCATCCTGCAACTTGTGGGAGCACTGTGGCAGGTAGGAGGCAGGACAGGATGCAGTGTCACCTGCAAGGATAGTGGCAGACTGCCCTGAGGGAGCCCAAGCTCATAGACCTGCCCTGGTCCTGCTCTGATCAGAGCTGGATGTGTGAAGGTATTGGGAATGCCTGGGGGGACAGTGGGATATGGGGTGGAGTTGCTGCTGCTGAGCCAAGGGCAGAGCAGGGCAGGGACCTATGTGTTGCGTGCTACATCTCAAATGAAGGCAGATGGTGGGATAGGGAACGACTTCCCATGGCCCTGGGTGCTCCTCAGGCATCTGTGGATGATGGAGGCAGCACATACTCCGCTCTCTGTGGCTGCATCCTCCCCTTGCTCATTTTCCTCGAGCCATGGTGCCTGTTGCTGCCAGGGCTCTGGCAAGACACCTTCTGGTCAGGCTCTCCTGGGACCCCCAGAGAAGGCAGGGCACAGACCCGAGGACCTGCCTCTGCTACTGAGAAGCATTCATTTCTTCCCAGATGAGCAAAGACAGGAGCAGGCTGCAGGGCAAACAGGGTCTTGGCCATGTTCAGAAGCCATTATTGCTAACACTCAGCTTTGATTAGCTACTGCAAATGAACGTTCCTACCAGTAGCTGTCTAGACCTGGCTCTCTTCTTGCACTGGTCTCATCTCCTGGGCCACCACAGATGGAGCTGCCTCTGGGGGTCATCAACCACATCTTGGGCAGAGAAAGTGCAGGTCTCCCTGCTCAAAAAGAAATATTTCCAGACTATTTTCCTCCACTTCCTGCAGAAGAGATAATGGTTTTACATCAAAGTGTAAATCATATTGCTGATCCTGGAGCTGAAGTTAAAATCGCTGTGCCAGCCAGAGAGGAATGAGGCTTCCCAGTGCCCAAAACAAGGTGCTGAGGAAATACCACATCCCTACCTGCCGTCCCTGCTGCCTGGTTCAGTGTCCCCATGGTGCTGTTTCAAGCAGCAGAATGAGAAGTCACTGGTAGGTAATGCAGGCATCTGCATTCACACTTGACTCTATTGTTTCATAAGTATTAGCAGAGAGATTGAAAATGTAATTATGATAATTTAGCTAAATTGCAATCTTGCTACAGGAGCTACCAAATTATTTATATCAACTTTTCAGCCTAACTGCCTCAACTCTTCCCTGCCCAGTGGAAGAGGAACCCTTACTGCTCTGGGCTGCCTGCACTGTGTTCCAGTGCAGGCAACCCTCAAAGGCACTTGTGACACAGCACCAAGTGGCAGTTCTTACTCAGCAGGAAATTGGGATGGGAAAAGAGCTATGTGAGAAATAGTGGTGCCGAGGGCTGAGCACTTGGGGGGCACAATAAGAGAGGAGAGCCAGAGGGAAGTGTGCAGGACTGGGAAAGGCAGTGCCCGGCTGCAGTCGGGGCTGGCTGGAAAGGGCAGAGCAACGCTGGGCAGATGATCAGCAGGGCTGGATTCAGGCACTGCCTCTCCTGTCCCTTGGTGCTGAGGGTGTACCTCCCACCATGATCTTTGGAGCTGGAGTGAGCACAGATCCCACTGTGGCAGGACTCAAGGGCTGTGGCATGGCCAGGCCAGCCCGGTGCAGGGCCTGGCTCTGCACACAGACCCAGCAGCAGCAGCTTTGGTGCTGCTGCTCTGCCAGCTCCCTCCAGGAACACTGTCAGCTCTAATTAATGTCACAGTTCAGCTTGTTCATGCATCCGAGCAGACCGCGTGCAACTTCACAATGCCGCGGGAAGAGTGATGAATCCCATCCCAGATTGTGTCTCCCCTGCTTGCCTGTGTTAGAGCAGCAGGGATTTCCAGACCCAGATGTGACATCGAGCATGTCACCCCTCTTTTGTGAGGTGGCAGCAGGACCAGCTGCAGGAGGCAGGCTGCCCAGCTGCCCCCCATTTCAGAGCAGGAGAGTAAGGGAGAAGCTCTACAGGCAAAGCCCTTTACTGTGACCAGTTCTCCAGGGTCCTTCCCACCGTGCTGAGGACACATGGTTGAGGACATATGCTCCTATTTTGGGGCATAGGGACAGATGATGTAAACCACAATGTGCCACCACTGGGTCCAAGACATCTGGGCAGTGGCATGAAAGCCTAGATGCCTGCAGCTAGAAGATCCTGACATTCGTCAATCTTGGGCTATCCAGTTCCAGACCTTGCCCAGTTCCTACCATGAAAGGGACTTGATCTAAGCCCATGTGTGGGAGCTGCGCTCTGGCTTACCACGTCTGAGCATGCAGAACATCTCCCACCTTGGGAAAAAGCATTCTGCAGCCTTTCTCTCACCTCCAGCCCTCAGCAGCAGCATGGACCGCGGTGATCAGGGCTGGATCTTGGAGGGTGCTGGGCAGCTGCAGCCTGGAGCTCAGCTCCTTGTAGAGCTGCCCTGTCGAGCCAAGGGCTGGATTGGGACCTTGTCCTTCATTATATAACTGTTTCTCTGAGTGTTTTTGTAGCGCACAGTCCTCCTGCCAGGCAGAGCCCCCACCGGCAAGGGGGAATGTCATGGTTTTCCGAATGCATAGCTTTGATTTCCTGCTGGGCTGTAGCAGCAGACAGTTCTGCTCCCCCCAGCTCATGCACCTTGCCGGGCATTCACCAAGATTCAGGTCCCTACAAGGCACCAGGCAGCAAGCTGGAGGTGTCACCTTGCCTGGGGTGAGTGATGGAGATGTGGAGAGAAGCAGAACCTCAGGGGCCAGGTCAGTTCTGTTCCTCCATGGGGCTCTTTGAGCCCCGCGGATGAACTGACCTGGCCTGGCCTCTGGGACCCCACGCTGTCCCTGCGCTGCCCTGGCTGCCTGCCCTCACATTCCTGTCCTTGCACATCATCTCCTTCCAGCTGCTGGGGAAAACAGCCCCTGCTGCTACCAGCGGCTGGGGTGAGGAGGGGGAGACGCCTTTGCAGCACATGAGCTCTGCGGGAGCTAGGGCTGCTGCTGACCTTGGAAATGCAGGGTTTTTTTCTTCCCAGCTCCCAGGAGAAGCAGGAGGTTAGGCATAACTGGCTGGCACTGCACCCTGCTTGCAGCACACAGTTTTTTTTCATCATCAGTGGAACTCTGCCCACCCTCACCCAAGAAAACCAGGGGCTGTGCAGTGCTGTCACCCACAACTCCTTGGACAGTTTGATGATAGGTTGCCTGCCCTGTGCCTTCCCTGCAGGCTGAAGTTGGGGATTTTTTCCCCACTGAATAATAAAGAGTTTGGTGTGATGGCCAAGAATTGGGCAATGGGACAATGTGATGCCTTGGGAATGACTAACAGCAGTGGGACAGGTCAGCTGCTCTTCTCCAAGACACTGCTGAGGAGGAAATCCTGACGCCTTCCTGCTTCTTTGAGAGTCACAGTGTGTGTGCTGAAGGTGACTTGGAACTGTCCCAGGGTTGTACTCAATACTGAGTATTGCCTGTAGCCCGCCAAAAGAAAAAGGTTTTCACCAGTAACCTGGTGCCATTCAACCAGATTTCACATCCAGGAGTCCAAAACAGCCCCTCAGCCAGCAGTTCCCACATCATCACTCCTGGTCAGGCACACTGGATGTGCCCTGTGCAAGGCACACCTCCAAACTAAACTGCAAATAATTCTGGATCTAAATCAGAGCTACAGTCTGGGCTAAAAGTCACTTCATGACTTCCCTCATTCCACTTGACCACTGGCTAATTTTTCTGGTTGCACGTGATATTTTTTCCGGTTGTGGATGAGGAAAACCTAAGGATGGGAGAAGGGCATGCTAAGGGCAGAGAAAAACAAGAAGTTGTACGTGGGATCCTGCCAACACTCCCACATTTGTGTGGCCACCCCTCATTTTCAGGAGAAAATCTGTAATATACCAGCAAATACACAGTCAATAAATAGTATTAGCAAAAAGGGCTCTTTTCCCCTTAATCTCTTCATATTCTGGGAGCTGTCATTGTTGCCTGGAATAATCACATGCTCTCTTTAGCCATAACACACTCAGGGAACCTCAGGCACCTGGTGCAGCACCTAAGCTGACTTGCCAAAGCATCAGCCCCACGTGTCTGGTTCAGAGCAGGATCATTGCCTTTCCTGGTGTTGTGTTGTTATTTTCTGGCCAATTCATCACACACTTCCTGCTGGGTCAGAGATGTGTGAAGCTCAGCGTTCAGCCTTGCTGTGCTGGAAACTTCCTCGGCTGGCCCACCAAGCCCAGGCAGGGCAGTGATTTGCACCAGGGGCAGATAGCAGTGCTTCACATGTAATTCTGCAAACATCTGTTCCCGCATTTGACTTCTTCCCACACAGTTCAAACCTACTGGCAGAGCTATCAGGCTGCCTTTGCTCTCCATTTGCCTGCCTGTCCCCAGGAAAGCAGCGGTGGGATGGGGCTGCCGGCTGTTGGGGAGCAGTGTCAGAGCCTGTGCTGCTCTTTGCACAGCCCTCACGCCTCCGCTGCGTCAGGGGCTGATTCACCATCCCCAGCCGTAAGGCTGAGTTAGTGCTGATGGATGGAGCCTGATCGACAAGGGAATGTGTCTCTGCCAACAGCCCGAGCAGGAGCTGTGCCACGCTCAGTGGGACACTGTCAGTGGGCAGCAGCTCTGGCACAGGGGCTGGCAGCAGCCCTGTCACCGAGCAGAGACCATAGAACAGTTTGTCCTCTAGGTATGGGAGCAAGCCTTTCCCAAAGCCCTGCTGCACCTCCCCACACCAGCCCATCAGCCAGCAGTAGGCTTTTCAGCTTAGCAAGAAGCTAGTTGTTTAAAAGGAAAAAACAGCAGCAGCTCAGCCTTTTACTCAAATCTGTTGGAGAGAAGGTCTCGCTCTCTCCTCCTCTCCTTTCTCTAGGAAGATGCTCCTTCAAACTTGCTGTGTGGAAAATAAAATGACCTTTTTCTCTTCACATGCACTTGTTCTCATTTGCAGGCCCAGGCATGCTGCTATGGGGAGAGCAGGGCTGCTAAGCATACATGAATAACCTCACACCAGCACTGCAGACATACATATGATTTTTTTTTCTATAGTTCTAGTACCAAAATATCCCAGGCATAAAGGGATTTCGACTCTACAGCTAATCATCTATACAGGCCTCTAAGGAAAACTGCACAGTAGCCCTGCTAATGGCTTCAGGGGGAAATGCTTCAGGCCCTGGCTGCTGCTGCTGCTGCTCAGGGAATTGTGCTTTTAGCTCTAGCATGCGATAAAAACCTTTTCTCACTGTCGCAGACAGGATGGCTCTTCTGGAGAGAGGAAGGCATTGACTAAGCTAAGGCCATTAACCACCTTTAAGCACACACTGGAGGATGTAAAGCAAACACCACCCAGTCATTCAGCAACCGGGGTTGTTAACTAACCCCCGTGACTCCCCCGGCGTGCCGGCTCTGCTCCCCAGGTACCGCATTGCTCCCTACTCCAAGCACTGCTTGCTCCCTCTGCCCTGGGAGAGAGCAGGCAGTGGCAGAGAGCTCTGGGCATAGACCTGGGGCACTCACCTCAGCCCAGGGCACTGAAAGTTCCCTGCTGCCAGCCAGGCAGTCTGACAAGCTCCATCGTGGGGAAAGCACTTTGGGATAAGTCTCCCTGGTGTTTCATTTCCCCTTTCATGCCCCTTCCCTTCCTGGGAAATGCAAAGGGAGCTTTGTGTGAGAAAAAGCAACAAGACACTATTTCTTTAGCAAGGTGTGTCTCAGCAGTGCCAACCTGAGTGTGCTCAAATCCAGCAGCGGCCACCATCACCTGCTCCATCTCGCTGCCCATCACAGGCAGACTGTGACCTGGGAAAGAAGGTGCCCATTCTGAGGGGATTCCTCCCTCTCCCGATTACCCCTTGCCATGAAAGCCACACCATTGTGCTTCCCTCCTCTGACTGACTCATACTGAGACTATAGTCTCACTGGTGCGGTGGCAGATTTTGCAATGGATTTTAATGAGGTATTTACAAGTTCTGAGGCAGGCTCCTTGCACAAGGAGTGTGTGGCCTGGCCCTGGCAGCTGGTTGGGCTTTTCATTGACATTCCTAAGACTCCACCGATTGCACAGGCACAGTGGAAAACATTCCGACATCAGAAATGCCAGATTAATTATCTCTTAATTGATACCTCCACTTGGGGACAAATGAAACCGGAACATCTCTCCTGCCCTAGGAGCCTGCCACTTACAGATTTACAGCTAAAAATACCGCGACAGTCCCGTGGCTAATCAACTTCACTGCTTACCCTGGCTGAGGTTATGAAATTGTCTCAGGCTGGCACTGTGAGCAGCGAGGGACCAGCTGCAGCACCTGGATGCAGGCGACGTGAGAGCTGTGTGGTATCCCCAGCGCCCAGGCGAGGGGCAGATACCCCCAGGGCAGCCTCAGGGCCCCGAAGTTTGGTTTCTCCAGACTAGGACCCAGGCAGGACCCCTGACAAGAGGTTTCTCGCACGTTCCTGCGCATCCTGCTAGAGGCTGCAGAGAGAAAACCTCATCCCTGTGTCTTTTAAGAGTCCTTAAGTGGCCATTATGTTTCCCAGTAATGTAACATTTCCAGCGAGCTCGGGAATCACGCTTGATGCTTGAAACAACCTTTTTGTGCAATGCTCTCCTGCACTTGCAACATATCCTAAGGGGTCTCTCCGCCCCAACTCCTTACAGGAATCCACACACAAAGGCCAAATTGCCAGTGACCCCAGTTTCTTTTAAGTTACCATTATCTTTATTTTCTTCACATATGTGCAAACAGAGGAGATCGCAATGGTGGTGTTCTTAAAAATAACAAAATGTATTTGCATACATTTCCCTATGTACAGGTGAACAGCCACAAGTAGTCTTCTTTTGCACAGCAAAAGATCTAGAGCATCGAGACCGGGGACAAGACCGGGGCCCAAAAAAAAGTCTAACTTAAAAATAATAATAAAAAAAACCCCCAACTTCACAACAGTGCAAACCTCTCGGACACGACAGCACGATGGAGTGACTTTAATGGAGAAAACAGCGGGGGGGCCTCTCGGATGTGAGATTTCTGACTGTAAACAAGGCGCAACACCTCCCTCCCGCCGCCCTCCCCGGGGAAAGCTATTCCAGGAATTTGGCAGATCTTCAAGGGCTGAGCCGGAGGTAAACAGCCCGCGGCCGCCTCCCCTCCTCGGGCCGCGGCGAGCTGGGGTCCGGCTCCGGCAGCCGCGGGAGTGGCGGCCGCTCCCCGGGATGCTGCGGGACGCGGGGGCACCGCGGGGAACCGGCGGTGGGGTCCGGTGCGCCCCGCTGGAGCCGTGCACGCCCGGAAGGGACCGTGCATTCCAGGAGAGGCCGGAAGGAACCCGGTGCGCCCCGGCGGAGCCGTGCATTCCCGGTGGGAACCCGGTGCGCCCCTGCGGCGCCGCTCACGCCCGGAAGGGACCGTGCATTCCCGGTGGGAACCCGGTGCGCCCCTGCGGCGCCGCTCACGCCCGGAAGGGACCGTGCATTCCCGGAGGGAACCCGGTGCGCCCCGCTGGGGCCGTGCACGCCCGGCAGGGACCGTGAACTCCCGGAGGGGTCAGAAGGAACTCGGTGCGCCCCGGCGGGTCCGTGCATTCCCGGAGGGAGCCCGGTGCGCCCCGGCGGCACCGCGCACGCCCGAAAGGGCTCGAGTGCTCAGCCGGTCTCGGGGTCTCCGGGGGGCGGCTGCTCGGCGTCGCTGCCGGGCGGGGCAGCCCCGTCCGTGCCGCCGCTCTCTAGGGAGGACTCGCTGCCCGTGCTTTCCCCGGAAAGCAAGCGGCGGACGCGCAAGTCGGCGCGCAGCGAGCGCAGGTCGTTGCCCAGGCTGAGCTCGCCCAGGTCGCGGAGGAGCTGGCCCAGCTCTGGGCTCTCGCCGCGGCCGGTGCCGGGGCGCAGCAGCTCGCCCTCGGGCTCGCCCAGCGCTTCCAGGATGTCTTCGCAGTCGCAGTGCATGGCCCGCTCTTCCTGCTCCTCGCCCAGTAGGTCCTCCGTGATGGAGCCCAGCTTGGGCGCGCTGCGGCTCCGCTCCACCGGCGGCTTGTAGCAGCACTGCCCGTTGAGCAGCTTGCGCAGCGGCACCAGCGGGATGCTCTGCTCGCCCACCAGCTGCTGCTGCTGGTGCCGCGCGTCGTCCCGCTTCTTGAGCCGGCGGAACTCGGCCAGTGCCGTGGCCGAAGTCTGGTAGAGCAGCAGGGCCATAGCCTTCGCCTTCTCGGGTTTGGAGACCAGCACGGCGTGGCAGCGCAGCATCACCGCCTTGTGCTTCAGCTCGTGGCGGTAGATCCAGGCGAAAACACGGGGCAGGCGCGGGTCGGCGACGCAGTAGGTGACTCGGTGCAGCAGGTAGAGGTGGCCGGGCCGGCGCAGCCCCTTGTCCTCGGCGTGGGCCATGCGGATGCCCTGCGCGCTGATGGTCAGCTTCATCTTGGTGCCCTGCCGGCCCGCCTCGCTCTTGCTCCAAATCTTGCAGACGGCCAGGTCGGTGCAGCCCTCACCTTTGGACTGGATGGTGGTGGCGTTGCCCAGGTAGAGCACAGTGTACGTGGGGTCTTCGCTGGTGACGCGGAATTTCCGCCGCTTGGAGCGGAACATGCTGCCCACGCGGTGCAGGGCGCTCTCGGGGCAGGCGCGGGCCAGCGAGGTGAGGGCCGAGTAGTGCACGCTCACAGCGTACCCCTTGGGCTTGCTCTGCCGCCGCGCCTCGCCCGCCGCCAGCTCCACCTTGCTCCGCTTCCAGGGCAGCATGGCCCCGCGGAGCCGCGGCTAGGCGCCGCGCCGACGGCTCCGGGCGCGGGGGGGCATGCCACGGCGGCGGCGGCGGCT
>VZRF01007136.1:1562833-1602343 GCA_013396875.1 Vireo altiloquus
CCGGCCCGGCCCCTGTCCCCTCCCCGCTCGCGGCGGAGCGCGGCCCCCAGCGGGGGACAACCGCCGGTGCCGCCGCTGGCATGGAAGAGCGGGGACCCCCGTGCGCCCCGGCCAGCCCCACCGCGCTCCCCACGGCCACATTCGGAGGGTGGGTGCCATAGCGCTCTCCTGCAGCTTTCGTCTGCACGGGCGGGATGAATGGAGAGGGCACGCGGGGGATCCGTCTGCCCAAAACCCCATTAAACTGATAAAAATCGCAAGGCCACTGCGGGACCCTACGCTCTGGGACATCCCACGGCCGGGAGAGCTCTAGCCTCAGCTGCCTGCCCGGCCAGGGTGTGCCATGGACAAGTCCCTCTCTTGCAACATGATCTTTCCTTTGGTTTGCTTAGTCCGGTTCTGAGAGCTGAAGGGCCTGCAGCAAATACTAGTTATTATGTATGAGTAATCCTTTGCTCTTTATTTATATGCAGCAGCCGAAGAACAAGAAGCTATCTTGTAATTTCTTGTTGGGGTTGCTGAGTACACTCACAGACATAATGAGAAAGTTGGTCTCAGTGTTGTTACTATAGGTTTTTGTACCATGTATCATATCCTTGCCAGAAAGAACAGAAATTCCAGTGCTGCTGATAATGGCACTTCATCAGGGTTTGGATAAATGCTTGACAAAAGGGGGGCAGTAGGTACTCGTGCAGTAAATAGGTAAACACCTGCCTAAATTATTTGACAAATCATTTCTAGAGTTTGGATCAATTAAACCAGTATATAATTATAGTTGTTGTTGTTACTGTTATTATTATTACTATCATTACATCATGCCATCTAGCAAATTACTTGGGAATTGCAAGTAACCACAGTGACCAGCATCAAACTATTAAAAAGCACTTGCCCACTTGCTTTCCCCCTCGCTGGAGAGCAGCATGGTCAGCACCATCCCTTGAGACTGCTCAGCCACAGCTCGTACCAGGGGATGCCTGGATGCAGCCATGGTTTCCAGAGGTCAGTGGCAGGTGTGGGTCAGTAACATGCTGCATTTCCTGTCTTCAGCATCTCTAATATAGCAGTTTGACAGTGTTAGGAAGGCTGTTGCTTGCCCTGAGAGGTGAATGGGTTAGTGCTCCCATTTTCCAATGAGAAAACTTCAGTTCGAGAGCTGCATGGGCTGGGTGTGCCCCAGTCAGTGCACACGAGGTGTTGCAGGGCCAGAGCTGGGGGAAACCGGCCAGGCCCCTCTGCGTGAAGCCCAGCATTGCTAGGATGCACATTTGGGCTCAGCACCATGCTGAACCAAGCCCTCTCCCTCTTCGACAAAACCCCACTGGGACCTCACAGGAGGGCAGGTGAGGGGCTGAGGTCTGCCCCGGCCACAGTGCCCAGCAGCAGCCGCACTGGGGGATCTCTGCTCTCAGCCATGATGCAGTCTGGGTGCTGGGCACCCACTGGGAGCCCCCATGGTGCTGTCGGTGTGGGGGGCAGGAGGGACTGTGTGTTATGCTGCAGCCTGCGTGCTATCCTGCAGCTCCTGCCATCCCACTGCATCGCAGGGAGAAAGACTTTGGTTCAGCTCCAAGTAGCATTAAAAGTGCTCTTCTTTTGTCTTCTTTGTCTTGGAAGGCTGCTGTGTACATAAAATAAATCCAATGGCTTGAGGTGACATCTGACACCCACACATGGTGCGGCACTCCCACAGTGCCTGAAGATCTGCCTCCTCTCCCTCAAGGTGTCCTGCTGAACCACAGCTCCTCGGATCCATGGCTGCCCCGTGCTGAGCGGCTGCCAGCTGCCTGAGCAGTGCCTGTGAGCTGCAAGGCCAAGAGCAACCCTGCCTGCTCCTCTGAGACGCGTGGGCACAGCAGTCTCTCCATACGAGGGAGTTGCTTTGGCAAAACCCTGCCTGCCTCCAGCTGTGGGCAGAGGAGCCTGTTCTGAGCCTTGGGCTGGCAGCTCAGCAGGCAGGTGTTTGCTCTGGGTGGAATGGAGCAAGCAAGGAGGTCCACACACTTTCCTGTGGTGCTGCCTCTAGAGGGAGGTTAGAGTGGGGGGCTGGTACTGGTGCTGGTACACAGACGGTGCTGATAATGATGCCCACAGAGGTGTTTGCAGAGTCATGCTGGGCTCTGCCATCCTGATTGAAGTGATCGGTGATCAGGAATGTAGACTTCAAGTTTTCACAACATGGCTCGTGCAAGCTGCTGAGCCCCATGGCTCTCCCACAGCCCTTGGGCATATTTGTCTGCAAAGCCCAATGGTGTGTAATGTGAGGAGGAGATCTGACCCCTTTGCCCTCCTCATAGCCTCTCCAGGCTCAAGGCAGCAGCACTGCCATTTCTGCATTGCATTCTCAGGGTAGAGATTTCCTTATCAGCACCTCAGAGACCTGCTGGGGGCTCCAGATGGTGGCTAGGGAGCAGCAGCGCCCCAGAACACCTGCCTCCGTACCAACTGGAAGTGCAGCAGCAGGGAAGGTGTCTTGTGGTCACATCCCTGCTTGAGAATGGAATCTGTCTTGGTTCAGTTGCTCAGCATGCTTGCTCACCAATCGCTGTGCCAGACCATTGAAGCTTTCTTTGCTTCATTAATGGGCCCGGTTAGTTCAGGACCATCTCTTTCCTGCTGTGTGGAAACTCCTTGAATTCTGGGCATGGGCTATTGCCACATGCTTCAGCAGCTGAAGAGCACATTACAGATTGTGGTGGTCTGTGATGGCAATTCCCACACAAAATGCTCTCAGTCCTGTGCTGGGCTGAGGAGCTGTGCCACAGCCTTTGGGTGAAGTCTGGCAGCAGGGAGCAGCCCAGTTAAGTTTGGGACACCTGCTCCATGCTTGAGGCTGTTCCTGTGGTGTTGGATGTCTGTATTTCAATTGCCAGGAGGAGAAGCTGAGGCACAGTGAGAGAGGAGCCTGCCCTTTGGGGCCAGGGCATGCTGCCTGGTTCCCAGTGAGCACAAGGCTCCCTCCTGGCCTGCAAGATCAGCAGCACCCGTAATGTGTAGGACTTGCATGCTGAGGGCTTATCTGCATAGTGCTGTAGCCTGAGGGGAGTGCAGCAGCCTGCTCTCTATTTATGCAATATCCCAGCAGCTACCGAGCATCACCTGCCTGCGTGCACGCATGGAAATCCTGAGCGAGGCGTGGGAAAATCTGTAAGATACCATCTCTGCCCTGTGGCCCAGAGCCAGCAGCATGGTGAGTGCTGCACTTGGCCCTTGGCAGACCCCAATCCCTGCCCCACTCCATCTCTCTCCTGCCCTGGCCATTCCAGTCTGCACTGGAGCCCGTGGTCACACCCCACCCGGAGCCTGTAGGTTCTGGGGTGCATGGTGTCTCAGGGGCACAGACAGGCAGATGGCTGCCCAACACCTCTGTTGGAGGAACTGCCGGGCCACCCATGCTAGCTGCCCTGTGCAGTGTGGGGAGATGCCAGGGTCTGTCTGATGGGAGAGGGTGAAACCCTGCAAGGAGCAGCCCCACTTCAGGGATGGCTTTTGTGCCAAGCAGCTGGAATTGGATCTCTAGTTCGGGAGAGTGGTCGGGAAAGGTGCTGGGGAAAGTTGATATGACAAGACCAAAATAATTCACGGGAATGTACTGATTTTGTCAGTGTATGAAAACATGTCAGGCTTTCAGGTAGCAATAGAACTTCTTGTGTTGCAGCAGCTGAAGTGACAGAGTCAAAGTGAAACACTGCAAACGGCATTTCAATATGTTCCAAAACAAAGTATTTCAGAGTCTCTGTAACTATGCAACATGTCGAAGTTTTGACTCTTTGTTCCAAACCGGGACAAAGGAAACGCTGAACTGTCAAGTTTTTCCATGAAGCGGAAAGACTGAGCGGCTCCTGAGCCTCACAGGCCATCAGTGGTGGCAGGCAGGGTGCCATGGCCCCCAACCCCGCCAGCCGTCATCCAGGTCTGGCCAGCAGCAAGTGCGGATGTCTGCCTGTCACCAGGAGCGGGAACAGCCTGAGACGAGTTAGCAGGGCAGGGGACAGCATGACCTGCTCAGGGAGAAGGGTCTTTAACAGCCTTTAATGGAAGCCGCCTGCCACCCCTCCTGTCTCCTGTGTCTCTGAAGGGGAGCAGCACCTCATCCTGCAGCGGGTGTGCCCTGGCAGAGCTCGGGGCAGGGAGCACATGTGATGCCGGGGCGATGTGAAGACTGTGGGAGGTCCACGCATTGGCAGCCCTGGATTCCCTGGGGGCACCAAAGGTGATGCCAGTGCTGCTAAAGGTGCCGAAGACCAGGAGTACTCCTGGGGCCGGGGCTCTGCGGCTCGGCGAAGCCGTGGTGGTGCCGGCACACCTCTGCCGAGGTTGTTTTTCAGCCACCGAGAGCGGCACACCCCGCTTCCTGCACCGGCGGCCCCGGCGCTTCCTGCACCCGGTGCTATAATTAGAAGGGCAGCCCGTGTCCAATGGAGCAGAGCCCTCCCTTGGGTGTCACGGCACTCCCGGGGGGGCTTGCTGGGTGGGCTTGTGCTGGGCACCCGTCCTCACAACATGCTGCCAGTCAAGGGGCACAGAGGTGGTGTTGGGGCAGCATCCTCTGCTCAAGGCTCCATCCTGGCGGCTGCCACCATAGGGCCGTGTGGAGGGGCAGCAGTGGGCAGCGCGGGTGAGTCTTCCCAGGCAGAGCTGGCACAATGGGAGCTGGAGAAATCCCATCGGTTTCCCATCCAGTGCTTTGTGCCTTCAAAGAGGCAGGCAGCTCTCTCTAATTAACTTGCCCCCACCCTGCCAGGCACAGAGGTGATTTTATCTTCATAGGGCTGGTGGAAGAAGCAGAGTCTAAAACACTTGCCTGAGGTTGCCAGCGGAGTTGGTGCCTTCTCAGAGCTCAGCCTTGGCCAGGCCGCCCTGCTTCAGAGTTTCCCCAGCATGCTGCTCTTTCTAAAGAGGAGCAAGACCTTCACCAAAAGATGGGGAAGCTTGCAGAACAAGCTCCCACTTTTCCTACAAAACCAGTCTGCATCTGAGTACAGCTGGAAAGAAGGGGGTTCAAGCAGCTGCAGTTGTGCACAGGGCAAAATTGTCTTGGTGTTCTTGCAGGGCTGCTGTGGGGAGGGTTTCTTAATAGGTCTGCCTGTCAGGCTGAGGCTGGCAGTACCGCTGAATTGAGCATTGTGAACCTACATGAATAATGAATAGCCATCACATGAATATTTTAGAGACACAGTCCTGAGATCTCCCAGTGCTGCCTTAAAGGAAAATGGAGGAAAAGTTGTCCAGAAAGAACGATGTTTCCTTTAGGCAAAAACTCACTATTATCGTTGGCTTTTGGAAAAGAGCTGCTGCTGCTGCAAAATAATTCTCAGGATTTGCATCAAAAACTGGAGCAGTGGTTTGGCTCCAAGACAGAAGAAGTTGAGAGAGAAACCCAAGTCAGTGATTACAGTGTGCTGGGAGGACAGCAGATTTTACTTTGTCTATGCAATGGTTTTGTGAGAATTCCCAAAGCTGTGGCCACCTTCCAAAGAGCCAGCAGTGCTGGGCACTCAGTGCATTTCAAAGCAGTGGTGAAAGGTTTGGTGATGCACAGGGATGCTTTCTCTCCTGGGATAACACCTTAGTCTAGCCCAAGTGCCTCTGTCAAAGAGCTGAGTTGAACAAACAAAGCCCAGCAGCGAAAATTGTGTTCATTTTGCATGCCGTGGTAGCTGCTGCATCATATGGGAATGGGCTGCAAATCAACAGGTTTATCACACTTCCCAGCAGCATGCCCCTCTCCTCCAAGCTCTCCTTGCCTGGCTGCATTCTTGGCATGCACGCTCTGGTGCCAAGGTGCCTCTGTGCAGCTCTTGTGACAGCAACTGTACCTCAGTGTCCCTTTTCACTGTGTGTGATTAATTCATGCATAAACGTCTTCTAGGAGCAGCAGACTGTCGCATTCAGGTAAGACCAGTAGCAGCCTGTCTTGCTCAGGTAGGCACAGCAGAGCAATGGGAGAGGGATGAGAAATATGGCAATTAGAAATATGTAATTGCCACTCTAGCTCTGATGTTTTTGTCACTTGGATGACCCAGTCTGTATCTCCTTCAGCACTGCTCTGCTCAAAGCGATCCTCACAGTGCTGCTAGCATCATCAGACAGAAATAATTCCTTGGTGTTGATAAAGTGCCCAGAAATGTATCTGTTGCAAGAATGAAGGCAATTTGGGCATTGCTTAAGTAGGTCCCACAGAGGTGGTAGAAAATACCTGCAGTTAACTGTCCCTGAGCTTCAGTCTGGAAATGGGGAAAGGTGGTGGGGAAAAGGGCAATGCATGGGAAAAACATCCCAACCTAAATGCAGAGATCTTTATTCTTCAGGTTATCCCCAAACCTCCCAGCCCCAGGATGCAGTGGGAAAAGGAGCAGGCCACCTTTTCCCACCGCATCAGCACTTCTGCCTGTCCCTGAGTGTCTGTTCCCAGTTCATGCCACTGGATGCAGCTGCATGTGTCCCATGGAGGTCCATTGAGCTCTGCATTCTTTACTGGCAGAGTCCCCAGCCAAAGACCCCGGTGGTGCTGAGGCTGTGCTGCCAGGGCTGTGCCAATGGGATTATTAGAGCATTCTGCCTGAGGTGGGCAGCCTGGGAACGGCACTGCACGTGCCTCAGATGTGGGGTTAGAAGTGCTGCCAGACCTGAGGCGTGGGGATCGGCCAGGCTGGCTGGCTGCTCTGGCTAGTGATTATGCATTGTAGAGGGAAAGTAACTTTTAACTGAAGAACAAAAGAAAGACAATAATGAGCACTTCTATTACTGCTTGAGTGCCCACATAAAGACTTGAGATGGTTTTATTAAAGATGACTTGATTAGAAATGATTTTACTAAATCTCTGCCTGCTGTCTGTAGCCCACTAGCCTTTCATTGAAGCACCTCGCCTAAATGAAAAGCCGACTGCTGAGTCCCCTTTCATCTCTCTTATTTACCTTTAGGAAGCAAAGGAGGGGCCAGACCAGGCTGGTGGTGGTGGTGGCAGAGCCGGCAATGAGCATGGCAAAGGTTCAGACGTACTTGGGAAATTTATGCCATACAGTTGCTGGCTTTGAAAAGAAGAAGAAAAGAAAAACTGTGTCTTCCTAATGGGTGTTTATCATGGGGAGGCATCACAGAACAAGAAAACTGTGTCTTCCTTATGGGTGTTTACCATGGGGAGACATCAGAGAGCAAGAGAAAAAAGAAAGAAGAGAAAAGAGAAGAGAGAAAAGACTACTCCTGCCCAGGCGGTTGTGCATGCTGCCATGCTGTTAGTGGCCAGCTCCTGAAGTTAAGCTTTGCCTGCCTCTGTTTTCCAGGGATTAGACAGATTATTCTCCAGTTACAACTGATACACATGAGAGAGTCATATCGAAAACTGTCTGTCCTTAACCCAACACCCATAAAGGAGAAATGCTTCATAAATCAGTTCAGTGAGCAAGTACAGGTCAAGTTGTTTATTAATTTAACCTTCTCTCCCATCTTGACCCAGACCAGCCACAACTGCTGCTGCCAAAATCCATTCAATGATTCCCTGGCTGGGCATGCAACGTCCTCTGTCTGGCAAAGATGCCCAGACTCTAGCTAGATTTTGCCAGCAACCTCATAGTGTACCTCCCACTGCTGCATCCAGGATCCTGCTTTGCCACTGTCATTCCTCACATGTGCCGTTTGCTATATTGGACAATGGACATTGGGGAAGGGGAACCTGCAATGGGCTGGGTGTGTTACAGGGCACGGGGCCAACCTCAGCCCCAGGAGCTGGTGGCTTTCCCCAGAGGGACACACAAACCCCTGCCCCCATGGCTGTCTGCCGGGCAGGGTTTCACATGGTGTGGTTTGATACCATCTGCAGCACGCCGAACTAGCGAGTGGAACCGGCCCCACTGCCGGCGGCACTGCCGTGGGCTGGGGCTGGCAGCCCTGCGTGTCACCCCACTGCGAGGGCCTCCTGCTGCAGCACCGACCTGGGGTGGGAGTGAGCCGAGCCCCCGCGCTCATTATTGCTGGGGCTGGTGGCTGCTGTGGGAGAGGTTTAGACCTCGGCCTGAGCAGAATGCCATAGAGATGTGTGTCCATGCTGAGCACCACAGGGTGGGAGGGGTGGAAGGATGGACAGATGGATGGATGATCACACAGAACCAACTGGGTTGGAAAAAACCTCTGATATTGAGTCCAACACCACATCAATTAGACCATGGCACTAAGTGCCACATCCTTAAACACCTCCAGGGACGTGACTCCACCACCTCGCTAGGCAGTCCGCTCCAACGTCTAATCACCCTTTTTGTGAAGAAATTCTTTCTTACGTCCAACCTAACCCTGCCCTGGTGCAGCTTCAGCCCGTGTGGGGCTGGCCCGGTCGCTCCCGGTGCGATGGCACCGCCTGGCGGCAGGCGCGGGGCGCGGCGGGGGCGCGGGGCGGCGGAAGGGGCCGGGCGGCGGAAGGGGCGGTGGGACCGGGCGGGGGAAGGCGGTGATCGGCCCTCCCCTTCCGTCGGCGGTGCGGCGACGGCGGCACATGGGCAAGAAGCGGAGCGATGGGCTCGGGCGCTGCCTGCAGCGGCAGCGTGGGCTGGAGCGCCGCGGCACCTCCTCATGGGTGAGCCGGGGGGCCGGGGGGGCGGGAGGGAGGTCGGGGCGGCCCGGGCTGACGGTGGTGTCTTGTTCCGGCAGCTTCACGTCAGCGAGGTGGTCGCCGAGCGCGGCCCGGAGCTGCGGTCGGCGCCCGAGCAGAGCCCGCTGGAGGAGTTCCTGGCCACGGCCGAGCTGGCCGGCACTCGCTTCGTGGCCGGTGAGCGGCTGGGCCGGGCCCGGGGGTGCGACTGGGCCGGGGGCAGATATGGGGGCTGGGGACGGGATCCCGGTGCTGGGGACCGGGGATGATACGGCGCCTCTTCTGGGATGGGTGAGTGGGAATGGGGGTGGCAGTGGGTCTGGCCGGGCAGGAACTGGGGGCAGGTGGTGAGGCCCTGAGCCAGGACTGGCGTTCAGCAGGGGCAGGATGGAGTGGCAGGGCTGGGGACAGGTGGCTTTGGATGACTGTCTCTCTTCCGGCAGAGCGTCTGAATGCCCAGATCGTGTCTGCCCAGAGCTGCACGGGCCTGCTCACAGAACAGGAGGCCCAGCATGTTCGGCAGCTGCATCAGGAGAATCAGGAGTTCTTACGCATCCCACGGAGGTGAGTTCTGCAGGCTGGGCCTGGATGCCCCTTGGCTGAGTGGGGCTCTGTGGCTGCAAGCCTGAGGACAGCCCTCAGGCTGGTAATACCGTGCTTTTGGAGAAGCCTCTAACTAGCCTGCATGAGCTGGCTGTAACCCACAGCACAGGTCCCTGCTGCCATGTGAGTGCTGCCAGTGCCAGCCTCTCTGGCCCGATGGTGTTGCTTTCCTGCCCAAAGCTTAGCACTGCTGGAGCAGGTGCATCCGGGCTGCCTGGTGTGCCTTTCCAGAGCTCTGTGCGTGGTGAACAGAGAGATTAATCCCTCATCTTAAGGACCCTACAAACCTTAGGTTAAGAAAACAGCTTTGGGATATCTGGTTTACATGCTCTCAGCTAATGGAGTTTGGAAGGAACAAGGAAAGAAGGTGTACTTAAAGCTGCATGCACATCTGACCCACTATCTTGGCATAGCTGAATGTGTGGTGTTTATGTTCTTTATGTTTACTGATGTAATGTAGCTGGACTGACTGCTATTTCTGACCATTCAATCCAAAATGTGCTTGTTACAGGCCACGCTGGGATAGGACAACCAGTGCAGAGGACTTGAAGCAAGCAGAGAGAGAGAGCTTTCTCGAGTGGAGGCGACAGCTTGCCCAGTGAGTATGCTGCTTGTGGCTGGGTAAGTAGCTGGTGGCATTTAGTGACACAGGAGACAGTGTGTTGTACTTATCCTTATTCGATCAATAAAACTAACATGTATTCAGTATAGCCCCCTATACTTGTCCTGGGAGGCTGGACATCCCAGCCATAGTCCAGATGTGTCTTTGTGGTCAGCTCTGCAAAGCTGTTTTGTGTGTGCGTGTTCTTTTATAATACTTCAGGCTGGCATATGGTGTTCTCCATTTGCCTGTGAAGTAGAGGGTTACTGGATGTGTCTTGTAAGAGCAGCAGTGCTGCTCTGAATAGAAGGCAGTGCTGCCAGCATGCATTTGACAGCTTGTGCTTGTCTGGTGTTGCATCCGCTGGCTTGGAGAGTTGGGTGGTATCTGCTCACACCCTGCAAACCCATGCTTGCCCTGAGTAAAGTTGTTCAGGTGGTGGTATCAACAAGTTAAAGGCTGTATAGAGGTATTTCAGGTACCATCCCCAAATTTCATTATTTTTTCCAAGTGGTACTCAATTAAGAAACAACTGCTGGCAACTGGGATAACTTCTCTCATTTGCTATTGTGGCTCTCAAGTTTCAGAAGCAGACTCTTGTTGAGTTCTTGTTCTTTCCATCTCCTACCACTTCTCCATTGGCAAGATCAGGAGCCATTGTGTCAGTACTAAAAGAGTGCCACTGATAGCAGTTTACCTAGGTGCTTATCTGTTTGAGAAAACATCAGAAATAGTACCTACATATGAGTTTGGTTTGATCTCTGCGAAACTAAAGCCTTTGGATCTAGGGAAGAAGTGTTAGTGAGCTTACAGCCTGCTATGGACTAAATGTGACATCATTTTTTCTGTTTTGCCTTAGCCTTGAGGAAGAAAAAAAGTTAATTTTAACGCCATTTGAAAGAAACTTGGAATTTTGGCGTCAGCTTTGGAGAGTCATTGAAAGAAGGTAAAGTCTTGCACTATCCACTTTTAAAAAATGATGTTCAATGTATTTTCATGAATTACGGCTTTGAGACAAGATTCAAGTGTCTGAGCACAGGAAAAAAAAATAGGTTAACAATGTTTTATTATCACTACTGCAGTGATTTTGTTTGGAAGTGCTCAAAATGTGATTTGAAGAAGGTCAGCTGCTTAGTGGTGCCTGGTAGCTCTCAGCACTGTGATCTGCAGGTGGCTCACTGTGAGTCTCTGAAGTTTCTTCAGAGGCTGCTGCTGCTCTTGGCCTCCTGCAGTAACTCTGTGTGGGAGGCCTCCTTTGAGAAGTGTCTTTGAGGTCTCTTGCCAAGGTTAACCCCTTCCCCTCTTTCCCAACCACACAGCTGCAGCTGATGTTCAGGGGCAGGAGGCAAGGACTAAATAATTTTGGGAAAGAAGGAACCTCTTGGTCCTTTGCCACACAGAGAAATGTACACAAGACAACAGGCTGTCATATCACAGGAATGGCTTTGTTTTCTCTGCTGAGCTGTAATACAATAAAAGTGCTATCTGCTATGTTAATCTAAGTGGGGCATTTAATTTCACTAGTAATTAAGTTTGAGATCATCTCGTCTCACTTTCCTAAAATTGAAAAATACTTCACCAGTGAGGTCATGGTGAGCTGGTCCTTTCACAGAAGGGGCTTTGTACTGAGGGCTGCTGGGCCTTTGGCTGGGAGAGTGCTGGTCAGGAGCATCCATTGTAGGGTATAATGATGTGCAGTGTGATTGCCCAGGGTGACTGGAATGTGTTATTAATGCCTTTCTGCTCCTGTTGAAGTTTTTAATTTCATGTAGAGTGAGGATGCTGTCTCGGAAGTGAATGGAAAAGTCACTCAGTCCTTTAACCTTTGCAGATAATTTGATCTGTTATCAGGCTTTTCCATGTGTTTGCTTCAAACTAGTTCCCAGCAGTGTGATTGAGTAACTTCTCTGTATCCCATCCCAGTTCCATGGTGTCAGCTTTCTCTCGTATTGATCTTAGAATGTCTCTAACTGTGCAGTCCCTCTTTGTACCCATGTGGCTTATTAAATTATTCCCATGGGTGGGATTATTGATTTTTTTTTTTCAATACCTAACAAACTGCCTAGTGAGGCTTGGAATTCTTCCATTTGACCTGTGATATTCTGAAGCTGTCCTGACTTAACAGAAATCTCTGTCAAACAAATAGAATTAAATTGCAAATAGAATCAATAGCAAATTTAGAATACATGCTGGTATTATAAATTACCTGCCTGGAGAAGTTCTAGTGGAAGAGGCTGTAGTTAAATTTTCCCCATCCTTTTGACAAAAGAAGCATGTATGCCTTTGGGATCTGAAATCCTTGCATTTAATTACTGTGTAGAACTAATGAGTCCTGCTCATGTATGTGGTGGCGATCTGGTGTCTGGGTTTGGAAGGTAGTTCCTAAAAGCATGTTGCAATGCCTTGCTTACAGGGGGAGCATTATGTTTTACTGAAATCTAAGGCTATTTTTCCATTGTTTTGTGCTTTTTTGTCACAAAAAAGAGCACGGAGAAAATTTTGAAAATGCCCGATATCAAATGCTTAGAATCTACAAATCATTTATGAGAGACTTTGTACATCTTGTTCCATACAAAAATCTTGCTGTATAGGTAAACCACCTCTTCTGTCTGTAAACATCCTGCCACAGCTGAGGATGAGAATAGACAGAAATAAAGTTGCATTATCACAGTTTTTAGTACCACTCTAAAAGATGGAGTACCACTACTGTGGTTCTTGCTTGCTGAGCATTTCTGAAGGGTAGATGGGTTGGCAAAACTAGCATGTTGTCTTCCTCCTTGCTGGCTGTGCAGTTGTATAGAAGAATGATCCAAGTGAGGAGAAAACACTGTACTGCAGTTCTGGCTTGTAGCACGAGCATGGCTCTGTTCAGCACGTGGGCTGCTGAGATGCTCTGGTGTTCAGTAAAGGTATTTAGTACGATAATACAGTTAAAACTATTAAAATTCCAAGCAAAATCTTGAAGTGAATAATTGCTGTGCCTTATTGCTTCCTTTGAGGCAGGGTAAGAAGGAATACTTCACAGAGCTTTCCTTTACTTTTGCAGTGACATTGTAGTCCAGATAGTAGATGCCAGAAACCCCCTTCTGTTTAGATGTCAAGATTTGGTAAGTAAACCACTTTCTTGAATGTTGTCTTAGTTTTATTTCTTAATGTTTACGTGATATAATTTTTGATTAATGCATTCAGCCACCTTGAAGCTGTTTTGCTGTTGTGCCTAAGTGAATATGTTATTAATTTATGCAAGTATTCTGGCAGGAAATAATTTTTCTTTGTCTTTTGGTATTTCACACAGAATGTTGTGGATTTAGAGGCACTTCTGCAGATGTTACATTGGAGATATTATATTATTCCTAATTACCCATTAGAAGTGTCCTCTCTTAAAGGAATTGTTTTATGTGAAAGCATAGTGGAATAAAAGTGGGTGAGGATTACAAAGGATCAAGAATTATTGAAGTGACAAGTTTGTAATGATAGACTAGAACCCTGCATCAGTGAGGTGTGAAATTGCTCAAATAGTTGCCTTAGGAGCTCCTGCTGCAGGGTGCTGATTAATATCTTGTCACAGCTCTAAGCAGACAAGGTGTTTGCACACATAGCCAGCAACAAGCTGTATTGTGGTAGTTGCATGCTCCAGTTTGTTCTTGTAGCTGTCTGCTGAACAGCACTTCCACCAAGCCAGGGATGGTAAGCTTGGCTATGCTCGTGTGCAGCTGGATGGAGTAACTTGTCTTGCTGCGCTTGCATTATCTTGGGGGGAGGAGGAGTTGAAACCAGAGTACAAACTCATCCTTCTTTTGCTTTCTTTAGGAAAGTTACGTTAAGGAAGTCAGTAATGACAAGGAGAACATGATCCTGATCAACAAAGCAGATTTGCTGAGTGAGGAGCAGCGTGCTGCTTGGGCACAGTTCTTTGAGAAAGAGGGTGTCAAGGTGGTGTTCTGGTCAGCTCTGGCAGAGTGTGAACGGCTGTGCGGAGAATCAAAGGTACTGTAGATGACCAGTTCAGACTAGGTCCGTGCTTTGCAGCTATTCTTGTGATATACCTGAGCACAAAAGGATTATTTTAAAGACCTGTGCAGCTATAAAACAGCATTTGAATGATCAATTCAGAGATGACAGTCAGGAGAGTAAAATGGTGAACAAAGTGTAGAACACAGAAACAGCCCTTGTAGATCTGCTTGCAAAGTCTTAACTCATTGAAAGAGTTGGAAACTTTTCCAGGAGGGATACTGTGAGGGATGGAGTTATCTGTACAGAGGTTTTTTTCTTTCCCAGAGTGGGGAGGTGTTTCTTGGAGAACCTAAAGTGTCTGAAAGCCATTTTTACCCAGTGGAACAAACTGAGTTGCTGCCCCAAATTACATGTTATCAGTAGGTGTCACTTTCTTCTGTTATGACCATTCAGCTGTGGAATATCCCCTATCTCCTTTCAAAAATACCTACTCTGTCCAGCTGGTTTACAGTCCTTGTATAAAATGTTTTTACAGACTGATTTAAAAGTGAGACTTGTGAAGGTGTTAGTTCTGTTCTCCTTTTTGGGGAAGAAAGGTCAAAATACTGTTGTGAAAAGATCTTCCTTTTTGAATGTAAATTCTTTGCAGGGAAGAAATGTGGAGTTGACTGAAAATAAAACAGCTTGAAATTATTTTGATGAAATATTTAGACATGAAACAAAATGGCATTGTGTGCTGAACATTTTGAAAAAATAACATTCATTCCTTTTAGTAGGAACACTTAATTATAAAGAACTAGTGTGGGTGTGCACACATTGATTCTGGAGAGAAACTTCTTAATGACTTCACAGAGAAGCTGTGAACAGTCCCTCTTGGAATACTTTTGCCATTCTCCTGAAACGGGCTAGTTGTTCTACATCCTGCTTAAGACCTCTAGAAAGCCTCTGTGTGAAGTACAGACTGAGTTGTCAGCTCTTGGGATCTGGCTGATGGAAATACAGCTGCCTGCACTGCAGCAGCTGCAGCCAGCAGCACCACTTGGTGTTGTTTTTGCGTTTCACCTCTGAACTGCTCTTCCCACAGGAACTGGGTGCTGAAGGGGGAGCAGAGCACCCGAGTGGTTCTGAGGATGAAGGCTCCAGTCAAGAAGACGACAACACAGCACAAGGTAGCACAGAAAGAGCATCCACAGGCAGCACTTGGCAGAGTGTAAACCAGGTTCTGGTGAGTGATGGTAGCAGTGATGAATATGAAGACTGTGAAGAAGATGAAGAGGAGGACTGGCAGACCTGTTCTGAAGATGAAGCTGGTGACAACATAAATGCTGTTGCTCCAGAGAGGATGGAAAGCAGGACTGATGGTGCTGCAGTGCAGCATGGAGTGCAGGAGCAGAACAGGAATGTCAGGAACTTCAGCCACCTGGTACAGAGAAATGAGCTGCTGGAGATCTTCAAAACTATGCACGATGGACCGAGGGTGAAGGATGGGGAAGTAAATGTTGGGCTGGTGAGTTGGGCTTTGTGCTTAAATGGAATTTACTTAATCTAAATTTTAATTCCATATGCCCCTCCCATGGGAGAAATTCATCCTGGCTTCCTACAAAGTTATAAAAACTAGAAACACAAACCACTGGTGGGTTTTGTGCAAACATTAATACTGAAGTTCTGGAACTCAGTGTGCCCCACTGTTTGCACTGGTTTTTTACTACATTTTATTAAAGAACTTTTCTGTCAGAGCTCTGTCAGTCTTTTGGCATCACCCTGCCTGATACTACTGTTAACATTCCACTTCTTTGTCTTCTAGGTGGGTTACCCTAATGTTGGCAAAAGTTCAACCATCAACACAATCCTTGGAAATAAGAAGGTGTCGGTGTCTGCTACACCAGGCCGTACAAAACACTTCCAGGTATTGCAAATAACAACAATCTTTTTATCATTTCTTTTTCCCCAGTGGAAGAGAGCTTCATTATGACCTAGTTGCAACCACATGCACTCACTGAGAACTCTGCCAACCTGAACTCTGGCCAGAAGAGTAGGTTGTAGAGGAGTGGTCTTGATGTGTGTAATTTTGGAACTTTAATTCTTGCTTGTAAACTTGTGCTCCATTTTGAGTCACTCATGAGAGTTTACTGGGAGATGTTTTCCACCTCCTGATTTTATTTAGTTACCTCATGCCTTTCCAACACCAGTCATGAGGAGAGAAGCTTTTTAAAATGAGTTCTTCTGAATACTTTAAGGTCAAGGTTTCAAAACACCCTTCTTGTCTACATCATTGCTGTGAGTAAATGTAGTTTCGCTGCTGTTTTCATATTGATAAAACTTTGATTTTGAGGTAGCAACTCCACTGCTATAGCGCGGGACCACTGTGGGATTTGTTCTTTTCAATCTCCTAGCTGTTTCCGAAGGTCCAACACAGTTAAAGTTTTGTGGAGTGCTTTCTTCTCTCCCATTAGGAGAGCTGAAGATTTTGATGCCCCCATCTGGACACCTTATTAAGGAACTTTGAAAGTGTTGCTGTCTTCTACATCTGATCTCCTTAATTCATTGGCTGGGGCTGGCAGGGCAGGTGCACGTTAGCAGAATTTCTGCTTATTGTCATTTGCATCCATTTTTCATCTATGCATTTGGTTTTTTTTGTTGTTCCTTTTTCCTCCATGGACACTGACTTACCATAGTGAACTAATGGGTTATTTGTCATACAGACCCTGTATGTGGAGCCTGGCCTGTGCCTTTGTGATTGCCCCGGTCTGGTGATGCCATCTTTCGTCTCTACCAAGGCAGAAATGATTTGTTCTGGAATTCTGCCTATAGATCAGATGAGGGACCATGTTCCACCTATTTCTCTAATATCCTTTGCATGGGGTTTGTGAGAGTGTCTGCAAGGGCTGGATCTGGAGTATTCCAAGTAGCATGTTCCAGCCCTGCTAGCAGCACATGTGCTCATGCTTTGACGGAGGTGGGACATACTGGATAAAAACAGTCCTGCTGTGTTGGTCTTCTCCTATCTCATTTCAACTTTGTCTTGTTGTCAGACTTGCGTTATTTTTCTGCTTTGCAACAAAATCCAAAAGACATTCTTCTTGTGTGCTCTTGGAGTGACAAGGGCAAGATTACTTGTGTAGCTGTAAATCACCAGGTGGTTTCCTTCACTAGCTTATGTTTGCCAGCATATCCCACGAAACATTTTGGAAGCAACCTACGGAATAAATATCATAAGGCCAAGGGAAGATGAGGATCCAGATAGAAAGCCCACAGCTGAAGAGCTGCTAACAGCGTATGGATGTGAGTGTTGGTCCTTTTAAAACCTGTTACCTCCACTGTGTGCACGGTCCTGAGCATGGCCTTAGGGGAATGTTGTAAAGTTAGGCCAAATTTGGGATTTTTGTGCATTGGACCACTTCAATAAGACTTACCCTCCTCTCAGGAATGGCCTTTGTTAGTGGCTCATCTCCTGTGTGTGTTGCAGTGGTGCTTTGGCAGTCTCATCTGACAGATGTAGTGATGGTGTGGAGGATATTGGTGAAATGCCCTGCCAGTCTGTAGTGTGATGCTCTTACCCTTTCGGATACCTCCCCACATCTGTGTCTGAATTAGACTTTGAAGAATGCAAAAAATAGTCATTCTCTGCCTTCAAAACAAAAATAAAACCCCAGCACTTTTCTGCTGGTAGGGAGATGTCAGCTCTTATAATTCCTTTCAGGTCAGGATGCTTCTGGTGTACCTTTCCAGTCACCAAAGTTCTTCCATTTTTTTTTCCCTGCTTTCCCTAACAGAAGCCTCTTTCTAAGGGACTTTTTTATTTAAAAAAGCATACAAATATGCAGTTAGGAAGCAGAGAAGAACATACTAACATTGTCTTGTACTTACACAGAATATACTTTGGATTTCTCTTCCAGATATGAGAGGCTTTATGACAGCTCATGGACAGCCAGACCAGCCAAGATCAGCTCGATATGTGTTAAAAGATTATGTCAGTGTAAGTGCTTCCTACATCTAGGTTTTCTTCCCTTCTCAGAGGTGAATAAAAAGTCATACTGGAGCACAATAAAGTAAATTCAATTTCTCTGGATAAAATCACCAGGTATCAAAAGACTCTTTAAATTGGGCTGCTTTTATGTTTTAAAAGAATAAATTGAATTTTTTAAGCTGCCTAATCTTAGAAACGTGATTGCTTAAAAATACGGTACCAGCTAAATAAATAATCATATCTCTAAAATAGCTAGCAGATATTCAGGAAATGAACCCATAATGTACAGCTGGACCAATATTGGGCACTAAGGACTGTTGCTCTGAATGCTGTAATACTGCATGCTCTGCAGCACCTCTCAGCAACTTATTGTTGATAATTTCTTAATAGGATCCCCCAGTGCTCCTGAGAGATTTGCACTATGTTGTTTGCAGCTGGACACCGCAGCTGCAAATGGTGCTTTGATGTAGAGGTGGAACAGTACTTTAACTTAGAAGTCAAGCTGCTTGTTGCCTGGGAGAAGAAATACAGTGTACTGATAGTCTGCCAGTGTGAGCCCCTAAACTTCTGGCCCTTCTTAAGTTTGGAGTTATTTTCTTACCTCTCTGAGTTTCTTTTGTAATAACTGTGTCCCATTGCTTTTACAGGGAAAGCTGTTATATTGCCACCCACCTCCTGGTATTGACCCAAATGATTTTCAGCACCAGCATCAAAAATGCCCTGAGAGTAGAACTTTGCAGGCCACTGGACGGGTGAAGCCTGAGAAAAATACCAAAGCAAAACAAATTGAAAATGTGGTGGACAAAACGTTTTTCCATCAGGTAAATTCTGGAAGAGATTTGTTCTAGGAGGTTTTGCTGCAGCACTCATCTGTAGTTACTGAGGGAAAACCACCTTTGAGGATGGAGGTGTGCTGGGTTGAGTTAATGGTGTTTGATGCTGTGGTATCTGCATGTATTTTCTACCCAAGAGCTCTCTGTTTGTTATCTCTTAAATCACTGGGAATGTCCTAGGTGACTGAAAGATTGCTAATGAGGTGTGCATAGCTGATTTTTCAGAGGTCAGCAGGGTGACCCTTGTCATTATGGATCAAACATCAATCTTGAGCAAACAGGAGGGTGACTGGGAAGAAAAACAAAGAGGAATGACATGGCAGCTGACCCAGAACATGGTTTTGAACTAACAGGTCCTTTAAATTAACATTTCTTTCCTGAGCTGACATATTTAGAGGATGTGATAAGCTTTTTTAAGACAATTTATTTAGTACTACCTGGGAGTTTTGACTCAGAACCTGAAATCAGATGAAAAGAATACAAACTGATTTAAAATCCAGTCAAGAAATGCCAAAATTAAGTGGAAAATGGGAATTTTTCTTAATTTATTTGATTCTTGTTAGATTTCACAGGGATCTGTTTTGCCCCTACACTACTGAAAAAGTGTATTACTGACTCATGGTGAAATATGAAATCTATAACTGACTAGATCTCCATACCTGACAAGGGTTACAACATGTTTTTAACCGTGAAGAGGATGAGTTATAGATAGCATGTTCCATTCTATTGGGTTAGCTGGATGTGAACACCATTTGTTTAGCACAGCCAAAGATAATCATGCATTTTGAAAACAAAAACTCAGGCTCTTTAAAAAAAAAAAAGATTGAGCTATTTCAGAAAACTCTGACCTGAAAAGAATTTTTGGGATTACCAGACTGTTGCTCTGTCTGCCCAAAGCGCTGGCACGAGCTGCGAGCCCTGTCAGTGCTGCCCACGCTCCAGACTTGAGCAACCTATTTTGGTCTGTGGCTCTCCCGGGTGCCAGATTTATTTGGGAAGACAATTTATTGTGTGCAGAGCAGAGGCTGTGAGAATCCATCCTGGTGCTGGAGCTGGTGCCAGCTGGGGCGCGGTGTCGCGTCGGTGGCGGGCGCTGGGGACCCGGCACAGCTTGGCAGAACCGGAGCTGCTGGCAGGCTCTGGCTGCCTGCCGTGACCTTCCTGCAGCTTTGGAGCAGGGGCTGAGCAGGCCCTGCTGGGTTTGAGCTTGCCTGTGTCTGGTTTTACTGACATGCTACAGTGGCTGAGTATCTTCTCCTTGGTCACTGTGGATTGTGTCTCCTTTTCCAGGAGAATGTTCGTGCCCTGATGAAAGGGGTCCGGGCTGCCATGGGGTACCGGCCTGGGAGTGGCCTCGTGCCTGTGACTGCATCCAATCCTGGCAATGTGGTAGGAAAGCCCTGGAAAAAACACGGAAACAGGAACAAGAAGGAGAAAATCCGCAGGATCACTAAGCACCTGGAGGCTTAGCTCTGGCACCAGTATCTTGCCTTTTCAGGGCAGGGACTGCACTGTCCCACAGGCCTTTATTGAGGGGGAAAAAGCAGATCTAAGTGGTCATCAGTAGCTCACCTGGGAGCTCTCTGCGGTGGATTGGCCTGGCAGGGGATGAGAGTGGGCTCTCGTGATTGGAGTTCATCCCTTCTGAGAACAAAAGAGACCTGTTCATGTTATCTGGAAGCCAGCCCAGACATTTGACTGCTGCTGAAACATCCTTTCAATAGGAGCAGATGGAGCTGTGCAGGAATGTTTTTTCCTTCCATAAAGGATGTATTTTATAGCTGTTGAAATCAAAGCAAGCCCTGTAAAACTGACTAAAATCTTTAAACAGTTAAAAGTTCAATGAGTGGTGTTTGTTACATTTTTGAGACACTATTCTTTTTTTTTTTTCTTTTTTTCAGTCTTTAAGGCTTCTCTGTTGATTTGACAGAATGCTTTAGTGTGTTGACAAATGAGGTAAAATGATCTTTATTGCCTTTTTCCTTCTCTGCTATACTAGCCCTGTTCTGTAGAATCTGTAACCACTCCCTGTTTCCCAGCTTGAGTGCAGCACAGCACACCATGCGAGTAAAATGTTGCTTTTATATCTTTTACACTGAGCTGGTATCAGTTGTTTTTCTGTGTGACTTCCCACTGGTATTTTAAACCATTGGCTCCATTTGACTGGATAAAAATCTGGTGCTACTTTGTCCTTAAAATATACTTGAGATTTTACTTCCTGTATGTGTGTCATGTTCTGTCTCATTGCCCTAAGTCAGAGAACTGTCTATTAGCAGATTGAGTACATGAGTAGTTGATGCTAAAAAGACTTTACTTACTTGGGGTCAGACTACAGTGAGATTTACTTCTCAGCTGCCCTACTGAGAAAATGTTTGTGCTCTTGGTCAGTACTCTTCATTCCTAGATTAGCACAGGGAGTAATGATAGGACTGGAAAGCTCACGAAGACGAGTCATGCTTTGTTTTTAGGTGGTGGAGTAACACAGGATGCTGGTCTCTTGATACTAAAAAAAGGGATTGCTGTCTTGTAATTTCGTATTTTCCAGGCCTTAAATGTAGATGGAGAGATGAAAGCAACTGCTCAGAAAAGCCACAGCAGATGTGGGGTGTGCAACCAAGCTGGTTTGGGCTTTGTCACCCTTTGGGTATGTCCTGTACAGCCAGTTTGCACTGTGTGTGCTGAGGGTCCCCTGACAGCAGAGCTCTTGCCTCAGTTCCTGCTTCCCCTGTTATTCCCTGCTCTCGAGTTCCTAATTACATTACTGGAGGGAAGATAGTTCCCTGCCATCAGTACAGTTAAACTATAATTACACTGAATTAATACGGTCAGTGGTATTTTAAATCAGTATATCATAGCAGAAAGTAGATTCTGAAGAGAGACTGTTTAATCTAGTTTTCCTGGAGAAGTTGATCTTAGTTTCCTGAAAAGGTTGTGAGGATGGTGCCTTAGCCAAATCATTCTGATCTGACTTTTCCACCCTCCTTGCGGGAAAGATGTCTGCTTTTGTCCCTTTAGGGACTTGATTGCTCAGAAACACTCTTTTGATTTTGTCCTGTGTGAAGCTCTTACCTGTCAAACTGAAGTTGAAGTATTTTTTATTGACGATGTAAAACATTTTTTTTCTATTCTGTTTTTCTTATTTCAAAGCATTTTGAATTCTTAGGTGTTGTCTGCACCCAAGTTCTCTTCTTTTACCCTGTCTGGTCTTTCCTGTTAGCTAGGTCTCCATGAGCTGCCTTGCTGGACAAGCTGTGTCCTGATGTAGACCCTTCCAAATCCAGTGAGTGACAGAAGTTCCCAGGACCTGAGATTTGGGACAGCTGTTTGTTGCTTGCAGAAACCTTTGGCCATGAGACCTGCCAAGCAACTTGCAGTGTTTGCATGAGTGAGTGGAGGATAATGTAAATATGACTAAGCAAGTACTGTGTGCTCAGGTGTTAGATGCAAACTGCTCCTTGCTGTGCTAAAGGACTCTCGCCTCAACAGAAGAAGGACATAAAGACCTGTTAATATTTCATGCTGTTACTGAGCAGTGGGCAAAATAGGTAAGAGGTAAATTGATGCTTTCCTGTGGTGGTTTGGTCTGTTGCTGAACTGCATCCCTCGCTGGGCAGTGCCAGCTGGGCCTTGCTGACAGCTCAGTGAAGCACATGGCAGCAGCTGGCAGGCGCAAGGCCATGAGGGCACTGCTCACTTGTCAGAGCCAGCACAAAGGAGATGCTGTGCTCTGCCGTGGCCACCTGTGAATGAGCTTCTGCTGCTCCACTGCTTTCTGGAGAAGGCCAGTGTCCATTTGGGAGTGCTGTTTTCTTCAAGTGCCTTGTGCATGTAGAGGGAGTGTCCAGGCTGCAACTGGCTCCAGTCTATTCTCTGGGATCCACAGGACTTCCAGCACCCCAGTGCTCTGCCTCCTCTTAGGCAGCTTTGCTTTATAATGCAAGGAGCTTGTTTTCTAGGCTGATGTTATTACCTTCCTGCACTGATACCTGCAGCAAAAACAGAATATGGTTTGGAGCTAAACTGGCCTTTTATGGTATCTTGCACTTGCATTGTGGACTACAGTTCTCCCTGCAGGTCTCTTGTGCCCAGTTCAGGGAGCCTCACACCAGCCTGCAGTCTCTCCCAGAGCATGTGGTGTCCCAGGAGACACACGGGTGGGTCTGTGTTGTGCATGGCACTGGGTGCCACACCTGCGGGGCAGCACTGCAGCCTGTGGTGGAATCACCAGCTCTGCCCTGGAGGTTTAGAAAGCTGGGGCTCTGCTTCACACACAGGACTTGCCATTGCACGTCTAGGCTATCTATCTACTACAAAAATGTGTTTTGCAGTCTTGTTTTGAGGAAAAGCAGTATTTTTTACTCTTCTGGAAACCTGAAGCATCATGGGTGAGCATCATGAGTTGAGGAAGGGGGATGCCAGGATGCAAATCCCTAAGCCACTCTGTTGTGGGTGCTGTGGCTCTTCTAACTGCAGTTGGTGGCAGGGGATGCAGGAGCCTCACTCCCCTCAGCTTGGCAGAGCCAGCACTGCACAAACAAGTCCTCTGCCCATCACCCCACTGCAGACTGTGGGCTGTCAGGGTCAGGTGTCTGATCTTTTCCCAGTGTCTCGGGTCAAGGATCAAAGGGATGATGGCTTTTGCACTGAGGACTCTGCAGCAAGGGACCACCATGTGGGATCTCGCTGGTTTTCTGCAATCGCCACCTGGACCAAAACTACTCTGTTGACTCTGGAGGAGCCTGAACTCCCCCTGTCCTGCCATTAGGGGCCGGCCTTTCCCAGGCAGAGGAGCAGTGCTGTTGCCCCCAGGAACAGTGTTGGGTCCTGTTCCAGTTCAGGATCCCAGCAGGGTGTGGGTCCCTGGGGACTCCCCACCACACCACACCCCTGCAGAGTGGCTCATAAGCTGCTCTTCCCGTCCACCCTGACAAGGAGCTGGCCAAGAGAATCCCAATGGGGAAGTGTGGCTCTGGCCATGGCAAGGCAGTAGCTGAGTCCAGGGCCTTTCAAGCTGTTTCTACAGAAGTTAAGCAACTCTTTCCTGATTGTCCTGAGACACTGTTGTTTTAAAGTAAGAAACAACCTTTTTTTTTCCCTCTGGTCACAGCTCTTTCTCTCCTTTGAGGAGCTTCTGCCCCCAGCAGTATCCTTTACCCCATGTCTGTGAGGAGTGGTATTGTGCTGTCCACCTTCCCTGTGTGGTGGCTCTAATCCAGCTTTTTTACTGAGTTTTTTTCTTTCTTTTCTACAAAAGGAAAAAAAAATATTGGGGAAAAATATCATGACGCAGTTGGGCAAAAGGCAGGGAACAGCTCCCCAATACACCTCAGAAAATAATCTCTCCGAGCTAAATGCCCAAGACATCTTGGGACATGGAGAGAGGTCATGGTGAGGACAAGAGGAAAAGAAACCGCTACTGAGTCAGAGGAACTCTGGCCCAGTGTTCTTACTTGCTGTGGCTGTGGGAAAAGGGTCTGTCCCATGGGTGGTGTCAGGGCAGGAGGACTGCATGTGCTGGGTGGAGCAGACTTGGGTTTGCCCTTCTGGAAATGTCACCCAGCCCTTTGTCACTTGAGAGTTACAGCAGTTGAGGCAAAGAAGCAGAAACACCGTCCATGAGGGAAGGTCCTGCAGTACAGCCAGGCTTTTTCTGCCTGCCCAGAGCAAAGGGAAGCTGGAAGCCTCTGCAGAGCCCCTTTGTGTTGGCCAGTATTGGTAAACCAGTGAGGGTTCATCTGGGATTTCACAGGGTTTTCAGGAAGAGTTGTCTCTGCTTGGAGCTTCTCAGAACTAGCTGTGCTCAAGGCAGTGCAGGGGGGTGCTCAGGAACCGCTGCTGTGTGGATCCCAGGGAAAAGGGATTCTCCCACTCTTGACCCGCTCCACATCTTGCATGGCCACCCCCTAGTGCTCCTGAGCCCTCTCCTCACATTGCCTGAGTGGGGAGAGAAGTATGTGAGAAAAATGGAACCAGCAGTATTCTGCTTTGTGCTTTGCTTGCTTTGCCTTGGAGAAAGGGAGCACCAAAAACTTTCTAGTTTCAAATGCAGCCAGTTCCCCTTTATGGAAGGAGGCAGTGCAGGTCCTGTGCAGCCCAGGGACTGCCTGGGGCTTCCTGGCACCCACCTGGGGCACTGCCTGCTCCTTTATCTTCACAGTGGGACTTTGAGGATGTGATGGTGCTGTGGAGCCAGCCCAGCCCTGCTGCTCAGCCTTGTTCTGTGCTGTGCCCAGGCACCTTTAGACAAGCTGCAGTCCCTCCAGGATATCCAAGCACCTCAGCCAAACAAGCAGTAAGCAGCAGAAGATGCTTCTTTGGGGCTTTCTGGGGGAAGGTGAGAAGCTTTGGGGTGCCACCACAGGCTGCCATGCCATGCTGCACCTGAAGCACTGCCTGGTGGAGCAGAGACAGCTTTCTAGCATCTTTCACCCTTGTCCTGCTACAATGTGGCATGGGAGTCCCCCTTTCTTACCAATGATGGCTTCCTTCCCTGGAATTGGGGCTTTGGGAGAGGTGCAGCCTCACAGCTGGATTCAAACCTATCAGTCTCCTCTTATGATTGTGCTGCTGTTTCCCTCTGCATTTGGACTTTGAAGTCATGCCCAGTGAATTGAAGGCAGCTGATCCAGCCAGCAAGGCAGGAGAAAGGGACAGTCCGCAGTGTGGCTCACTGCTGGTGACCACACTTCCTGGTCATCTCTGGCTGCTAACTTTTGCACCACAAGCCATGGACCAGTGAGATGGAAACCTATCCAGCAGGTTGACTGTCATCAGTGCTCTACATAGGGGGCTGACCCATCGCTCATGGTCTGCCAAGTAAGGAAGAAAGAAATGGAAGACTGTGTTGTTTCAATGCCTTCAATTCTCATCAAGCTCTGCTGCCTGGTACTGCCATCCCTCTGAATGAAGCGCTGAGCTGGAACCTACCTTGAGCAGTGGAAAATGCACATGCTCATGAATGGGGTGAGGATGGGGCCTGGGGCCATCAGACCTTGCCTGGTTTGCCTGCAGCAGCAAAAGGAGCTCCTGATAAGAAGGGCCTGCATTCATATTTCCAAAGGCCTGAGCACATTGGTGAGTGGTAAGGCTCAGAAATCCAGACGCCAGACAATGGAAAGGCTGGAAACATAAAGGAAAGGAAATTCTTCTGCTGTATTGCCTTTCCTATGGCGATAAGATAACCTCAAGTGAAACAAAAGTCTCTGCTGCAGACGCTGGGGTGGGCACCTCGGCTGCTTTCTAAAACACAGGAGGATGTCCGTGCGAGCCGGGATCCCCCGAGCCAGCGGGTCTGCCTGTCATGGGGTGTGCAGTGGGCACGGTGTTCTTGGTGCTTCACAACAAGCCTTGGAGCAACAGCTAGTCTGGCCTGCTCCTGCTCCATCCCACGGGACCATCTGTGTCCTTCATTTATGCACTTGCAAGAGAAATCGTAGAATAGACCTTCAATGACCATTTAGTCCAACACCCCTGCATTGAGCAGAGGTATCTTCAACTAGATCAGGTTGTTCAGAGTTCCCTCCAACCCTGCCTTGAATGTTTCTTGAGATGAGACAAATATCACCTTTCTGGGCAACCTGTTCCAATGTTTCCCCTCATTGTAAAGAATTTCTACCTTATATCTAATCTAAATTAATCCTCCTTCAGTTTAAATCGATCACCCCTTGTTGTATCACAACAAACCTTGCTAAAATGTTTGTCCTCATCTTTCTGGTATATCCCTTTCAAGTACTGACAGGCAAGTCTAAGGTCTGCCCCAAGCCTTCTCCTCCCCAAGCTGAACAGCCACAACTTTCTCAGCCTTTCCTCATAGGAGAGGGGCTCCAGTCCTTTGATCATCTTTATGGCCTCCTCTGGACCTGCTCCCACTGGTTCATGTCCTTCTTATGTTGGGGACCCCATAGCTAGGTGCAGTACTGCAGGTGGGGTCTCAGCAGAGCAGAGGGGCAGAATCCCCTCCCTCACCTGCTGCCCATGCTGCTTTGAATGCAGCCCAGAACGTGTCTGGCTTTCTGAGCTGCCAGTGCACATTGCTGGCTCGTATCCAGCCTCCCATCCACTAGCACCCCCAAGTCCTTGGTAGGGCTGCTCTCAATCTGTTCTGTACTGCTATCAGGGGTTGCCTCAACCCAGGTACAGAACCTTGCATTTGCCTTTGTTCAACTTCATGAAATTCCCATGGACCCACTTCTCGGGCTTGTACAGGTCCCTGTGGATGGCATCCCATCCTTGAAGGGTGTCACTTGCTTCACATAGCTTGGTGTCTTGCTTTAAATCTTTAAACACTTTTGAAGAGCTGAGAAAAATGAGGCCATACCATTTGCTAGTGATACATTTCTATTGGGTGTATGAACATCTCAAAGCTGGCGGCAGGTGTTGAAAGCCTTGCTGAGTGGCTGAGGGACAGAGTGACGTGTTGTATGTGTTACATGTTGTTTCAGAGTGCAGGGGACAGGGACAGAGTGGTGTTCATGTGGTCAGGGCTGGGAGCAGGATTAGGTGCTGCCAAAGGGGAGGCTGGTCATAGGAGCAGTGCTGTGTGGGAGCTGGTTGGGAAGGGGCTGGAAGAGAATCTGATGTGCGTACAGCACTGGGCACCCCCCAGTGCCCAGGGCTAGTGAGGCCATGAGAAGAGGTGCAAGGGGCACAGAAGGCATCTCAGTAAGAACAGTGGTGAGCCTCTGTATCAGTGTCCTGTCCCAAAGAAGGGATGTGATGGAGTGGGTACCATTGGGACAGCAGAGGAAAGGAAAGGTTGAGTGCCTCTGCTGTGTCTCAGAGTAAGGGGACAGGAAATGAAGCTGGCTAGAGCCAAATTCAGATTACAGCCTGAAGGCTCAGAGCAGGCCCAGACTAACTGTAAAAATCATTGTAGGCTGTTTTGGGCAGCAAGACTGGGATGAATGATGAGAGGAGTTCAGGGAAGCAGGCCAGGGCTGGCTCTTTGGCCCAGAAGCCCCCAGGCTGTGGCGCTGGGAGCAGCATGGTGGGCTGCAGGAGGTCATCCTGTGCTGACCTGCTCTGCTCTGGCCCCAGAGGCATGTCCCAAGGGCTGCCTTGGTGTTCCATCATTGACAGCTGCACTTCAGAAAGCAGTGGGATGGGTGCTGTGCCCAGCAAGCAGTGCCTGGTCCCTTCTGGTGGAGGTCCCAGGGTGGGAGCCACAAAGGAGCACACTAGTGTTTGGTCAGGCTGTGAGAAGGGACATTTCAGGGATCTGGCAAAGGGAGAAGCTGTGCAGGAGGGGCTGAGGCACACCATGCACTCCTGTGGTTTGCAACTTTCCAGTAGCTGCACTTGCTCTCTGCCCTGAGGTGCACCAAGGGGAGATCAGTGGCATCAGCCCTTTCAGATGTTGTATTGAGTCCACTTGGGGTTTTCCCATTTGGTTTCACTCTGACAACCCAACTCCAGAAAGCAGAGGGCCGAGCTGTAGGCATAAGGAGACGTGCTGGGATCAGCAGCAGCTTTGCTGGGATGGCTGTGACACTTGCAGTACCTGTCAATCTCTCCCTTCATCCAGCCCTGGGAAGCAGGAGCCAGCAGCAGAGCAAACAAAGGCACAAAGCACCAAAACACCAGGTAGGTGTTGTACTGCTCCACAACACAGTTTGCTGTAACTTCTGCCTACTCCCTGTAGCCCTCACTGGCTGTTTCTGCTGGGGTATGTGGGGAGCTGCCACTGGCACCAGCATCTCAGATGGATATCACCCCACCAGCAACCACAGCTGTGCTTAGGGGCATGAAGCACTTCCCAGTGCATTGCACAAGGAGTGAGGTTGGCTGCAGGCATCCATCATGGCCCCAGTGCTGTTCTCCCCCTCCCGGGCAGGTGAACTGAGCAGACCAGGCAGGGGCCCCCGTGGGATATCATTGCAGGATCATGCTGGCTGTCCCGCTGGCCATCACTGTTGCCCTGAGGGTCTTCTGCCCTGTAGCCCACAGCAGATGTGAGCTAAGCACCTGCTGCTCCCTGCTCTGCCAGGGAACATAGTTTGTGGACCCATTGAAGAGGTTTTTGGTACTCAAAACCCTGCTGGGGAGGGTTCCCAGGTGGCCTTGCAGCAGCAAGGAGTGAAGAGATCACAGGAGTGCCCTGCTCTCCTCCCTGCATCGAAGCTTTGCAGGCAGAGATGGGTTTGTGGGTGGCTCTTAGATTTCCTGGTGAGATGACATCAGCTCTTCAGGTGATGACCCTCTTTGTCCTGGGACTGGGAACAATGTGTCTCCTGTTGCAATGGGTATTTCAGGGACCAAGCTGTCCCTGGGGTCAGGCTGAGTGTCCCGGGGCAGGACAGCCACTGGCCACGCTGGATCCCCTGTGTGGTGACAGCACTAGGCCAAGTGCCTTTGAAGTGCCCTGCCATGCTCTCTGCTCCGCTGCTGGAAAGGATCTGAGCAGCCATTGTGCAAAGCAAAACAAACCCTTCCTATCTGTCCCAGGCTCAGAGCGCAGCTCTGCTTCCAGCTGTGAGGCTGCAGAGCCAGCACAGCCCTGCCAGAGACTGCTGATAACCATCTCCCCTTGCAAAAGAGTTCAAGTCCCTGCTCCAGGCAGGTGATGTCACCTTATCAGCACTTGAAGGTTCCTGATAAAGGGATCAATCTAACTTCAGCTGCATCCTCACCTGCAAACACAATGTACTGGGTGCAGCCGAGGTGAGGGTGATCGGGGCCCGCATGCTTTCTTGCCTTTGGGAGGGTCATGGCTGCCCAGACTCCGCAGGGCACAGCCAGGGCTGGGAACAATAGTGGCCACTGGTGACCACAGGGTGGGCGATTACTGAAAATCATGTGCTTACCCCGGCTGCAGCAGAGGCAATTTGTCAAAGTCCCATTTTCCTTTCCCTGATAAGATAGGGCTTGAGGAATACAATAATGCTTTTCCGAGATACAATCGTGGCTCTTCCACCCGGCACACATGCAGGGGAAGCTAATTTTGGCTGGGCTGGCAGGGGGTGAGAGGAGGTTTCTGACTGTGCTGGGGCCGCAGTCCAAGGGACAGGGCAAGTCTCTAAGCCCCAAGGACTAGGACAGCCCTGGGGGCAGCAGGGTCACTGCCCCTGTGGGCTGGCACACTTCCTGCTCCTTGGGGCACTCCTGGAAGATGCTACAGCTACAGATGGAGCTGTTGCTGCTGGCTTCATGATAGGGAGCTGATATGATGTGGCCCAGTTCTGCAGCCCTGCCAACACCTCCTAAGCCCTGTCAGATACTGGGGCAGCCACGGGCAGCAGTGCTTCCCTTACAGGCACCCAGAACATGTAGCTGCTCCCTCAGACTCTCTTCCCCCCCGCCCCATGCTTTGAACATTATCCCATCCCAAAGGCAGCACTAGGATGCCAGGCCAGTGTTCATGCCCTGGCCAAGGAAAGCTGCCCGTTCCCAGCTGTCTGCTCCATGGCAAGCTGGCTGAGCATGGGCAGGAAAGTCATCTTGGCTGCCTGCGGCAAGCCAGTCCCTCCACAGGCAGCTCCAGTGCCACCACAGTCTCAAGGGGAAAGGAGTAAACAGCACTATTGACAAAGGCAGACTTTACACAATTCCCAGCCTCCCTGGGAACCAGACCCTTTTAATAACATATACAATATTTGTAGGTGCTGGATCTGGCTTTCCTCGGGAGGATAATGAGAAGCACACCCATCTGGCAGAGCTGACGTTTCCATTTTGGCGTGTTGCTTGGGATGCACTTTCTGCACAGTTTGAAATCTGAGCATAATCCTATCTTCATGAACCACATTCACTAGTCTGATAATGTGACCCCACAAAAGGTCAATGGAAAAGTTAATATAATTTATTGGCTGATTTAAAAAAAAGGTCTAATCATCTCTTTTTCCTTTTTCCTGACCCCCCACCCGCACCCAGTGCCCTGCTGACATTTTCCAGTCATGTCCAAAACAATGGCCAGGGTGGGAATGCTCTGAGCGGGTGCAGCTTTAAAGGAGGCTTTTCCTGAGGGTCTGTAGATGCATCTGCCTGCCCAGTCCCCCCTCCCTGAGAGGTGTGTGCGGGGTGATGTGCTCAGCCAAGGTCACCAGCCTGGCCAGGGACAGGGCTGGCACCAGGTCAGGTTTGGGCAGACCTTGTGGTTTCAATGTTTGCTAGGTATCCTCTGCTCTGTGAGGTGACTGGAGCTCACCTGCTTTGGGCTGTGAGGTGTGGTGGTCCCTTTGGGCCCCACAGAGCTGGTTCGTGCCCAGGATGCTTGTTTTCTCAATCTCTCATATTGGAAAAAATAACAAAAGACTTCATTGCTGCTTCAGGTTGTTTATTCTAGGTTATCAAGGATTCAGGAACACAGTGTCTCCACTGTGTCCAGGTGCCAAATGGCCAACGACACTCGGTGCACGGAGATTATATCATTTTATCATCAAATAGGAAGATTCTATGTTTATTATTTTGTTTCTAAATCCAATAACTATCAATATTGTTAACATGTCTCTTCTAAACTAAATTCTTTATACCAATTACTACATGATAGGAACTGAGGTCACAGAAAAGGGAAGAAGAAGGAGAAGAGGGAAGAAGGAGAAGGGCAAGGACACCCAAAAATCTCCATCTTGGTCCCATAGTAATACATGAGGCAATTCCTAAAACTACAAACCCATTTTTCTGTGGCACATCAAACAGCCAGCTTTTCATTTCTTTGGTGCTTGCTGATCACCCGGAAGTGGAGGCAATCTCTCCCAAGGGCTCATTTCTATAGCAAAGCCTTCTTGTGGAGCTTTGGGGCTAAATTTGGTCCCCAGGAGAGCAGACAAAGCTGTTTGACTTTGCTGGTCTCCAACAGTGAGGAAACATCTGTGTTATTGATCATCTCTGTCAGTTTTGTAGCTGTGGAGAGTAGGGAAGGAGGATCCAGCCAGATTCCTGGGAGTCAGGCAGTCTTGGATGAAGCCATCAAGGGCCCCAAGAATCGCTTCCAGGGACACGGCGCACTGGGAGGTCTCCATCAGCACGCGCTGTGCTGCCTCTAGGGAAGGCTGCAAGAAGCCCCAGTGCAGTGCTCAGGGGTGAGTTCTTTTGCATGGCTGTGTGTGCAAGGGGGATGTGTTGTCACGCAAGCATTCCTCTTTCTTGCACTGTCCTTCTTTTGGGTTTCCTAGCCACCAAGAGCACCCTGGCACACGCTCAACCCCGGGCTGTCTGCAGAACCCCAAGAGCTGTCTAGTGCAATTAACCAACCAGGTGTTTTGTCAGGGCATGACCTGTCCTGGGGAGGCAGACGAGCTTGCTTGTTAGGGTGGAGCTGGAAAAGTAATTACGAGCTGCAAGAGTAATTAGCAGTTTCATATTCTAAAACCTCGAGGATAGAGAAGAAAGGACCCCAGAGGGCAAGGAATGGTGGAAAGGATCCAACGGCTTCTTTTTCAGTATTAGCTGCTACTTCTAATTCGTGGCTTTGGAGCTACCACACCGCAGAGTCGAAGAGAGAGCATGGGGAAAACATCTTCTGGCGAGAGCTGGGGAAGGAGAAAGCCCAGAACTGCCCATTACTGTTGGGCTGCAGTGCTGTGAGGTCTGTCAGGGTGCTGCCACGGCTGCGCATGCAAACCCTGGCTCCTGTCAGCAAGTAACTCTCCTTCCTGGCTTCTTCACAGCACTGCTCCAAGCCTGGCTCTTGTCGAGGAAAGCCCAGAGAGATGGAGGGAGCCTGAGCAGTATGGCTTGGAAAGCACAGGGCAAAGGAAACACAGGTAACTTTTAAAGTTGGTAGTTTCAGAAAAGCAAACTGTCTCTAACGTGGTCTCACCTTATGCTTTGTAAAGCTAGTTTGTGCCCAGGTTGGCCGAAGCCTGGGGGCTCCGTGGCAGCTCTGCCTGCTTCCCACCCTGCCTGGCACTGTGGGGTGCTGCTGCCCACCAGCAAACCTAGCCTTTCCAATGAGGATGAACTAGGCCCCCACATTATGAATGCTCTCCTGCCTTGCTTTTCAGTGCCTTGAAGGTGAGCCGATCTTCTCTGGCCCTTGCACAAGATGTTCTTTGTCCATCAGCACATTAAGCTCCTGCTCTGTTCCAGCTGGTGTCGGGCCATGTGGGCAGGGAACTCTCCAGTCCCCATGGCAGCAATGCTGCCAGTCTGCCGGGCGGATGGGAAGCCACTGGGGCATCAGAGGGCATTGCAGAAGCACAGTGTCTCAGATCATAATAAACTCATGGACTTTGCCCATTTAGTTGAAATAACAGAGATGAAAAAGTTACTGGGGATGACTGATGGTGGGTCAAATGACCAGACAGCGTAACCTGCCTCATTTTCTGAGGCACCATGCCAGGGAGAAGAGCTGCACACAGACTTTGGTTCCCGTCCTCTCTGAAAGCAGAGCCTTTGGAGAGCACAAAGCAGAAGAAAGGCTTCCCAGCCTTCCACTTTGTTGTAACAACGCCGACTGCCAGTCTGCCAAGCGCTTTCCCAGGAGGTGCTGTGAGAACAAAGCTGCAGAAGTCATTTCAGCAATAACTCCTTGATCTGCCCTGAACCATGCTAAAACTGTGTCCAGTTTCCAGGTACAAGAGGGGTTATGAGTTTTTCCTTAACCTGGCAGGAGAGAGGCATCTTGGTTTGGGATCCGTGATGAAGTCCTGGAGAAGCTGTGGATGCTAAATGCCCCTGTTCCTGCCCGTGTTGCAGTCCCCAGTGGCATGGCTGTAATAGAGAGATTTGCGTTTGGCTACCTGGTGGGAAGGTGTGCGAGATGCCTCCTCACCCTGGATTTCAGAGCACTTAGCTCCTTAGTGCCATCAGAGATGACCAGGATAGTGGCCTCTATGGACCTTCAGCCTGGCCCATTAACAGCTGCAAGGTCTGCTGCTTCTCTACTAATGATGTTGAAGTACAGAAAGTAAAATCAAGGGTTTCATGCGCTTTAGAAATCAAGTCCAGGGCTTGGGGGTTTCTTTTGTTTAGTAGGGTAACTTTGCTGGGATAAATGTCTCAGAAACTGGGAAGCCAAACAGCAATAGTTCAAAGACATTTTTCCAGTGCCACACATCTAAAGCTGCTCATCATGGCACAGCTTTGTTGGGTGAAGTGTAACAGGGATTGTGTCCTTGTTTCCTGCCAAGGGTATAAGAGCAAGGCACTAATTCGCAGACCTTGAAGAATGTGACAGTGGTATTTCAGCAGCTCTAATGCTCTGCAGCCTGTGAAGGCTGCAAAGTAACTGAAAGGAAATATCTTTGTTTTTATTCACTTGGCTTTATTCCTAATTCACTCTTTGATGCCATCAGCCTGGGATAATAAGTTTTCAGAGATATGCTTGAAATTAAGGAAATGAGTCTGATTAAGTCCTTTAAACATACTTTGAGAGAGAAATGTACAACAATAGAGATATTAAAGGTCCCATTTTCAAGCAATTCTAATATGAAATCAAAACATTGAGCTGCTAGATGGCGAGATCCATTAGCCGTGTGTGTGCATTCTTCAGCTGGAGAGGATATCACCTTCTTCAGCTAGGAAAGTTGCCAGAGAGCTTGAATCTGTCCTCTGTGCTGAGTGGGCAGTGAGCAGCAGATTCATTTCGCAGTAAAATACTTGCAGCTAAATAATAAAAGCACAGACCGTTGCTCTTTGCCCGTTGAATTCTGCTGGGTAGAAGTGATGGTTTCTCAAGAGTCTCACATTCAAGGTTTGTATGTGGGGGGTTTTTAGCTCTGTTTAGATAGTTGCTTTATTTTTCTTAGCAGTCCTGGGGTAGTTTAGCTGTAAATAGGTTACCTAGTATGGGGTTTATGCTGTCCATTGGTGAGGGTGAAACTCCTGCTGTTAACTGGAATACTTCATAGTGAAGTCAGCAGTTTTGCAGATACCTACTGGGTCCCCTTGGCAACTTTTCCCTGTGGCTGGAACAACTGCCACCACACTTGACCCTCCGTGATAGTGTGGCAGCCTTTGCTCTGCTGTTACCATCACCAGTGGTGATGTGGTGCCTGGGGATTTCAGCCCAGTCTGTAGGCTGGATGTGACAAGCCCTGTGCAAGCCATCAGGAAACTGGTGTCCTCGGTGGGGACAATCCCTCAGTGAGCTTTTGTGTGTGTGCTGCACGGGAGCTTTAAGAAATGATATGGTGGAGGTGTCAAAGCAGATAAAGTCACTCAGATCCCACTTTTTCTTAGGTATGACATGAGCTAGGCAAAGGCTGGCAGTCCTACTGACTGAAAGACTTCTGCCTTATTTTAAAAAAAGGGAGAGGGAAAGGGACAAGTACTGACTAAAAGGATGTATCAAGTAGCTCCACAGTGATCCCATTACAGCTTTGTGGCAGCAGGGAGCCAGGAGAGGAGCTTGGAAGACAACTTCTGTGGAGGGAATAGTCTTCAAAGGACCTGAGAAGTAATCTGGAGACAGGTGTGACCTCCTTACTGGTTCCCATGGCAGTAATGGGGCTAGCAAGAGTAATGGGAAAGCACAGTATTATTTATTTCATCTACTATAAAAAGTGACTTTTTAAGATCTTGTTCAAGTAAATGGAGCAATGAATTCTCCTTTGCCTCTGACTGCTGCTGAAGACATGTGACTTATTAGATATGCTGCTGTTGTAATGGAAATAAGTAGCGAGGCTATTTTAAACCAAGAAGAACTGCATGTCTGGGAAATGGGGGAAAAAGAATTGGGTGGCAAAAGAGAAAAGAAACTTCATCTGTGACAATCTTGGGCACTTTATACAATTTCCTCTTAAAGTGGTTTCACAAGCTCATCTGGCACAGAAGTGATAAATTGTTCAACAACTCAGGCTTGCCAAAGTAGTTTAAGGAGCTTTCAAAGGAAACTTTTAAAGACTTATGGCTTTCAACTGCATGTGAATCATCTTGAAGAGTGAAACAGTAATTGCTAACCACCATGTAATGGGTCACCATATACCTGTCTATGCGTTCATGAGCTCTGGCACTCAGTTCAAGAGTCAGATGTTGCTGTGCAGATACCATGCCTGTGTCCAAGAGCCCAGAAAGCTGAACTTGAAAATCTAAGCTGGCAGAGCCTGCAGGCAACTGAAGTCAGGGAAAACACATAAAGGTAGGCGGAGGAAAGTCACACACAGAGCCAAAGCATGGAGCCTCGTCCTCTCTCAGCCACTTTTCTTATGAGGCTCTTTTTGTTTGCCTAAGGATGTATGGGGATTAGAGTGGGCTATGGGGATTTTATCCCCTATGTAACACCCTTGCCAGGAAAGTCAAACAAACAGGGCCAGAGGTGTCCCACAGGAGGCTCTACAGCTGTCCTCAGGGAGGGCTTGTTGGTGCAGGGCTAGCAGAGGTGTGCTTGCTGCACCTGGGACCAGATGTGGCCAGCTGGCTGCTGGTACACTGCAGAGATGGGTCCTACAACCTCCCCCGAGCTAAGGCACATATTTATACAGCCCTACCAGAAAAGGCAGGGTGGAACACGCTAATATATACACATTAAAGAGACTGAATAAATACACAGTAGGTTTTGATTTATTTTCTCTGCTACTTGGATACCTTAGTTTTGGCACAAGATAGATTTCATACACAAATGTGATCTCCAGATAGCTTCTTGTCCTGGCTGATTTAGAAACCATGTGCAAAGGAGAAATACTCCACAAATGTTCTTAAAGCGTAATGGTATTTATGCTGTTTATTGCCAAAGCACATAAAATCCTTGGCCTCCTTCAGCTAGGTAAAATACCACAGGTAACAATGCTGGTCTCTGCCCTGAGGGATTTACAGTTATAGATGAGAGATAACAGTGGGTACAGTCAGACTGGGAAAGCACATAAAATGTGATTACTCAGTCTGAGACTCACTTAATGAGCATTGTTCAGTTCATTTGTGCCTCACCTGGGAGAGAGTGCAGGGTCCCGTGGGGCAAAGCCAGACAGGGAAAACAGCGAATGCCCTTGACACTGGGGAAAAAGTTGTTGGAGGGAGCAATTGAGAAATGTCGTGTAAGAAATGCTCTGATCACAGAAAGTTGTAAAGGACTTGTTAAGTTTTATTGTGGGACTTGTACCCAGTTCAGGTTCAGGTGGAATATACGTAACTATGCAGTCAAAATAGTCATGGGAAGCCCGTTAAGAAAGGCTGCAGGGCTTACCATTCCTTCTGTCCTCAAGCCCCAAGCTGCTTACCTCCTCCTACTGAGCAAAGTCTGGAGGAATTACACTGGCTGTGAATGGCCATAACATTTCCAGAAGCACTGACAATGCTGGGTTGTGTTCTCTGGCTCATTTCCTCCTGCTAACCAGTCTCTCTAAGGTGAATTGACTAGAGAAAAATTGTTGTTTTTCTTGTAATTTCTCTTGTAATTTATTTTCTTTTGTTTTTTCTACCAGGTTCAACACCTGATGTTTTAAAAGCACCAAATGCTGTGATTTCTAGGTGTATACCTAGAAATAACTCGTGATGCCCTGTGACCCATCCCTTCCCTAGGGAAGCTGCAGCCAGGAATGCTGCAGGAGAGCTGAGGTTGCCAGGCACTTCCAGCAGTACAAACCAGAGTGATGCCAAGAGAGCTGGAAAGCAGGGAGCGTGCCAACCACAAAATTAATCTCTGAGTTAATAAAAGCCTGCATGGTTTGAGGTTTGTGAAGCAATAAACGAGTTCAAATTTGCCAGCGACTGAAAAAGAAAAGCAATTAGGTGTTAAGGGAAACCTTCTAATGGGGATAAAGATAATACATTAGAATATGCAATGGGTTGAGAAATGTGATGAGAAATTAATCTTTAATTGAAAATTACTAAAGGAATTTTGATGAAGAACATAGAAATGTATGTATCAAAGCACTTCTAACTCCTTTTACTAATAGGGATTGACAGAGTAAGAGCTTCTGTTTAATAGCACTAATAACTTCATAATATTTTTCCTCTGAGTCATACGATAGGCTCTTTTTACTAGCCAAAACTCCAACCGGAAAAAAATCTCCTTGGCTTCTCCTCATCATAGTCATTTCTAGGTCTGTATGACCTAGAAAGCTATTTCTACTAATGTGTTTTACCTCTGTTTTTCCAACACCCAGGCAGAAAGGTACCCATTTCAATTTCCTGGCATTCCTATGACACTACTGGGGACACTTCTAGCAAGTTTGCAAGGCTAAAAGGAGTTAGGAGCAAAAGTGAGCCTGAGGAAATACTTCAGTGTGATCCAAATGGAAAGTGGAGGAGTCCTTCATTAATGTGTTGTTAGGTGACTCAAATGCTCACAATTTCAGTGGCATCAAAGGAGGCTTTTCTGGTTTTAAAACAGAACATCTTGCTCAAAAGGGGAAGGTAACAATAAAGACAGGTACAGATGGGAATTTGGCAAGCTGATAGCAATGGGTAGTTTAGCAGTTTGCAAAAGGGGTAACGAGCTAGGGAAATTCAATGAAAATATATTGGCCAATACCATTGATCACCATCCTGTGGCATTTCTTTGAGGCAAAAAGAAAATCCTAGCAGTGATTTAGGCTGGATGTTGGACAACAAGTGGAATTAAATGAAAAAAAAAGCTGAAAAATTTCAGTATTTTTTTCTGTTCCTTGTTTAGAAAATAGACAGAATGGTGTCACCGTATTTAACTGGAGGTATTTTTGTCTTTCACATGTAACCAGAGTGAATGAAAACCACTGGTTAATATCCATCTTTAAAACTTTCATGCAAAAGTATTTTAAGAATTGCCTGAGAAGACCACCAAACCCTTAGTACTGATTTCTCAATAAATACTGTATCACTGAATTTCCAGAGAATCAGGGGAAGTAATTGTTGAGTCATCACATAAACTGGCGTGTCCCAGGTAAGCAGGGACAGAACCTTGGCAAGGCTGACACCAGCCTTTGGCAAGAGCAGTGAGGTGGTCAATGGAGTGTGCAGTCAACAGAGAATTGAACTGTGACAGTTCTAGAGTTAGCACATTAACAGAAAATAGATGTTTTTAGGGTTTTTTTGAGTAGAAGAAGGCGTCCATCTGATTTGAGTCAGAGCAGCTCAGTATTATGCCTGATGTGTGGGTGGCTGCCAAAAGGGGCAGTTTTGTTTCTCATTTTCTTTTCCTCTCATTCCATTAAACAGTGGTCACATGAGTGAATGAGCTCAACTCACCAGACCAACAGAAAACCGTGTCTTTTCTTTCTATTACTATCAGAATTTCCTGCTGGATTCCTGTGCTGGGCTGACTCACCCCAGAGCTGTGGGGTCACTGGAGCTGTCGCAGGAAGCCCAGAGTGCTGCAGGGGTGATGAGATGTTCTGCCAGATGGATGTAACCCCCGTTCAGTCACTGCTGGGGCTGCATGCAGTGAGATGTAATAGTCAATGGCTCCCTTTATCTGCAATGGAGAAGAACTACTGGGAAAAAACAGTACTATGTGAAAATATAGATCTATTGCAGCTTACAACTGGCACTACTGTCAGGCTGAGGGGAAGAGGAGCTGTGTGGCCCAGAGCTGTGTGGAGATGGGGTTGTGTCCAACACCTGAGCTGGGGTCTGCAATGGAGCCCCTCAGTCAGAGGTGCCTCTGTGGCTGTGCCCCAGGGCACTCTTGCCTTACAGGGATTTCCCTGAGGTGATCACCACCCTCTCTCACCACTACGTAACATACATAATGGTCACAGCGAGTGAGATGTGCAGAGCTGCTCATCTGGCGCCTCTGTTGCTTGTCAATCCCACCATGATGTTCACCCATGCTGGATGGAGCCAAATCCTCCAACAGCAGCTATAAAGGTCTTGGCCTGGTGTTGCTCCCCATCCCATGGCAATGGATGAGCAGAGGTGCTGCTGGAGGGTAACTGCAGAGCTGGACTTGACTCCATGGAGATGTCTGCCCTGCACCTTTCAGGGGTAACACCCAGCGCCCAGTGCCTGCAGGACACCCCATGGCCAGCACACATGGCCTGGGGGACCTGCGGTGGGGTCCTGCAGGCTCAACACCTACTGCCATCCCCGTCCCAAGGGGACCCCTTGTCCTGCCTTGCAGAGCCCCGCATAGCCATGCCCCAGCACAGCCATGTCCCCCACAGCCATGTCCCCCACAGCCATG
>VZRF01007136.1:1602716-1721935 GCA_013396875.1 Vireo altiloquus
CGCGGGCGCGCGGCGTGTCGCGGCCGCCGGTGTCCGGACACGTGCGGCGCTGGCCCAGCGGCCCGGCCGCCCCCCCGCGCTCCCCAGGGTCCGCCCCGAGCTGTCGGGGCACCCTCGGTGGCTCGAGCAGCTCTCCCGTGCCACTTCCTCCGTCCTCTCAGCCCGGCCCCCGGCTTTGCCGGCGGTCCCGGTTACCGCGCGTTCGGCTGCCTGGGCACACGTCAGCGTGTTCTGCAGTGCGGGGTCGGTGGGGAATGCTGGTAATCGTGTACCAAAGAGAAACTTTCGCAGCCCAGGATGAGGACTCAATGCGTCTCATCCTTTTTTCAGGACATGAGTCAGTGCATTGTCCTTATGCTGACAAAGGTTATGGAACAGTTTTCTATCAGCTGAGCTATGGAGACGGGGGTCTCGCACTGCGAACACCTCTGACAACCACTGCGTCATTCCTGAGAGGAGGCCTGTTTATGCTTGTTCAGGGATAAACAGCTGCTAGGTGGATTAAACGCTGACAATTTAAACAGAATTGATACCGAAGGTGAAGAAAAACTTGAGTATCCACAGTGTTAGCTCTGAAAGCTTGCTGCTACCATCAGTGCGCTGGCTTGCCTGCTGGGATCAGTGTATCCCTGCAGGTGCTGTAGTTGGAAGAGACTTTTGGAGCCCTTCAAGAAGCTGAGACAGCATCGCCTCCAGCAGTGGGAGATGGTTAACTCTGAACTGTTCTAACATGAGTGCAGGTAGTTGTCTGGCCACGCTGTCTGACTGCTTCCTCTTCTGAGGTTGCTGAGTTTTGTACCAGCTCTAAAATTCGTTAATATGTTCTCTGTATGCCGTCACTGGAATTGTATAGTGTTTTCTTAGCAAGGGCAATCAAGATTATGTTTCATTTAGCCTGTTCATTACTCTGACTGGGTTTTTTTTTGTTATAGGTGACTCAGCTGTTGTTTGTATGAGATTTGTCCACACACTGGCTCTTCAGACAGGTTAGCAATATTTTTCAGCTATCACTTCCATCATGTTTGAAAGAATTGCCACTCTTACCTTTTTAAAAATTTTGTACAACACTATTACATCCTGTAGTATATACTGTTTTTCTTGATCTTGTGGAGAAACAGCTTTTTTGGCATTATTTAAATTTACTTTATGGTATAACTGTGGTCCTCATAAACTTAATGTCCCAGTATAAGCATCATGGGTGACAGCAGTGTTGTCTTTATTATACATACACTGAGGAAATGTTTGTCTTGGTATTTGGCATGACACTGATGGCGACATACTGTTTTTGTTAGCTGCTTTTTCTTGTTGGTTAATTACGAGTACAATTTCACAAAGTTTAAAGAAAATATGCTGTGTAAACTTTGAACTGTACAATTGACTTGGAAATTTATTGGTACTGATCTAACTCTCCTGACTTCTAAGAAGCATATAATTAACATGACTTAGTGAAACAAAAGTGTCATCTGTTGTTGGTGTACTCACCTGTGGGAAAGAACACTGGCTTCTGGCTACATGGTGTGTTCCAGTGTGAGCACCTAGATCAGCTATGAAAAACTGATGTGCTCCAAGGTTATTAGTTTTTAAAGTGCTTCAGAAAACGAGTAAGAGAGATCTTTTTGTTAACTTTGGTTTTGGCCAGGGATGACTGTCCATGACACAAGGAGGTGTAAGCAGTGAAAAGGTCTGAGCAGTTGTGCGGACTCCAGCAGAGCTGCTGGACAGCAGCTGCTCCCTTCCCAAACACCTCCCAGGAGCAGTAGTGCTGTTACAAGCTCTTCTTGGTGTCTTCCAGTACTGCTCTCAAGACTTTGAGCCTCTTTTTGCTCTCCCCCCTTACATTTTTTTGTTAGTTGTCATCTAGAACGTGCGTCTGTTCCTGTATTTCTTTTTCATTTCTTTCTGGTCTGGGGAGGACCTCATGGCATTGGTAGGCACTTATTCATCCCTGACCTGGAGAGCAAGGAGTGAAAGGTCCCAGCTGCCTGGTCAGGAAGCTTGCAGTGCCTGCAAGGGAGCGTGGGGGCTGCCTAGCAGGAAGGGAAGTTGCATCATGATGTCTGAGTGATTGAGAAACTTCGTGATTCAGTCCTGTTCTGCTACTGTGCCATGTGACAGGCATGGTGCATCAGACAAGCTATTTTGCAGGGTTCCTGAAAAATTATTCTAAAAAAAGAAATTTTAAAAAAATCTATATTGACATGGAACCCTCATAACTTTTTCTCATTTACCTTGAGGAAATAGTATCCTACTGTTTTCTGTGTGGAGTATAAAACAACCAACAAGACATTGATTTTCTGTGGGATGAAAACAAATTCTATTTATTTGTGGAAGTGAAATACCTTTTTATTGTTAAAGCCAGATCCAAGTGGATTGTCCAAGTCATAGAGGAAATCTGTACTAGAACTGGGAACTAGCAATGAAATGTCAGGTTTTCATCAAGCACTTTGACCATTGAACCCTTGTTCCTTTTTCTGGAAACCTTCAGATAGCATTTGCTTTATTTCTGTAAACAACAGAGATCTGCAACAGGGGATTACTTTGACTTAGCTTGTCCAAGGTCTGTTGTAGAAATTATTACTTCTGTTGTGATAAATGTCTCTGTTGAGAGCTATGCTCAGGCATCTTTAACTGCAGACCAGGGAGCATGGTTGTAGCACTTTTCTTATTTAATGTCTGTGTGATATGAACCTGATCGTAGCTAGCATGGAGAGAAGATGTTTCATTTCTTTATGGCCTTGTGAAACAAAGTCCTTTAGTTTAATCTTCTAAAATTCTTGAGTTTTGGAAATTAGAAAAAAAGAGTTTCCTTAGATTTAATTTACTCAGTGCCCAAGCCTTATCAATGTGATATGAAAATAAGTGGTTTTGCCATGTGTGTTCAGGCTCATCTTTTGAATGGCTGCAAGAATTGCCTTGGAGAGCAGAGCTTGTATTTAAGTGCAGGGATTACGTTTTTTGGACAGGGATTACTGGTCTCCACAGCATGGCATCTACTATGATCAAACCTGCTTTGGGTCTGGAGTCATATTGTTGTGCAGATGAGTAGGTTTTGTGGACTTTCAGTGGTGAAAAAAACCCCAACATTTTGACTAGTGCTTGGATCTCGTTATGTTTAGCATGAGAGGGTTCATACAAGACAAATCCTAGTTCAAAAATCTTAATTTCACAATAAAACATTGGAAAAAATGTTTTAAATAATGGTAATGCTAAAATGTTTCCCTTTCACTGTTACACAATGAGCTAAAAATAGTTTTCATTCATAAAAAAGCTGCTTCCTCTGTTAAATAATCTGAATAGCAGAGAACAAAAGTTCATTTTGTAGTAAACTGTAGTTGTATTATAGCTCCAAGTCTGACACCTTTATTCCTGATTGAAATAAGACTGTAAACTTTAATTTTTGGTAGCTGAAAAGCGGGCTTAAATACAAAAGGATGAGTGATTTGCAGTTTCTGTTCAGGAGTTATGGATGTGATCTTCACAAAAAGCTGAAGTGCTGTGTCTTGCTGCTCCTTTCTAAAATGTGTAATTTCAGCATCATCTTCATGGAGCACTGTGGCATGGGTTGGGATTGGGAAGGATTCTCCCTGGCCCTGGGATCTTGCTGCTTGCTCTGAACTGGTGCAGTGTCAATTGCATTCATAATCCTATTAAACTTAGCAGAATTAGCTGCATTTGCATTCATTCTGTATTTTCATTTTTTTCATTGTGTGTTTTTCATTTGAAAGAATTTGGGCCTTTATTTTTCTGGTTCTGCTTTATTAGAATTGTGACATTGCATGATTCATCTCAAAGCTGCTCTTTGGAAGAGGATGCTAGCAAGTCCATTACTTTTTAGTTGGACTGAGATTTTTTTAATGTGGTATGTAAGACTGAAAGATCATCCTTCAAAATCAAGATACTCAACTCTTTCTTTTTGACCTTTAGCTAAGTTATACGGCAGTGATATTTTCAGTTTAGAGGGTACATGGCAGCAACAAAAATGGCAGCTCCTTTAGATTTTATTTGAGCTAGAACATGTCAAAATAAAACATGATAGATGGCAATGGCTGTGAAATCAGAGCTGATTCTTTTAAAGGGTAGGAGACAGGTCAGTGTAATGGGAAGGCTTTTGAGAGAGTAGTGAGAGCAGTTTATATTGAAAACTTTTACTGACTTGGGATGCAAGAATAAAATATGTGTAGAGTGTGAAAGTGAGTCACATTGTGAAGAACATGTGTAAAAGAGTGGTAGAGGCAGATATCACACAGGATAAAGTGCAAGTGGAGTGGCATGTAGCAAGAGACATAAAAGCCAGCTAAAGTATGTTAGTAGTAGTAAGACTGGGAAATGTCTCACTTGATTTAGTGGGGAGCACATGTATCTACAAAAGACAGAACATCTGAAGTGCTTAGGGCCTATTTTGCTTGTCTTCTTTCATAAAGTGTTATTCAGGTGCTTAATCTTATGAGTATTTGTGACAAGGTAGTATTTTACACTACAGTGTACTTTCAGTAGATGATTCTTTGTCTATTAGCCCTGATAATTTTCACTGTACAATTCTCAAAACAGCTCAAAAATATTATCTAGAACTATGCAGAAGTACTGGAAGACTGGCAAAGGATGAGTGTTCAGACAGTTATAAGGGAAAAGAGCCAAGGAAGATGAGTTACAATCTGACAGTTCAGTTTTTTCAGTCAGTTGAGATTAATAAGCAAACATTCTATTTTCAGTTGCTTGGAAGATACAGCAGCATGAACTGATTTGTGGGAAAAGTAATTGTGTCCGAAGTCTTTATACCTTTTTACTGCAGAGCAGAAGGCTCGTGACTGTAGCAGAAACAGTGGAGGTTTTGTCTCCTGAATTAATTGATTGATTGATTGATTTAATAAGGTTTTTCCTTATTTTAATGGCTTCATAAGTAAATGGAGGCATGATCTGGGGGTAGATGATCCTATCTGGAGAACTGTAATTAACAATCCAGTGTTAAAATGAGAGGTTATGTTGAAGGATTCTGTCCCTGGGTATGGTTACCTTTAATGAAAACATTAGTCAACTGGCTGATTAAATGTGCTTATTAAATTCTCAGGGACTGTGTGTTGGAGGACATGAAGAGAGTTCAAAATAACCTGAAATTTAGCATGACAGTCAATAGGGACAAATGCAGAATACTGCACTTAGGCAGGAATTACCAGCTGTGGAAATGCAGGGTGAGGAATAACTGGTTAGCTACTAGAAAAAGGACCTGGGGGTGTACTGGATCACAAGTTGAACATGAGTCAGTGTCATGCTGTTTGCAGAAAAGACAAATATCTTACTGGGAAGTTTAAACAGGAGTATTGTTTGAGAGATGTAAAGTTTAAATCCATTGGCTTTATTTGCTGTTGATGTACAGTCTGTGCAGACAGCATGTTTTGGGTGCCAAGATTGAAGAAGAATTTGGACCACTTGGAAGGAGTTCAGAGTAGAGAAATGTGAGTGATCAGAATTCGAAGAAACAACTTCATAAATGTGGAAGAAAATCTGAGTTATTTTGGCAAGAGATGAGGAGTTTAGGGGGAATGTAAGAGATCTCAACTATTTAAAAGATTTGTAAGAAGGAAATGCTATTCTCAGTGACCATGATGGGCAGGTTGAAATGGGATTAAGTTTCATCACGGAAAACATCAATTAAACTTTTTACATTTCTCACAGTAAGAATTGTACTTTAAGAAGTCTTTACTTGTGGCCATGAAGAACCAGTTTGTGTGTTTAGAAAGAATGCTATATATGGTTTAGGTTGTAACTTATTATTAATATCCCTTTCATCTCCTTTTATAAGATTCTAGTTTTAATTGATGTCAAGTTTGAGCCAGTGAGGGAGAAATACATAGGATTCTTTTTGTCAATCTCTTGGTCGTATCATACAGGTTCACGTGGTTAGAACTGTGGTGTTTGTATTGGTTTGGAAACATAATGGTGTTCTGGATGTTACTTTCTTCTCTTAGATGCTGCCTTCTGCAAATGGAGCAAATTTTCTTGTGCTGTCAGGATGTTCTAAACCTCCCTGGTGGAGGTACTACATGGTAGCAAAGTCTGTGTGAGTTAAGCCTAGCAGAATAATTTTAGTAGCCTTAGTAGCTTTCAACATACTACTTTAGACTCAGGTGATAATCTTATAATATTTTCATCCATAGTTGCAAAGGTTCACCTTTGGCTTTGGCGATCTCTTAGAAGTTCCCATACTGTGATATATTCACCACTACAGGGAGCCTAAGTGAGGATGGACCCATTGCAAAGTGGAAAGTCCAACTGCGAGTATGGCTATGCTATTTTATATATAATTCTTTTTATGCACTCTTATAATTGCTTTTGATTGTCTGCAGTAGACTACATGACAAAACAAAGGATCCAGCTATTCCTTCTGTTTCAGCAATTGATTTGTAACATAACTGGAATGTGTGAAAACATTTCAATTAATCCTATGCATTTTGCTGTCATACCACGTCTCCAAATCATTGAGGAAAAGTACAGTTACCCTTATGAACTCTACCCTTAAAATCTGCCATGGTGTTTCAAATCAACAATAGCAAGAGTTTATTTTCTGGCGGCTTCATTTAATGCAGCAGTAGATAGCAGGAGCTGAAAGGTCAATGACAGGGGTAATGGCTGGTCTCCAATGGAGAGATTGTAGAGTTACGTTGCATTACCTGCCTGACTTCACCTTTACCCTGTAATAATATTTATTGAACTGTATAACTTTTGGGTAAAGGTTCATTTCCTGAAAAGTCCTATTACTGTTTGCTAGAGATTTTTTTCTCTGAGCAGAGGGATAATTTTTCTTACCTCTGTTTCTCAATCAGGGAAACTATTTTTATCTTAGAGACATGGAGGGTTCTTAACATATCTGCCATTGTCACTAAGTTGTGAAGGCTTGATCCAAAGCCCAGTGAATTCAAAGGGTTGTTCCATTGGCTTGAGCAGTCTTTGGCTGAGGATGCTGCTGTCTGAAAGGGGTGCTTCTGTCACTAGAGCAGTACTCCAGATCTGACAAGCCAGCAGAAAGTTTTTTGTAGACCAACTAGTAGTTCAAACGGAAACATAAAAGGGCTGTCAAATGTGCAGTCTTGCAGAATGCATTCTTTATATTAACCCTATCTTCAGTTGGTCCATTTGGTGAGGATCTCAAAACCTTAAGTAGTGCTTTGAGAGAGACATTACTTCCCTGCATTATAGCTGTGCTTTATTGCTAGAGGCAGCCTACTGAGCCTTAATACTGGCAATATGGAAGGCGTGTGTTGTGGTAAGGAGTAATGGTGTTGAGTCCAGTTTGGACAGGCAGACTTTAAATGCCAACAGTGTACAGATGAAACACAGCTTCTGTCTGTTCATTACAGCTGTACTGCTGTGATGGCTTTCTACTGCTTGGGTGAGATCACCCTGTGGTGAAGGGCATGTGTCTGGAGCAGAGGCAGATGTAATGTGTCTGAGTGAACCGAAGCACTTGGAAAACCGTTGTTGTGTAGTCTACATTGGTTGAAAGTCTACTTGTGCTCCTAACTTCTTAATTTTCCATAGTTCATCTACAAATTTTATTTTTTGTTAGCAAAATAGGTTGTGTTTTTTTATGACCTTGTCTTCTCTAGCAGAAATAACTTTATTCTAGTAATGAACAGGCAAAAATGTAGGAACACACAAATTTCACCACAAAAATTGCATGCCTTTTGTAGGGCGAGAGCACAATAAAAAATAACTTACAGTCTTGTCAGCCTGACAGAGTCTGTACTCAGTAGTGTGCAGATGGAGGTGTCCTCATAGCACTCTTCCTTCTGCCACCCTTTCCATTATCCAGAAAAAGCCCTTCCCCAGAGTGAGCCAGGTTTTTTCAGTAGGGAGACTGTTGGCATTACTGCATTCTGAGCAAGTAGTATCAAGGATTTTTATGCTTTAAGGTGGTACTGGTATGCTGGTAGCATTCGTAGTCCCAGTTCCTAGCCTGTGCTCATTTTGGTAGTGTCTATCTGGTGTGTCAAATAGCAGCTATCTCTTTGCTGGAGATGCTGTTCCGTGTAAATCCATTGCTGGAACAGGTCATAGAAGTCTTTGGCTCTGGTTTCAGTACAAAGTGTTTTGAATTAGTGTAGTCTGCACCTTGCATTTGAAACAAATGTATAGTCTCAGTTTCCTGCTTGCTGTCATCCTCTGCTGGCATGAAATGCCATAATTGTCTGTGTAGCTAAAGTCTGATAACACTTGTCTGTACTGTGGATGGGTGTGGTAGAAGAGCTCACGCAGCCTGTACTCAAACAGTAGTGCTGCTTGATGAGGTACCTCAATAGACGAATGTATTGGATTGAGAATATTTTAGTGTGCACCCTAAGAAAATACTTTTTGTTGGCCTAGCTTAATGAAAGTAGTTCTCCTTTTATAAAGCTCACTTTTCTTGGAGACTAATTTTTGGTAGTGCAGATATTGAGCTATACCCAGGCAGTTGTGTTTGCTAAGGTTGTGGGGCAAGTACCTTGTGATGAATCATCTCTGCATGGTGTTTTGCTCTATCCTCCCATCTTACCTTTGCTAGTTTCCTGAAGAGTGTGTTTTATATCTGTGCATCCTTCTATCAGAGAACATATCAGAGAGCCTTGATCTTTGGATACTAATTTTGATTTTAGCTAGATTAGTGTTTTTTAATTTTGAAAGTGTGGTAGTATATACAGCTGTGAAAAAGGGCTTGGTACCTATAACATCAGCCTGAAAGATAGTAAAAATACAGTGACTTGTGGTCGATTCCTTTCTTAATTTCCCATAGAAATAAGGTAATTTTCAGAGCTTCAGTCCTTTTCAAAACATTTTTGATTATTTTGCTTATGTTCAGATTAAGTAGTTGTTTGGCAGTTTCCTTTTCCAAATGCTGTAGTCAAGGAGAAACCAAAGTACACGTTCATAAAGCTAATAGATTGAGGGTCAAAATAAGGGAAAAATGAATCCTTCTCTGTGAACTCAGGAGTTCTTTGCATGATGTTGGCAAGCTTAAAATGTGCCACAAAATTTTTAAAATCCCAGGAAAAATCCACTTAGTACTAAATAAGATGATAGGGTATTTGGCTCATGAAGCTCTTGAACTGCAAGTCCCTGGGACTGGAGATTGTGCTCTGGGGAGCATCATTACGTGACTTTCTCTGTGCTGTCTCTTTGACTGCCGGGTAAATGTATGTTTGATCTGACCTTTCTGGCCCATTGTTGTGTTGTGCTATTAGCCTTCAGCCTGGCTTTCTCTTCTTCCGTGGCTTTGATACAAAGGGTATGCAGTTAAAGCTGCTTGGTCATTTAATATAAGGGAAATTGTGGCAGTCCTCAGTGGTGCTTAGGAAGCTGACCTCTGTTTTCACCTAACATTTATGAAAAACCAAGGCCGAAGAGGGAAATCTGAGTCGAGCATCTGGACTAGAGCTATCTGGGAAGAGGCTGCCTCTGAATATTTGGCTAGACAGTGGTGATATTTCAGTTAGTGAGGTCAATGCTTGAGGAAAAAGCACTCCTTGATACACTTCATGTACTTGAAACATTTCAGTCTTGCTTTGAAGGAAACTAACTTTCCTCCTCAAGACAGAGAAGATGGATTATAGTTACACCTCTTTGTACTGTTATAAAATTTTTTATAGGCTAGAAAAGAAAGAAAAGTTCTAAAAAAGGTACTTCAAACAGAGAAAAATGTTGCTCTAGACAAGATATGTTAAGGCAGAATTTTTCCTGTAAGGTAAGCGTGCAGGATAAAAGCTAACTATAAATGGACTGATAAGCAAAGGCTATTACTTTATGGAAGAAGCAAGACTCAGGACCTTTACTGATGGTCATTAGGACTGAGAAGATTTCAGCAGTTGAAGGGATATCCCTTGTCACATTTTTGCAGTCTGTTTCCATTATACAGGAGATGTCTCCCACTGCTGATGCTGTGGAGGTCATTCCCAGGGGGCATGGAAGCACTGCACAGTGTCATTTAAACGGAACTGTTTAAGGTAATGATGAAATGTATTGTAGTAGGATGTGGGGAGTTAATTCAATTTCATGGATTGTAGAAGTCCTTCTCTGAAATATAACTGTTTACAAATCTAAAGCTTTTTTGGATTTGTAGGACTGTTCTGAATGACTGGGATGTAGTAGCTAGATGGATGTGGGCCAAGGTTTACATTACAGGCATGGAAGCATGGATTTAAATGTCACAGTCCTGTATGTCTCTTCTCTTCTTGTCAGACTTCTTTTCATGGAAACAGGGAGTGCAACTTTTCTCCCTTGGTTTTCTCATCTTCCCTCATGGTAGTTCTGAGAGTAAATTAATCATGTTCTGGAGCTAAGCTGTCAGGTCCCATAAATTCCTGTGCATAAGATAATTGTCCTCTACAGCAGTCCAGTCTCAGAATGGAACTTTTTTGCAGATTTTTCTGGTAATTATTTCAGTTACTCTAATTTGAGATCAAGACAAATAAATTGTCATATGTGCCATCTTAAATTGAATTTAATTATTTACGTTATTTATTTTAACTAGAATATTTAGTATTGTTATATGATATTTAGAGTTTTAGCAGTTTCTGTCTTGCACAGTATCTCTATTGATTGACAAGTTGTTTGCACACAAGAGCTCTTTCCTTGAAGTGTTTCTGATTTAAGTAAAGTGAATGTGCCACATACTTCAGACTTTGTCAAATTATTGACTGTTTAAAAAAATTGTACTTTCGGTAAACATTAGAAACCCCAGGTTTAATGTATAGATTTTCGTACAGAATGCATTTTTAGAAATGAGTATGATTTGGTGCTATTTCTGTTATTTTGGCATATACTCTTGTGTTGTGTACATTTAGTAGTTACATAGTTGAACTTAAGAATCTCTAAGTTCTACATTTTGACTTCAGGAAACTGAAGAAATACTGCTGCTTTGTCTGAGAATGCTTGGCTGAAAGCAGTGAGAGGTACTCAGTCATAATTAGGATGGGGAAGGAAAATGCGAAAGCCAGTTGCTTGCTTACAATGAGAGTGACTGCTGTAGTCCTAGCTGTATGCCACTATATGTGCTTCTGAGGAAACAAAAGTTAAATGTCTAAACTTTAGAGGAAAGTTCATCTCTTGTAATTAATCTGGTTGTGCTTGATGATCTCCTTGCAGATGAAGAGAAATTTGATTCAAATGTTCTTGTGTTAACCTCAAAAATATTTTCCAAGAATTTAAGAGGAAGAGGAAAAAAAGTCATTGCCTCCTTTTATTGAGCATCCATACTACAAAAGCAAATATATCCCAGGAAGCAGATACTCTACATCGCACAATAAGGCGGCAGCCACACAGGAAAGGTTGGGCTCTTGGCACAGCCCCTAAGGGGAAATGCTTCCTTGAAAGGACCCATTGTTGCTGGGTCCGGGTCTTCAGACTCCCAGTTCTCCACTGCAATGGCTGCAGGTCTCTTGGTGCTGGGATGGGGCATCTTTGCCATCCCCATTATCTGGCCATAATAGTCTCAGTTATTTAATCACATAGAAGGAGGGAGTAAAGTTCATGCCTCATGTGAGAAAGGAGCGTTTCTTTGGAAACAGCTTCAGTGTTCAGCTGTTGAGAACTCATGCTGGGTGTAATGGCGCCATGCCTTACCCAAGGTATTTGGAACAGTTTAACTTTCTCTTCCAAGAAAAAACAAAACACAGTCTGTGAATTCTAACCCAAATGTCTGGTATACTCTTCCCGGAGAGAAAGGGACTAATAAGCATCCAAAATAAATGTATGCTTGTTGGATTCTCTGACTGTGGGACAGGTCTTCTTTCCCTCATGGCAGCTAGGTAAGAGATCTGGAAATCTGAAAGGAAACGGGTAAAGACTCTGCTTCTGTGAGCCTGAGAATGAGAACAAGCTTTGGGTGAGTTTTGGTGCTTGGTTTTTCAGTTTAAAATTTTCATTAATGTGAATAGCTGCTGCTTGAAGTTGGATAAATGAGATGCTCGGAAGGTTAGGTGGTAAAATGCTTGACTAAATGTCCTTTAGATGACCAACAGCTTTCTTAAATTCTCTTCCAATATACCTTCAACTTCTGCATTGCTGCTACATTAATAGGAAATTTCTAAGTGGTCTGAAAATAATGATCTGAAGACCGGTTAGAAAGTAAGTTTTGAGTGTAGTATTGGCCATAGTACTTCGTTATCATGATGAATTGACATACTGAGTTTATTGTTGGATGTAGAATTATCTTTCCTTAATGTAGCCTGTACTCTACTATAAACATTGCAATTGCTATTACAGCCTGCAAAAAGTATACTTTGCAAAGAATACACTCTACAAATGTAAATACAATTTTGGTTTGGTGATTGTTGGATACAATGGTCTTCCTTAAGCCTAAACACAGAAACAAAAGCTTGTATTATAACAGAAAGCCTAAGATGGGAAGTGATAAAATAGGTATTGAGTGGAGAGCTTTGTTAAAATTTAGCTCGTGTACTTGTAAAATTTCCATGTATTCATTAAACTATTATGTCATTCTTATTGTTAGAGCTTGGTTAGTTGACTAAAGTGTTAAGCTTTGTTTGTAGTACAAATTATAACCTTAACTCCTTTCAAAATATAGTTGAAGGTTTTTTGATCTTCCATAGTTGTTTTAGTTTGTATGTCTTACCCAAGCATCTGTAGTACATTATGTGGATAACTTAGTATTTGAGGGTTCAGCTGCAAGTTAGTGGAGAGCTGTAAACTGCATCAGCTCCCATTTTTGTAAGGTGCATTTCTCAGGGTGAGGGTGCCTCTCAAATAGAGTATTTCTTGTGTTTGTAAACCACATGCTTGTAAAAATACAGATATGTTCAAATAATACGGAAAGCTTTACAGGTGCATTTAAATACATGTGTAAGCTCACGGTAGTGCATGTTGAAGTAAAAGTCATAACCTTTGGTTTTTATGGCCACAAAAGTGTGATAGCCCCAGGCCTTTGGCTAAGTCGTGTATAGCCTAAAGGGATCTGTTTGGTTTTCAAGGTGGTCTTTGAGTGACATGGATTTTAAACATGTTTTCAGAACAGGCTCTTGCATGTAGTGTCAGGCTTGCCAAGTGGTGTGAGATGTCTCTAGCATTGTACTGCAGCTCAGACATGGATCCTTCCAAGTCCAGGGTGTAGCAAAATCCATCTGGCCTGGGTACCTGTGACAGTGGTACCTATCAGAGAAGCAAAAATGTGGAGTGGAGCCATACCTGTGTACAGAATCTCCTTGGAGACTGAGAATCCAAAAAGAACAACTTGGAAACTTTCCTTTGAGGAGGTACAGAGACTAATGATTAATCCTGATTACAGACTGTTTGGTGACAAGGTGTCATAAGGTGCATTTTAGGAGGATTTTCTTATAGGTGTTTAAATAGATACCAAGATTTTTAATTGCAACTGTATTAAAATGGTCCTTTTTTCTTTCTGAGTGGCTGCAGATTCTGCCTGTCTGTTTCAAAAGCTGTCAGTGGAGAAATGTTGGGAAATAATACATTATTTTTATAGATGCTAAAATAGGTAAAGGTATAGGACTGAAAAGTAAATATAGGACTTATGTCCAAGACTCTGTGGGCAGAAATGTTGGTTCCATCCCTTGCAAGCTTGAAATGTTGTGTTCAAATTTGCTTTTTCAGTGATTGATTTTTAGCATGTAGCGTATTATGAAATATGTTTTGAGAAGAATGTGCCTGTAAATATTTTATAATATTTTTTCCCTGATCCTTACATTTTCTTAGCCTTGTGTCTTTGTCCTTTTATTTATTTTTACAGCACATTTTAATTGAGGTCAGTGTTTTAGGTTCAGGTTTTCAGGTATTGTATGTGGAACTCATTGGCACTTGGCATGGGCAGGAGCTACAGATTCAAGTAGTAATAGCTGATAAGACTTTTCCTTCTATTTTTATAGCTCCATTTAAAAGTGTGCCTTTTATGAATCATGGTCTCCTAAGCTATACCTAGAACTTCTTTCCTTGCCTCCTGGCAGTTCTGACATGAAGCTAAATATTCCAGATGCATTGAAAGTGGATATATTGAATGCAGCTTTGCATGGCCAGTGCTGCCAAATGTTGTACAGAACAAGAGGTCTCTTTAGCACAATGGCAGAGGAGGTCTTGGGTCAAGAACAGTTTTTTTCAGTGTGCCTAGAAATGTTTCCATGGCCCAGGGGAAAGAAGTTCTAAATCTCCTGGAATGATTTTGAAGAAGCATTTTCATTGTTTTTTACTGCTGGTACTTAGGTAAGAGGTACTTTGTTTTATGTGCAGATAGGCATATTATAGCATTCAAATTTCGAAATACATTTAATATTCCGAGCATCTTTTGGCATTTGGCCTGAGGTATGAGTGCAGAACTGTCTCCTTGAATGTGCCAAATTGGTCCTGTGCAGCACCTGATGCACTGCCCTTGTAAGGTGATGTGGAAAGGTGTCTTCTATGGCAGGGCAAAAGAATACACTCATCATTCTGTCAGTCACTTAGGAAAATGAACTGCCATCCTCTTCTAATGGTCAGCTATTGCCCAGGCTGGGTTTTCATCTTTCTTAAGAAGTCAGATGTATTTCAGATGGAATATTTCCTTAGAATATACATTCATTCCTCCTCCTGGCCTGTTATGGCTCTTCTAGTTTGAGTATTTCTTCAGTTTTAATTTCATTACTGCCAATATGGCAGAGATTGAGCGTTAGCTGATGTTTTGTGTATGTGAAGCAATTCTTTTACCTCCATTTTAGGCCAACTGCATGAATCCCAAAAACTGTTACTATAGTGTTTGGAAAAACTGGACTGTTTGGAAACTGATATCAGTGAGTGGGAATCTCATGGTACTGTAACAAGAGTAAGTGGTTACCCTAGTGGTTTACCCTAGTGGTAAACATTGCCTTTGTCAGGCTTGTTCTTTTGTAGGATTGATTTCCTCTTTGGTTAAATTGTTGAAATTATGGCTCTAAAGTGCAGAAATTTTGAATTTCTGAGTGACCTAAATAATGTTTGGCTTTCCAGTTGCAAACCCCATATTTTTTTCCTGTGTTTTGGCAGCTAGTTGGGATACAGTTGAAGATGATGACTCTAAAGGTGTTTTTTATTCAGAAATACGAAAAGCTTTTAATGACATCGAGCTATTTAGCAACTTAATTTTTAACCACAGAGGTGTAGATTGTCTCTTATTTGAGGACATATTTGTTATAAATAAGTTGTGGAAGAGGAGTTCTAGTCCTTTAGTGGCCTGTTTGGACTCAGGAGAGCCAGGCAAGTCACTTGCTAGGACAATAGCTCAGATATCAGGAATAGAAATCATGTTTGATTGTTTTCTAGACAGGTCAGTCAGGTTTTTTTGTTCTTTATTTTCTTCCTGTATTAGTTTACTTTGATTTATTTACTGAGAGTGATTACATAGGTGCTGAGGAAGATTGACTTGTATTAATCTTTGTGCAGAGGCGAATTTGAAGTTTGACCTCTCTCATGTGTGTCTCTTGCTTTTTCTGTCTGCCTTGTTACATCTTTTCTTTTGCCCTTTGTGTTCTTACCAAAGCAGAGCTGGTTGAGCCTTGTCTTGTACAGAAAAGTACCTTGTTTCTGTGATATTCTGGTAGTGACAAAGTTCACTTTCTTAGCTTTGTAGCACTCGGTCTTTAAAGGTCGTCTGATTTGGTGTGATTGCTTCATTATGCTCTGTGATAAACTGCAAAATGCTGAGAGTGAGAAATGTGTGCATTTCTGACCTGCTGCCTTTAGCTCCTCAAAATGAATGTTGTTGTCTTCACTCACGACCAGTGTAAATACAAGGAAGGGTTTGGTCAGAAGCATAGATGCTTTTAGCTGGCAGATAGTATCAGGGCTTGTGCATAGCCCTGCAAGTGTCTGCAGGCTCCTGGGGAGGCATTTGTTGTTTGAATAGAAGGAGCTGGACCGGGTGGCTGATGCCTGGAAGCGCAGCCTCCGCGCCAGCCCGGCCACAGTCTTGCAATTGTTCAGCCACACTGGAGGGAAGAGGGAAAAAAAAAAGCATTCCAAGCAGTGCCAAATTTTCTTTGATATGTTAATCTTTTGATAACAGTTTGAAAAGCCCTTGGAGACTTTTTTTAGATTTTAGACAAAATAGTTCATTTGTCAGGACTTCCCTTGTAGATAGGGTCTCCGTTATTAAGAACTGCCTCGCTAACTCATGGTAACAAAAGCAAGTGCAGAGGACAGCTGCTGGACTGCTTGTTGGTAAGAGAAACTATTAGTTATCACAGGACTTTTTACAAATATCTGAAAAGAATAAAATAGGGATTGTTTAAGATACAAATGTGTAAGTTTACTCATGTATTTTAAGCAGACATGACAAGAGCATTAGAAAAAGTAATAACTAGATAATTTTTTATGTGTGTTCATACATGGATTTTATTAAAGACTTCATCTTTAAAAATTACATTTTAATCTGAGAAATCTGGGGTTTAAATTACCCAGTGACTGCAGGAGATATCAAAAGTTTCTTCTTTTGTGGTTGTAATTTACTTGTTCATACTTAAAAGATTTTCTCTTGAAGCTATGAAACTTCCACTTATGTTGAAAAACTGGAAGAATAAATAGATGACAACAACGTGTGTATGAATTAGTTTTTAAGGATTGTGGAATTGGGACAAATATTGAGGGCAACAGAGGGAAGATTGTCTTTGCTTCCAACCCCCCAAATCAAAGTCTAAGGGTAAAATTTGCACTGAAGTAGTTTTCTAATTATGCCAGCTGTTAGAAAACTGACTTGAGGTAAGCCAATAAGTAGTCCTTCGAAAGTGTGGCTTGCAGAATTCTTCAGGTATACTGATGGAGACTTGATCTGGTGCTTTTAGAACAATTTCCTTAATAAATACACCATGAGTTCACTTGCACCTTTTATACTGTTGCTGCAAATGTTTGTTACTTACAAATATTTTGGTACAATTGCTTGGTATCCTGGTTGTTTAGTCAGGATAGATGAACAAATACGGAGTGGTGTAGTAATTGAGAAAAGGTGCAGCATTTTCTTCACTCTGAGGGATGCATGTAGTTTTAAGCTCTGTAATTTCTTCAGTGATCCAATTTGTGATTTATTTTAGCTCCAAAATAGTATCAAGTCTGAAGCTGCAGGTGCTGTCCTGCTCACAGCTGCATCCTCTTCAGGACAGTAACAAATTGGAAATGCTGTTCAACTTAATTTTGATATACTGTATTTTGCAAAGTTGCAAATTTACTGTTTAAGCTTGTGACTCAAATGTATGCTCTTAGAAGTACTTACAATTCAGACACTGTTCAGCTGATCTCTAGACCATTTGTTAAATTTATACCTACTTGTTACAAAATGTTGCAAGTGATTTCATTCTCTTAATCTCAGTGGCAAACTGAGCATTTTCTTTTACAGAGCTTTTGGTATTACCTACTTCTCTGACTCCAGAATATGCTTAGCTATACAATAGCAACTCAGTAAGTAAAAATTATGAGTGGAGTGATAGTAGCTTTCACCATTTCCATTGGTTATAAGTTCTTTCTTTAAAAGGTTCCTATTCTCAGTTTGTTAAAGGGGGAGAGGATTTCTCTAGCTATTCACTCCAGGGAACTTGGGCTGGAGAGAGGCTGAGTGGCAGCCTGTAATGTGCATCAGAGGCACATTATATTTGGATATATTCACATTCATATTGCTTATTGCAAGTGGATTTCAACCTCACTTTGATTTGAGTACTTATAAAATGTCATACTCTTTCATGGTCTGAAAAGTCCAATGTTTATATTTAAATCTTTAATTAAAGATACAAAGTAGAGAAATGTTTATTTTCCCATCATATTATAGAAAGAAGGAAGTAAAACTCAAGTGCAGATTGCTAAAGTCTCTTCTGTATTAGTAAGGTTTTTTCAGTCTGACCCAGCAGCCCTGGGGAGTCCATGTGGTGGTGTTCAACTTTCAGCAGGGCAGTGGGAGACAAACCCAAAGCAGTTAGGCATTTGAACTTTGCTAAGTTTGGGCAGATGGTGTGTCAGAAGGGACAAGATTGGAGGAAGAGTGCAGTCTTTGCTGTGGAATAAGAATCATTTTCATAACCCATCAACTATGAAAATACCTCTGTAATGCTTTTTAAGTGTAGAGATTTGAATTCGAGTTTAATATGGAAAATTACCAGCAGTATGTGCCATGTTGAGAATGTGTGTTAGTTGAAGGTTGTTCAGTAAATGAGTCTGTATGAAATAATGCAGATGGAGCTAATGATGTAAGTCAGAAATAGCCTCCTAATTCTCCTCATGTATTCCCTGTCTGATTCTACCCAGCTGTTCAAAGAGCTTACTGAATCACAGGCATTATTGCTAGTGCTGAAATTTCCTTTTGTACTTCTTCAGACTCACAACTTGATGTTTCTTCCCAGCAGTGGAACAACTCTAAATGAAGGCAATTGCATTTATCTCTCATACTGCCATGATGTCCCATAAGGTCCCTGTGCTGATATATTTGCCATATCGAAATCTCAGCTGAGATCTGTTGATCTGGAAGCTATTTGCATTTATTTTTTCTGCCTAGTGTTTTCCTGTATCAAGTTCTTGCTTGATATGTCCATCAAGGTTGGAGAGTTGCCTGCAGGCACCCTTTTTGATGTTACTGTACGTTATAGCAGGGAAGTGTGTGTTTGTTTAAGAGCAGACTAGTTCAAGTATGATTAAGCTAAAAATTCTTTCCTCGAGCTGTGAACTCTATTAGAAGTATAATTCTGTAAATACACAGAATGGCTTCTTGATTGAAAATGTGATCTCTATGGTGTACATAATGTTGTTTGATGTGATTAATTCAAAGATTGTCCTCAGGAGCTTTCTTAGCAATCCTGTGTAGATTTAGGACAGATTTTAACTAGTTTTATATATTTTCTCTATCTTTCCCAGAATAGAAAGCTGCTTAGTTAAGAAAAGTGGCAATTTAAATAAAAGTGTGGTTTAGAACTTCAGTGACTTTTGTGGCTTAATTTCCAAATAACTCTGCAGTAAAATTATAGTATAGCAATAGAAAATTTTCAGCTTAACAAGGGAAGGAAAGTGTCACCTGGTATTCCAGTCAAAGGAGGCAGTTGTTGCCAAGTTAGCTTCCTTCCATTCAGAACGAAATGCCGACTGTATCAAGCACTCAATTTATGAAGTACTGAGCTTCTTCTCACCTGACACTCAGCTCTGTGCTGTGATGCAGTTCTCTCTGAGTGTGTGTTTCGTCTACTAGGACCTTATTCAGCAGTGGGAATAGATTTCTGAGGAGATCCAGATTTGGGTAGCAAAAGAAACCTTTCCTGTTGGGTTCCTGCTTCATTTATTGGGTTAACTGGAAAGGAGATGGTAGGTTGCAGAAAACATGTGTGGATGTGATGCTGTTGATAAACTGCAGGAGTTGGGAGGAGGGACCCTTTGAAGCTGGCATTGCTGGTGAATGTAAGTGCATGGATCCAGGGGCTGGCTTTGAGAGGATCTGACTTGGAGTGATTTGGTTTGTGAAAATATTGGGGAATTAATGACAGAGAAGTTGGTCGTGATTGTACTTATTGTGCTACCTAATACTAATAATAGCCTGAAAAATGACAATCACAGTAGCTGCTTGTACTGTGACTTAATACATGAGGACTGGTTATAAGCTGTGGTAGTAAGTGCTGTCTTCCGAGAGATTTATGTATGTGCAGTAAATAAAATGAAAGGCTGTACCATGTCAGAGCAGAGAATTATGGTTAATCCATGTCTTAGCAGGTGAGCGCTGGCTATTTAGTGATTTTAACTGTGGTAGTCGTTTGTTCTTGTGCACTAATTATAAACGGTATACAATTAACCTGTACAGGGGTGCCCGAATGAAGGTTAGATGCTGTTTTAATTTCAAAAATCTGGCTTTTTGACATGGTACTTTTGATTTTACTTGCTTATGTGATGAGGAAAATTTTGATTAACCTCATATTATGTTATAGTCTTTGTAATTCTCCCCTTCTGGAATAAGGATCTGTGTGCACTACCTTCATCTTGTAGGTAGTGCCATATTTTTTCCATGCCTTTCCTTATTCAGGAAAATTGTGATCATAATCTGTCCTCAAAGCACCTCTCAAGATTAGCAACTGTGGGAGATTTTGATGCAAATTGAATAGTTGAGGAATTGGAAAGAAGGGAAACAACTGACCAAAAAGCATTTCTTGATTTAGAAATAATAAGCTGGGGACTAAACTCTTTTAAGCATATATTTGTTCTTCTGCTCAGATGAGAAGTGTAGATCTCAGGGGTACTGTGCCTTTCCTCTTGAAGGATAACCTGGCTTCTGAAAGCATCTGATTGGAGCTATTACATATAGAGTGATACAAATGTGTAATATTGACCTACTTTGAAGCTTTTTTTCAGGATTAATTTACATTTCCATCATGAAGCTTGTAGCATGTACCAAAAACTGCTTGCTGCATGTAGAATGTAGCCAAATTAAATTGGTACAAGCTTCTTCTCCCTCTTTTAAAGCCTGCTGTTTCTGCAGTATTTCATTTGTATTCATCTGATGTTCAATCATAACGCTTTATAGAGCTCCTTGGATTGTTACTTCTAGAAACTAGTAACAGTGCAAATTGAAGATAAATATTGATATTTTGTCAGTGTTGTGTTTTATGTAAATGCATTTACCAAAAGTATCTTGAAACAACCTAAAACTTAGGTATAAAATCAATAATGTTGCTTCAAGTTTTAATTCTTTTGTTGTTGAAGGTCTTCCATATCTCAAGTTGAGAAGTTCCATATCATACTAAACATGGAGAAAGAAGAAAAGAAATATGTCAATAAAGCAGAGGAAGATGAGATGGTAATGAATTCTGTTAATCTATTTTTATACAATGAAAGAAATATGTTTTCAGGGTTTTCTGTTTAAAGGGGGCATATTACACCAGGAAGTGGATTGTCTCAGTTTAAATCAGTTTAGCGATTTTATAAGGTTATCCTTGACAATATTTTTTGGTATTAAGAAATTAGTCTTGGGATAAGAACGGTTTTTGTTGAGGTCAGTAGTCCATTAGATAGCGCATTTTGATGCTTAACATTTATTTTTTTAAACATAGAAGTGGAAACAAAATGGCTTGTGTTTTGGTTTTTTAATTGTTACTATTATTTTGTTGTTGTTTGGTAAATTGGGGGTTCTTCCTTTCAAACCTGGAGATTTTTTGTTGTATTTTAAAACTGGTTAATGCTTCATAATATGACTCAATGCAGTAAGCTTTAATAGAAAGGTACTAGCAGCTAATCTTTCAATTTCTAGCCCACGTGGGGTTCATGGGGATTTTTCTAGCCCATTTGGTGTATATAGGGATTTTTATTTTAAAAAGTGATAGGTTTCTATAAATTGAAGTCCTTGTTCTGTCCTTGTGCACTCTGCTAGGAAAAGCAGTTCTTCACTAGCCAGCTCTAATATAGAGAGTAAGCAAATGCCTTTTAGAACAGGAGATGCTTATGGCCTGATCACTAAAATAAATTTTTTTTTTGAGGAAATAATTTTATTTTATCCTAAAAAGAAGCTTTAACTTCTCTCACCATCTTTCACTCTCCTATTTTTATTGCTAAGGAATGTTTTGGGGCCAAGAGAGAATGGGCTTTATCTCTGCTTTTTGTCATCTGAGAAGGTGGCAAAACAAACTTTTGAAAAGCCTTTTCTTAGGAAAGGAGTTTAAACAATTTCTAACACTGTTTAGTGAAAAGTAAAAAAATCCAAGAAGTTCATGTCAATATGAGCAATGGGTGGGACTCAATGGGAAACTTCATCGCCCTTTTACAACAGGAAATATAATCTAATGATGTAATGTGAAACTCAGGAATGTAACACAGTATCCAGTAAATCACTAAATTATTTTCTGTTCCTGGCTGTCGTCAAGTTAAGTTGGTGCCTGCACACTGAATACTTGGGTTTTTTTAAATGGGAGAAGGATTTTTCTAACTGGTGCAAGTTACAGAACCTTTGAGCATGGCTTGGAGTTTGTAAAGTATCATTTCTTGTTAAATGGCAGGCAAAATAAGCAAGATTCTCTACTATAAAGTGATGTTTTGATATATTTACGGTGGTTTTTTAGAATGTATAAAATGCAGCCTTGCAATAATAATTCAAAACTGTGAATACTAGCTAATCAAATGCTGTGTCATAAAATCAGCATTTGGCAAAACCACATGCTTTTGCTCTTAAATGTTCAGCTGACTTGTGCTGTGTCATGGTCAGAAATGTTGTTCTCTGTGAATTACAACGAATCGTGTTGCAACATCAGTCCTTAGTGAACAGTATGGAGAGGAGACAGATCCTGCCATGAAAAGGTTTACCCAGTGTGGATGATCTGCCTCTGTCAGGCTTTTATTGATGTTTATATTTCTGACGAAGCAAAACAGTCTTCCTTTTTGCTTCTCCTCCGTCATGTATTAAGTGTTTCAAATCTTTCCTTCTCCCAGAGAACAAAAAAAGAGGAAATGGATTTGAAATTTGATTTGCTTTAAATACTGCACATTATGAAAAATTAATGTCGGCGTCCTGAGGCACAGTAATTAAGAGTCATCATTACTTGTTTCTGCTTCCATGCAGGAGATCTATGGCTATGATCTGTGTCGCTGGAAGTTGGTGCTAGTTACTGTAGGAGTGATCTGTTCTGGTGGCTTTCTTCTCCTCCTCCTCTACTGGATGCCCCAGTGGCGCGTGAAAGCAACGTGCAAAAGGACTACACTTAAAGACTGTGAGGTGGTTCTGCTGAGAACAACTGTAAGTGTGCAGGGGATGTGCTTCTCCCTCTTTGCAGTTCCTTCTGCTTGCTAGAATACACCAGTACTTGCCTTGCAGTGTAGACATGAGCGTGTTTCACAGCACTGCAGAACTGTGCTCCGTGGGACTTGTTCATACCTTTGCTGCCTCTGTGGGAAGACTGGCAGCTGTTTGCAGTGGGTGTAGCAAATAGTTTATCTTTCAGTTCTAAGAATCAAATACATGAATGCTGTTGTCATCCAGAGTTACAGAACAAATACCTTGTTCATATAAGCTAAAACATGGTTTCCCCTCCCGTGTTCAGCAAAGATACATTTGTTGAAGTAAGGTGTAACTGCTGACCCAAGTGCAAAAAATATGCTTTTAGAATTGTGGAAAGTAAGTTATTCTTTAGGTAGCTGATACTCGCTTGGAGATTGTCCTGTAGTTCTGTACGGGCTCTGCTAATCTGTTATCTGTGATTTTGCTACAGCTGTTGTAGTAAAATGCTGTTTAAATGCTCTTTCAACGAACTCATTTCCCCCCTCTTTTTAAGGATGAATTCAAGATATGGTTTTGTGCAAAGGTTCGTGTTATGCCTTCTATGGGAGCCAATCCTTTACAGAATCCTAACCCTCTAGTGCACAAAGTTTCAAATGGCCATGCTGTTCATGTCTCTGAATCTGCTGCAGAAGAGAATAAAAATGATTCGAAAAAATATTTGCCTGTAAGTAAACCTGCAATACTATGCTGGCTAATTCTCAAGTATCTCAAGTACTGTTGAGAATAAACACACACGGTACAGTACATGTGAGCTGCTACTTCTGTTTGAAAGGCTAACTTATACTTTGGGTAGAACAGAAATCTCCTCAATAACCTGTTACTGGAAATTGTGGAAAGCTTGAGAGATGATGTTGAAAGAAAAGTACTCATTTTTCAGTGCAGCTTTTCTAAATTCACTTTCTGTCACCTCTCAGAATAAAGTCACTCAGGAGAGAGGTGTTAAGTGGTACCAGTTTGACATCTATGTTTTGTTGCTCTTACAGATTCGTTACTTCACACATCACAGTGTGAAATACTTTTGGAATGATTCAGTTCAAAGTTTTGATGTTGTACGGTAAGAAATACTTTTTTCTTATGTGTTGTGCTTCAAACTGCATTTTTAAAAAAAATACAATAATGGCATGCCTAAGAACATGCTGAAAATTGGTGTTATTGCCTGACCAGCTGTTTTAGCTCATTGAATCTTTGTTTGAACCATAGTAAGTGCAGGGAGATTTTAACTCAGTGTGAATTTGGTAAGAAGGTGTTTGTTTAATCTGCCTTTATCAAGCGTGATTTGTGTAGGATGATGGGCTGCATGCTTCTGCAGGCTTTTTGCCTTTTCTTGGAGTGTTATTTGGGAAGCAGAGCACCCGTTCATAGACAGTAGTACTGCTTCTATAAACACTCAAAAACTTTGCTTGTAATGGAATAACTTATGTTTTTTGTATTGCTGAGCTAGACCCAAAAGGAGTATCTAGGAAGAAGGGGAATTCACTAAATACCTTTTTTGTTCATTTTTTTGTAGGTCTGCTGCTATGTTTTAGTGCAGTTGAGCTGGATCTGACCCGTCTTTTGTTACTCTTTAGTAACAAAAACAGGTCTGTTGCACTGCTAAAAATTGTCTTTTAGTGGGCAGTACTAGCTTGTGATGCACTGTATTTTCTTTTATCAAGCAGCATTGTTGCATGATGTTAGTGTTGAAGAAGAAAGTTTTTCTTTCTGTGATAAGGCCTTCTCATAGTGCCACAAGTTAAATGAGCACAGGCTTCTCCATTTTTGGCAACTGCCCATTAAAATGATAAATTCAGATCAGAAATCTAATCTCTTTTAAACTTAAATCAGTGTTCACTGCATTGAACCATCATGTGGAGAAGTTCAAGCACTACGTATAGAAAAAATTCATGACTGTGACTGAAGGAAGGCAAGACAGCCAAAATTTCTCTTAGGAGGAACATACTTTGCCAATGTTGTTTTTTCCAAAAAAAGAGTGTGGAAATAATATGAAAAGTTATCAGCAATGAAAATAATTTTAAGAAATTATTATAACACAAGCAATTACAAAACTGAACAGTCCTTATCTGGGAGGATGGAAATGTCTCAGTTCATGAGTAAATAATTAAAAGCTTTGTATGCATTTTTTATGCTAAGCCTCCCATGAAATACAGTTGTGCAGGTAGTGACACTCATCATTTTGCATTGCAGGCTCCTGTTTTCATGCCTACAGTGCTCCTAATTTAAACTGTTCAAAGGGAATAGTTCCCACAACTGAGATTAAGAAACTGTATTTGTATGTTAAGAACAGGCATTGGAAAAAAATAATTAGACTCCGTGTGTTTAGAAAAAAAATGTTGTTCCTTAGCATTAAAGCGGTGACTTGAAACTTGGCATTTGTGGCTGTTTGACTGTGCCTTTTGATGTTCTTGTGATAACTCAGCCAATTTATAAGCCCTGGAAAAATCTCAGATATGCCTGTGAAGTTATGTGAGCATTTATTCAATAACATTCTTGCTGATAAGCCAAACTTTCATTTTTTTGATGTATTAGCCATGACTGAGTCTGGCCACTTGTTTAGTCAGGTACAGTAGCTGAGCTAGGCATGATTATTTAACTATTGAATAATAAATAGGAGAAAGAACTGGATCTGAGACATACTGGATACTGTTAGAGCACTAAGTCACTTTTCCACACGGTCAGATAAAAATGCCAGTTTGTTACAACTTTTCTCTAAAGAGAATGGTTGTGTAGTGAAGTATTAGATACTATGTGCAAAATAGTATCTGAGCTTATGAATGATGAATACTCGGAAAAGAAGTCTTAAAAAATTTGTCCTTCTCCAAGATACATTTTCTTATTCTGCTCTTCAGTTTCTATATATAACCAAAAATTGATATTACCTAATAACATGGTAGAGAATCAAGTTAATATTTGTAAAGAGACAGTCTGTGAGACAGAGGGCTTTATAGTAAAACCCTTAAAGCAGGCAGCACGCTTGTAGTTGTGATCTAAGCACAACACTGCATCATGAAGAACATTCACATTGGGCAGCTGGTTACGCAGGTACCCAGAGACAGAACAGTTTGATCACATAATGAAAGGCTTAGCACAGCACAGAAGGGAGGCAAATTAAGATTTCTTGGGCAACTAATTCAGTTAAGAGAGCTTGAGTTTCATATCATTGTTTTTTTTATATTACCATAATATTAAGATCACTGTTTTAAACACAGGAAATGCAAGTGTAATTGTTCTTGGACGAAGTCAGTCTTGGTCACATAGCCAAAGAGGATGCAGCTCTGACCTTGGATGTCTGTTTTGTTTTAGCTACTGTCAACTGTATTTCTGAGTGGGTTGATGAGTGCTTTATGTAATAAACTCTGCACACGGGGATTTTTTTTAAATGCCCTGGGAATTCAGTCTGTAGCAGTAGTGTAAAAAGCAGAGAACATCCTGCTAGAAGCTGTGTCTTTACATGGACATTGCACACATAGGTATGCATATTTGCATATAAAGCACTTAAATTTAGGGACCCTCCTTAAATCCACTGTTGCATTTCTTTTCCTGCAGGAAAAGAAAAATTTTTCTTGACAGAGTGAGAGGAAAGTATTTTGTATCTAAAATAGTATTTTTAAAATCCTTGAACTTAAAAAAAAAAATTAGGGGAACATTGTAAACTTATGGCCAGGTTAACACAATTTTTGTCTTCTGTTCTTGTACAAGCACTTGGCGGAAGTGTCATCCTAGGCTTTGCAGTAGTGAGGATATTTAAAGCTTTCCCTGTGTTCAAGAGAATGGTAGTAATTGTTACAAAATATACACAATAAAGAGTTGGGTGGTTTTTTCTTTTCCATTGGGACAACTCTGAATCCTTTTTGATAGATAACTTAATAGATATCCAGTGTAAAAAAGATTTGTGTGGAGTAGTGATGGTTTTGTCAGGGCATCTGTGAAAGCCTTTTGGAAGGTGATGATATTTTCCTGTGCATCCAAAGTATGTCCACAAGAAACTGCCTGGATATTGGGCAGCATACAGCTGATTTACTGAGTTTGGTAGTTAACGCAATCCCATAGCTGTAAACATAACGATGTTTCAGGTGTTTCTGCGTATCTGCAGATGTCCTGAAGTGCAGCATTTCACTGCATGAGGAGAAGTCCTGTGAAAATCAGTCTTCTGGTGATAAGAAAGAACTGAAAATATAGAATGTATTTTTCATAGTCATGAATAACATTGTGATAGTAAGATGCTACAAAATAGCTGTGGTATAGATTTATTTAATAAATTTATTAATAATTATTTCTAAAATACTTCCATTACTACTTAGAGTCAAATGAAGATAATTTGAAGAAATGTGAATCCATATTGATTTCATATAATGCTTTTTAAAACTTGCTCACTTTTTAGAGGCATTTGAATACTAGTTGTGCTAGTATTCTACTAAAATTTTTAAATGTCTCTGTTTTGATTGAAATAGGTATGACTGTCCTACAGAGTAAGATATATCAACAAGAAGATTGCTTTTAATGTCTCACTGGTATCTGCAGTTGTGGCAAAAACAGCTAAGAGCACATTAGTCCATAGATTTTGTTGATTTATGAAACAGTGTATACTTCTTCACAAAGACCTTGCTCTTTTGAGTCACTGAAAACTTAATTTTAAATATCAGGTTTCTTAAGTAACTTACTGATTTTTCCTGTATTTAGAGGTCTAGATGAATCTACCTTCTGCTCTGCAATTCATAATGAACACAGCACAGGACTGACAAAGGGAATGCATGATTACAGGTAATATTGCAGTAGTATTTAAAGGGAAGAATTGTTTATGTTTCATTGCCTGTGCTCAGAGTGTTAAAAAGCTCAGAAGACAATTGAGTGATCAATGTCTGATTTTTTTGAAAATGAGACCTTCATACAGATTAAAATATGGAAGCATCTGCTTGCTCATTAGTTCATATTCTGGCAATTTGTGTGTTTGTCTACAATAAAATCCTTTCCCCTCAGATCATTTTAAGGACTTTTTCATGTCACTGTCATTTAACCAGCTCAGATCCCATCAGAGCTTGGTTTCTTGCTCCCCCTTTCATGATTTGTCATTCTTACTTGTAAGAATAAAACGAAGGTACTGGACCTTGAAAACAGTGTCTTACTGCAGGGTAAGAGTTAACACTTGTTTAAGCCTAAGTTAATGAGAATCACATACTGGCTTTCAGAATTACATATTTAATAACATTGGACTCATACACAATTTACAGGGAAATCTTGTTATGAAAGAACCTAAAAAATAAGGTACAGTTTAAATTGAAGTATAAAATAATTATCTTTGTATTGGAACATCTCACTCAGTAAATGTTTTCTGAAAAGCACTTTTTGAAACTATTGTAAATAAGAGAGTCACAGATTTAGGGACATGTTATACTTTATCATATTAGTGGAATTACTTTGACATCAGTAAGACTCCTAATAAAAATTTTAACCTTTTTTTTATATCTTTCTTTTTTAATGCAGAAAAGCATTCTATGGAGTAAATGAAATTGCTGTGAAAGTGCCTTCCATTTTTAAGCTTCTGGTTAAGGAGGTAAAATCTTTTCTTCAATAAATTAAAGAAAAAAGGTATATTATTGAAAGTTGCATCAAGTGCAATGACTATTGACTATTGGAAGCCTTCCCCTAGAGCCCAGCACTGTAAAACAAAATCATATGGACAATTTTGAGCTCTCCAGCTCTCCTTAGTGCTAATGATCAAAGAGGCCTCAACTATAAGCTCTCCAGGGTTCACAGCCCGGTGCCTTAATAAGGACATTAGAAAACAGGTCAGAATTCTTTGAAAGGTTCAGCATCTTACTAATTTTTTCTAGCTAATTTAAAACATAAAATGACTGTGTTCTCCATGAGGAGCCCAGGGATTATATATTGCAACATATGCAGCAAATCAAATGTGGTGGTGTATGTACTTCTGTTGGATTTGTTCCATTTTCCTTGTATCAGGTGGATTTGAATAACTGGTTTGTTATCTGTGTGCTGTAATAATGCACAGTAGAACTTCTGAACAAAGAAACTCTCCAACCTGATCTAACGGAGTAAGAACTTGAGGTATCAGGGCATTTATTAAGGAGAAATAGAAAATAACATCCCAGTTGGTTTAAGAATTATCACTTAAGATATTCTTAAGATATGCTTCAGATAATCCGATTACCTTGATTTGAGATGTCGGGGAAAACGCATGCACTCTTCAAAGTCTGTATTTGTGTGTTATTTTAGTGAGAACTGTGCTTTTGAGGGGCTGAGAAAGTAGTGGGGAAAAGGATAATTTTGTCAAACCAAACAAAAATTATGTGTAAAGAACTGAAACTGTCTCCTCCCTGGAGGTGGATAATTTCCACTTTGTTCTGTTGGAGAACCCATGTGACCTTTTGGTGTAACTTGAATGTTCTGTCACTCTTCTAGGTTCTCAACCCTTTTTACATTTTCCAGTTGTTCAGTGTGATATTGTGGATCACTGATGAGTATCACTACTATGCATTAGCAATTGTGATTATGTCTGTAATATCCATTGTTAGCTCACTCTACACCATTAGAAAGGTAAGTTCAAAGAAAACAGAAACATCTTTTTGGCTTTTTACTGATTGCCTTATTTTGTTGTGAAATTGCCTGCAAATCTTTATGAATTTTCCAGAGTTATACAAGTAGAATGTTGTTATGCTTGTTGCCTCTTTGAGCTGAAAGATTTATTGTTTTCTTTGAGACTTTGCAGACTTTCCATGTTGATGAATCAACAGGTTGGCCTCAGATAACAGAAACACTACCTTGCTTAAGTTAAACCTGGATACAAGGTTTATGTACCAAATTTTCTTGACAGTAGTGATTCCATTTTGCATTGTTTCCTTGCCCTACAGTATTGAGCACCAGTGAAATGTGTGGATTGTTAAATTGGTGATTCAGTTTTCTCTGTAGACTTAGCTGTTGGACATCAAAGTAGTAATTATCCTTCAATTGCAATCTCCGAATTCAGACTAAAGACTAAAAAACCCCTAACAACTTTTACCTTAATTCAAGTTCAAACACTGCAGCTTTTCCTTTTCCTGTACAGGTTGATGCACTCAAACTTTATTTGCCCATAAGTTTTCTTAACTATGTTCAAGAGAATGTTTTGAGTTGCATTTTGTTGTTAAAGAACATTAGTAGAGAATCTCGTCACTTCTAACTGTAGAGCTAGAATGTGCATTTAGAAGAAAACAAGCTGTGCTTTTGAATAATGAACTTTTCTCTCCTTTGCAGCAATATGTTATGTTACATGACATGGTAGCAGCTCACAGCATTGTAAGGGTTTCTGTCTGCAGAGGAAACCAAGGTAAGTTTCACAGGTGGCATGGAAGGTTGAATTTAAATTGTTCATGAAGTGTGAGTGTAGAGTGGTTCTGCATCTGTTCTTATTTCAATCAACTTGAAATGCTTGCATTCCTTAGCAAAATTGCATGGGAAAAGTTCAAAGTGGAATTTAGATAGTGTAATATGTTCAGGATTAGTCTTCTAGATGGTATTTTCAGCGAGTATCAGGTTTGTTCTGGGTTAGGTGCTTGTCCTTTTGCTGTTTCTCATTCTCCACCATTCCACTTACGTAATTGTCTTGACTTAAAGATGTGCATGTGTTGGGTCTCCATTACAATTTATTACCCAACAAGGGCTGCAAGATGATTTCTGAACTTCTGCTCATTTGGATACCACAGCAGTTAAAGGTGTGGTATCCAAAAGGTTGTGATGCATGATACTGTTTTTTAAGACATACATTTGTGTTGGACTCATGTCTTTATACTGAAGTTACACTGTAGCTAATCTTTAATCTCTTTAGTATAAACTTGTTTCCTTTTATTTGTCGCTATGAACTCTATCCATGTGCTCTGGAGTTCAGTTTCATCTGTGGTGGAATTGGGGCTTATCAATGGCTTTTTCTGTATATTTTTAAAATCACTTTGTGTCATTAATAAAATGAAATGTAGTCTTATTTGTCACCACCTGGATGTTGGATGTGAGGATCTTTATCAGGTTTTGTAGATGGTGGCTATTTTCAGGTAAACTTGTTTGTGTTTTAATATTCAGAAATAGAAGAAATCCTTTCCACTGACCTCGTGCCTGGAGATACCATGTTGATTCCATCCAATGGGACAATTATGCCCTGTGATGCAGTACTGCTCAGTGGGACTTGCATTGTAAATGAAAGTATGCTAACAGGTAAAGTAAACTTGATACACAGTGCTGCATGGTTAAATATATTAGTTTATACTAAATAAGCGTGGATTCTTACTTGCAGTACACTTTAGCAGAAGTGGATATGTTTATTTTTTTTGAATTGTATATGTTCTTATAATCAGACATGTTTCTAAGTACTTATACTTCTGTCCTGCTTGTCTGCAACAGCTACCTGATACTGCTTGGAAACTCCAAAAATGAGTGATGGTTTCTTGTTAAAAAGATTTCTCCTTGATACTTTGTCTTCCTGCCTCTTGACTTGGTGTTCTCAGTGCAGACAGAGTTCTGAAGCCTGCTTCTTCAGAAAATTTTTGCCCAAAATTTTTAGCTTCTTCCAAAAATGAAGGTAGTGAGTAGAATGTTCTACTATATTTAAAACCACAAATTATTATCTCAAGTAGTGCCTGCATAGGTGGAAACCAGGGATCAGATATATTTAAAGGACAGCTTCAGTGACTAGGATGGACTTTTTGTTATTCTTAGGGTAATCTGTTCAAATTGGCAGCCTTTAGAAAATCGTGGTTCGGAGGTTGTGTTCTGTCATGTTCACTTTTTTTGAATATACTTGATCCTCTTGCTGCTGCTAGCAACTGATAAAAATATGATTGCAGCCCTAGCTTGAGTGCATTTGGTCACCAAAGGAGGTGAGAATAATTTTCTTCAGCTTCTAGTTTTTCTGGGTAAAGATGGGGTGATGCTTTTCAACAAGAGAAGGAAGCTTGCCCTGGTTTTTTGTAATGAACTGTGTTTTACACCTATGTGATTTGAAGTAAGGGGCACAAAAGCTGTATTGGTGAATAAGGAATAGAATTATATAGCATTTGGATAAGGAATCTGCTGAACTGAGGCTAATAGGTGAGGGACTACCTAATAATATGCTGAAAGGAGCATTACTTCCATAAGTCTGCCTATGTGCTAGTGAAGTGAGATTATATTATTCTACTCATAGTTGTGAATGAACAAATGTCTGTTCTTTGATCTTGCTTAGAGACTTCCTTTCCTTTAAGGTGAAAGTGTTCCTGTCACAAAGATTAATCTGCCAAATCCTTCGGAATATCCAAAAGCAGTGGGAGATGAGATCTACAGTCCCGAAGTGCACAAGCGGCACACGCTGTTCTGTGGAACCAATGTCATTCAGACCCGGTTCTACACTGGAGAGTTGGTCAAAGCTCTGGTAGTAAGAACAGGTATTGATTGTTGAGTTTCTCTTGTTAATGTACTATTGCCTTTTGTAGGTGTGTGTCAACTGGCTGATACTGCTAAGCTTGGGTAAAGGAATATACCCCAAACCACTTGATAAAAGTCTTAAAACTAATAAAACTAGATGATGGTTTGAAGATTAACAGTTGGCAAGCAAGAAAGTTAATCAGTCTTCAGCATCAATTTAAAACTTATTTGGATAGGTTTTCCTGTCCTTTAGATGTTTTTTTATAGTGTGTTGGTTGAACTGCATGAGTCTCTTGGAAAAGGTTTGGCATACCATCAGATTTTGTGGGTAGTGACAAACAGCTATTTTAGCAGAGTCATTCAAAATGCCAAATGTTTTTCTTTACCTATACTTATTTCAAAGTACATAACATTTGCTTAAAAAATGAGTTTGATCTGTCTACAGAAATGCTAATTCATATGTTAGAGATTTGGGGTTAAATAATACAGAATTTCTATGAAAACAAATTGCACAGGCTAAGACAATTGTGGGATTCTGCTTTACAAAGATCATCTTAAGAAAATAACCACAAAATAAATGAATGCAAGTTATAATCCAGGTACAACAGAATTAGATTGAAGAAACTGGACTGCATTGACTAGACTGCTACTTAAAGCAATTTTTCCAAAAAACATCATCCTAATTTCCTGCTTCTTCACTCTGGTGTATTCTTTTCACCTTTTGTTAGTCTGCTTTAGCAGTTGAAGTTCTGATTTTTTGTTTTATTCTCTTTCTTGAGGCTTTTATTAGTCTTATCTTTCAAAGAGATATTTTCCTTCCCTTGAACACATCTACCCTTTAATAATATCCATCTCAACTTGTTTTGTTTCTTAAATAAATTTCATGTGCCTAGCCTGGTGTGCATGTACAGCAGAGTGAGCCCAAACAGCAACAGAAATGAACTGCTGAAGGCACGTTGCTTCTGCTCAGCAGGAAGGATAGTACTTTTTTTTTTTTTTTAAGTCTGATACCATGGTCTGTAACTCTTACAAGGAGCATTGCAATTGCTTCCAACACGCTGAGTCTTACTGTCCTGACATTGGAAGCTGTGTTTGTAAAATGTTCTTTGCCCATGGCAGGTTCAAGTTAGCTCCTGTTGTAAACAGGATGAATTCTACTCTATGGGCTTTATTCAGCTTTTATGTACGAACAAATGTGCTTTTCCTGCTGTGGGTATGTATAGAGAGAGGAGCAAAGTGTTAAAAATTTCTCTGTTCTCCTGTCTAGTTTACAGGAACAGTTTTTAGGAAAGTAGGGAATTTCCCTCTCCGCAAACTGGATAGATGTCACAGGACTTGTAGCTTTTTGCTCCTAAGATGTCTGATAGTATGAACTAAAGTAATTCTCACACAGTGACATACAAGTAAAAATCCTTTTACATGAGGGAGGGAAATGCCACAAAATTGAAGGTACTTAAAAATTTAGTCCTTGAAAGATCTAGAAGAACAGAACTCTATATGGTTGTGTGCAAAGGCAGGTAGTCCTAATCTTGTCATAAACCAGGATATAAGATTGATCTGCTGGGACTATACTCACAGTACTCTTCAAGTTAAGCCTTTAACTTGACATGTTTGATGTTACAGCTGAAATACACATAAAGAAGTGTATTCATTTCTGAATGAAATGAAAATGAATGAAAAATCTTATGAATACATAAGAAATGTATTCATTTCTTTCCTCCTAAAACTCAGTTAATGTGGCTCATATTTGTAATTGAAAACTGGTTATTTTGCTATGGAGAACAGAATTGTCCACTAAAGTTATCTGTACATTTAGTGTGTTCTAAAGACACCCCATGAGATTTTCTTTTATTGTTTTATCCTGATGTGCTCTATCCTGTGTAGCTACAGAACCTTCTGCAAAGCCATGGAAAAAAAATAGAAATAGTCCTGGTTTTTTGTTGACCACTGTGTTGAATTGCAAAGCATTCATTGCTAAATACTCAAGTTCATACAGACATGGTGAACTTCTCTGAACAGGGCCATGGTTTGTATTCTGCAGTAGCAAATTCAAAGCCTGGAGGCTTCATGCCTTTTCCTCTTGTGATGAGCTCATCCACTTTAAGAGTGATGCCATAGTTGCTCTGTTTTGGTAGAATCCTGTATGCCAAATGTCAGAGTGTAGGGCTCAGCCTTTGCAGTGGCGGCTTGCAGGCTGAGAAGCTGTCAGGGAGCTGTCACAAATGCCAGAAGACTTGACATTGATACTGGGTTGTAGTAACAGACTTTGAAGTCTGCAGATAGAAAATGTTTTGGGCACACAAAATTGAGCATTAATGTTGGGCTCTTTAAACGTTGAGGCAAAGGTTCAAAGACGACCTTGGGATATCTGTTGGTTGTTCAACTGTAAGACCTTTAGAAGGGTAGTGTCCTAGTTCAGTTGTCAAAATGCCATCAAGAGGTAGATTTCTCCAGATGACCTCCTGCACTGCAGTTTTTTTTTGAACCTTTCATTCTGGCTGTCTAGGGACCTTGTGGAGACTTGCCATTTAAGTATGTAATGTTGGATTCTGAATATCCTAATTTTCTTTTTGCAAGGACTGGCCTAATTAGACAATAAATATACCCACCAGCTCTGCACTGTGAGGGACAAAATGCAGTACAACGATCTCTGCCAGGCCAAACCATGTGAGGATTTGCTGCTGCTGCAGAGGAGGGGTTCGTTTGTGTCAGCTGCATGTCCTTGCCATTGGAGAGAAGCCCTTAGGAGGATGTGCACGTATATTTTTACAGCACCTTAATTACAGTCTTGCAAAACATCTGCTATAGATGTTGAGAAACAGTTGTAATGAAATTAGTAGCTTGAGGGTTTTATTGAGGTTTTTAATATATTTTAATAGCTTTGCTTTTGTTTATCCTTTTGATAACTTACTCCTTTTTATTTCTAGGCTTTAGTACTGCTAAAGGACAGCTTGTTCGTTCCATACTGTATCCAAAGCCAACTGATTTTAAGCTCTACAGAGATGCCTATTTGTTTCTCCTGTCTCTGGTGGTGGTGGCAGGCATTGGATTTCTTTACACAATTGTCAATAGCATCTTAAATGAGGTATGTTTTCATTTTTGGTCCAGAGCTGCCTTATTTTAGAAAAGGGTGACCATCACTTCTGTCACACTTCAGGTGATGAGAAACAATTTGATTTAAAGTGAATCTTTTTTTGCGCTGTTTATATCAATGAAATGAGACAAGATCACTGAGAATAAAATTCAGCACAGAAGCAGAATTTGAATATCATATAGAGAAATTTGAGTTTACCTTGATATCTCTTGACCCAAATACTACATTTTTATCTTTGTTATAGGTAAGATTACTATCTGACTTATATACAGTTGGAAGAAATAGGACACAGCACATCTAAAACATGCTGCAGGCAAAAAAATCCTTATCAAGGAATAATCTCTGATAACTGTTAAGTTTTTTGGCTTGTTTTTTTTCCTCTCAAAAAATTTTGCATTATTCGGCTAATGTTTTAAAGTAATATATTTCCAGGGCATAAAGTGCAAATTTGAAGTTATGGATTCTGGATAATTTAGGACTGGATTATCATGGTTGCTGATGGTGGGTGAAGATTGTGCTAAATTTTTGGGCAATCCAGAACACGCTATACTGGGGAAAACAATGTGTGGATTTTGCTCTTGGTAGCACTTCAGTGGGGTAGTGAATCTGTAAGCAGTGAGTTCTTGTTCATTAACTCTGACCTCTGTTGCAGGTTCCAGCTCGTACCATCATCATCGAGTCTCTTGACATTATCACTATCACGGTGCCTCCAGCACTCCCTGCTGCTATGACTGCTGGCATTGTTTATGCACAAAGAAGGTTGAAAAAAATTGGCATCTTCTGCATCAGCCCACAAAGGATAAATATTTGTGGCCAGCTGAATCTTGTGTGTTTTGATAAGGTTAGGTGAATTTTGAAACCTTGCCACCCGGAGGGGCATTGTCTTAGAAAAGGGAGTTTGTGTAGGCAAAAAAGGAAAACTCATTACTTTTCATGTAAGTTAGATCATATGTGATCTGTTAGCTTCCAGGTATTCGGTGCTTGCCATCTGTTAACTCTCTTAATTTAATCTTCTCTAAAAGGTTGTTGTAATTGAGCTACTTTCTTATCTCAAGACTTCCAAGTCCCAACTTAACTACTGACACCTCAGAAATGTGAGAGTAGAGGCTTACTAACAGCTTTATTTAGAACACAAGCTTCTGAAGAACTCAAGTGTGAAGTCAGACTTTTTCTCATTTTTATTCATTTCAATGAAAAGTCGAGTGAGCGTATTTTGTTATTACTTCTTAACAAAATGTGAGTGAAAGAGTAATGCTACTAGCCATTGACCGTTGGCTATTTCCTAGATAAAATTTATTTTCTTACTATTTGAGATAAAATCTAATACTAAATGTATTATTTCATTTGTAAATACATTTCACTTACTGTTTTAACTATGTGAGATAGTACAAATGGTTTAGTCCCCATTTTCCATTGTCCCCAGTCCCCGAATATTGGGATGTTGTGCTATCATCTTTGGATTTTAAGGGTCTGTTTCTTTTGTCCTGGCTCCAGTGAAGGGCATGACTGGTTTGAATGTTTTTTAAAGTTATTTAACAGGTGTGGAAATTAGTTACTAACAAAATCAAGGGAGATACTGTATTTTCTATCCCAAAGTCTTGATTTGTCGGCAAAAATGAAAGAAAATATATTGTTCAAGTATAATTTGCTAAAATAGCTGCTAATTTTTTTTTGCCTGAAGATAATTTGTTTCTGAAGGCTTTCTCTTCATGCCATGCCCCTTGGTCTCTTTTGCAGACTGGCACACTTACTGAGGATGGCTTGGATCTTTGGGGAATTCAGCGGGTGGAAAATGCTCGGTAAGGATGAGCTCAGAGCTGATAGCAAATATGATACTCAGTTATACTGTAACAGCTTCGGCAGAATAGAATAGAAAATTCAGTGTTAGCTCATATATGTTTACATTTCTGTAATGAGCTGTAGGAATGCCACGTGAACTGTGGTTTAGGTGTAATGCAAGTTACAACTCCCCAGCAAAGCTGAGGTAGAATTTTGTTAGCGTCTGAGACCTCATTAGGGTCGTACTGCAAAACTGTTGCAGATACTGTTGCCTGTTTCTGTAATCCTGTCCTCCTAAGCAATGACTTTTCAGGCTGCTAAAATGAATTATCTTATTAGCTGAAATAGCTAATTAAGTTAAGTACAAAGTGATAAGAGGGCTTTGTATGACAGATCAAACTAGACAGGGAATGAACACTCAGTGTTTAAGGAGGAAGAAGTTGTGATGGTTTCTGAAGATTCCAGCTCAGAGTCTTAATTTGTTTTCTGTGATGTGTGAAAATACAAGTGAAGGGACTTGTGCAGTCAATTTTCTTCTGTTAATCTAAACAAACCTTTTGAAGTGGCTCATAATAAATAATTATAGTGCTAAGTATATTATTACTTCATTGTTTCAGTTTCCTTTTGCCGGAAGAGAGGGCTTGCAGTGAGAACTTGCTGAAGTCAGAGTTTGTTGCTTGCATGGCAACTTGTCATTCCCTTACAAAAATTGAAGGGGTGCTTTCTGGGGATCCGCTTGATTTGAAGATGTTTGAAGCAATAGGATGGGTAAGTGCTGTTTTTTTCCCTGAAAATTGCATTATGAGCAAGTCAAAGTTAATGAATGTATAAATTAGTTGATTTTTTTTTAAATACAGATTTTAGAAGAAGCAACTGAAGAGGAAACAGCCCTTCATAATCGAATCATGCCGACAGTGGTTCGACCTTCAAAACAACTTTCCCTAGAATCCAAGCAAGCAACCGATCAAGAAATGGTATAAAAACCTAAAACAATTGATTGGAGTTAAAAAAACATATTTCACTGTATGCTGTGGTTCTGGCTGATTAAACTGAAATGGGATCAGAACTGTGAGGGTTTTGATGGCAAAGACGCAACAAACATGTTTAAACCATTTTTGAAGGTAGTGGTTCAGTATATGCCACTTTCAAGGCAAGCAGACTTAGTGTCAGCATTATTACCTTTACAGACGGGTTATAAAGTACAGTAATGCATTTTGAGCTTAATATTGGTATTGTTACCAACTTCCTGCTGTGCTAATGAAGTGCTTAGGTGTGCTCACCTTGCAGTTTCAGTTAAAACAATCATTTGTTAATGTCACTGTGTGGCATGGAATTCTTGCCACAGTTGTACCTTAGAGATACATTAAGTGCTGAGTAAAAAGCCAAAATGTACTGAGCAGATGTAAAAGTTTCTTCTAGCTGAATTTTGAAGTATTTTTAAATATTTCACACAGGGAAATTTTAAGCATGTGAATGTATATCCAGATTATCACAGAGTAGGGTAGTGGGAGAGGATAAGAGGTCAGTTCATGTGTATGAGTCATATTGTGTAGTAGATAAAAGTATCTTTCTTTTGTTCAGAGCTCAGTGTCACGTGCACAGCAGCAATAGCTGTGCAGTAGTTGATGTCTGAACGTTCTTGAAACTTACTACATAATTTTTTGAGGGCTGCACTTAATCGTGGCCTCATTTTGAAACACCATAGTACTTTAGTCATTTACAAAGGCTAAACAGACAGTTTGGGCTATGAAAACTTTACAGTTCTACTGTGTCTCACTTAAAGGATACTAAACAGATGCAGTATATTTATATTTAGCTTTTATGAAATCCATTGAAAATACAATATAACTTGATACCAAGAATACTGTGCAGATTCATTTGCTGATTTATGTTGAAATAGTTTGTAGCTGAAGAAATACTTAAAATTGATATTTAGAGTGACTGTAGTCTTTTTTTTTTTTTCAGGAATTGTTTGAGCTGTCGGTAAGTACACATTTCCATTAGGCACATACCTGTTTTTCTTAAGATGTATGTGGATGTAACCCTTTTCTTTCTTCCTTCCTTCCTGTACGACACAGACTGGGTATGAAATTGGAATCGTGCGCCAGTTTCCATTTTCCTCAGTGTTGCAGCGCATGTGTGTAATAGCCAGGGTTCTAGGGGAGAAGAGAATGGATGCTTACATGAAAGGTGCCCCAGAAGTGATTGCCAGCTTGTGTAAGCAGGAAACAGGTAAAGGGGCAAGCTATTTTTATTTCTTCTATAGCTCAGCTGAAAGATGAATATTTTAATAACTCTAAACTTGATCTTTTTAAAGTTCCTGTTGACTTTGAGCATGTCCTGGAAGAATATACTAAGCAGGGCTTCCGAGTTATTGCTCTTGCTCACAGAAAACTGGAGTCAAAGCTTACGTGGCACAAAGTCCAGACTATTAGCAGGTAATAGTAACTTCACTTTTTTAATAGGTAACCAGCTTTAAAAGCTGCATGCTTTAAATTAATATGTAATGTGTATTTTTGTTTAAATCAATTACTACTCTTCTTTAGCGTTCTTTTGTCTTGACATACTATGCATCCTTTAGTTGTGCCCTGGACATTTAAGATAAGGAAGGGTTTTTCTGCAATGAAGTGAATTCAGAGGATGAGCTTTAAGCTGCAAATGAACTGGAATATTATTTTCGTGGTGTCTAATTTACACTATTATGGCAGAAAACCTTGTGTGATTTCTTTACTTGCACATACTTATATCATCTCTGTTTATTAAGGATGATGGCAAGTAGTGGAAATCCTCCTGTGCATGTTCAATGCAGTTTCTTTGTCTCCTAAAGGCAACATATCCATTTTCACATTGCAGAGCTTGTCAGAGGTTTGGAAGGTAGAAAGGTTTCTTCCTTCAAAGAATAGTACCTCCTGTTAGTTATTTTTCAACTGAGCCTAGTTTTGTGGATAGTGTCATCTTTCCTACAGTGTTTGAATGTGTAGCATAGCTATGAAAATGTCAGCTTTGACTGTGTCCTTTTGTATCAACCCTGTGTACAAGGTGAACATTTGGCAAAGCAGAGAAATGAGTTTTCTAGTTTCAGGTGTGAAAATTTACAGTAGCAGTAGAATACCCAAGACCTGTAAATATGCTGATTTTTTTAATGTAAGCCAAAGTTAATTTGTTTCTCTTCTTAATTAGCTAGTGCGTATTAATCTTACATGCCTTTGTAACGTAATGTGGTAGCTTTTATGTTAAGGTTGAGCTAATTTGAAAAACAAAGATGTGCACTCTAAACATATCTTAATATTTGGCCTGTGAATGCAGTTAATTTCAGAGCATGTTTTCTAGCTATAACCTTTTTGAGACTGTAATTTCTTTTAGAAAGCATTCTTGTGGAAGAAACTGAAAATAGTGCTTGAGAGGAAACAACATTTTCTCACACTGGTTTTCAATTAAAACAAGGGAAATAAGTATAAATTACTGTGATGATATCTCTCACATCACTTTTTATAAAGCAAATTACTTCATGGTTAAAAAACATATATTTGTCTTTACTTCAATAAGCAGAAAATCAGGCTTTTAAAGCAACATCTAATAATTGTAAATCTTATCATCTCTTCCTTGTCTCTTTTTCATCAGAGATGCTATTGAAAGCAACATGGATTTTATGGGGTTAATTATAATGCAAAACAAGTTAAAGCAAGAAACCCCTGCTGTACTTGAAGATTTGCATAAAGCCAACATTCGCACTGTCATGGTTACAGGTTAGCATGTAAACATTCATACTCAAAGATCCATCTCTTTTTGGTCTTGTTCTAATTATGGTGTATGAAGTCAAATTTTGGTGTCAGTAGGTTTATGCTGTGTTTATAGCAACAGGGAAGTTTAGAAACGTGAAAATATTCAGACATCAGTTTATTTCTTTTGGGGTGCAAGTTGCTTTGGTAAGTCAGAGAAACCAGAAGAGTCTCTAATTCTACTTCGTAGTTTCTTCTCCCTAGCTCCAAGTACAAGCTACTTGACACTGAATTGGAGGATGAAAACCCTTAGAAGTCTTTCAAATAGGCTAAGTGAAAGTCCTGGTCTAATTTTATGACTGAACTTGCTTTGAGCAAGAGGTTGGGCTGGATGTCATAAGGGTCCCCCTACCATTTTGATGTGTACTTTGAAAAGTCACTTTGCATTGGATTTTTATGGGGAGAATGACTTAGGTCCTTGTAAGCATGCTAGGTGTCTGTGCTCAGTGTTTCCCATACAATATATGTTTGCTTTTTAAATCACAGGTGGTGTGATTTTGGAATGTTTTGCTAGACTAGCAATACAACACTGTGTTTGCATGTTCTGTGACTGTGTAAAAAGCAGTATTTTAAATGGCTGCATGTTTTCTGCCTGATTTTCCATATACACTAAGATTTGGTGATCTTAGAGATCAGAGATAAGAGATCTTTATGGCTGCAATCAGCACAGAAAATTTCTAGGGGAGGGGGTTTACCTTGTAGGCTTTGAATGTTGTCTGTAGGCTCGGTTTGCTCTGAAGTTGTCACAGTCTTCTTCCTCCTAGTTCTAAACTGGTTTTGTTAGCTTTTCTCTTATGGGAAATATCAGTGTACCATTGATTCTTTTCTAACTGAAACCCTTTTAAATGCAATTGTTTAACAGGGGATAACATGTTAACTGCTATCTCTGTGGCCAGAGACTGTGGAATGATTCTACCTCAGGATAAGGTCATTATTGCTGAAGCACTACCTCCAAAGGATGGGCAGGCTGCCAGGATCAACTGGCATTATGCAGATACCCTCGCAAAATGCACTAGTTCATCACCAGCCATAAACTCAGAGGTAAGATGACTGTATTTTGCCCTTGGAGTGTAAGCAGTGAGTTCTACTATTCTTTTTATGTTATTCTATTAAACTGTAAATCTGCTGTTAAGTGTCAATTCAGAGTTGATACACTATAACTTTCAGATCTTCAAATACCAAAGACTAGTAAAGCAACTGAGGGAGGTAGTTTTTCAACTGTGATATGTCATTTGACATTTCATTTGTGCAGGAGACAGGGTTTTTTTCCCACCATTTCAATCTGTTAAGACTTCTCTAGCTGCTTGTAGTTGAAACATTAAACCACATTTTCTTAGTAATAAGTAAGTGTTTTCATTGTATGAGGTTTTTTTTCAAGTCATGTTTTTGTAAACCTAGTCTTGTGTGGGGTCTGTAGGAATACCCGCCTGAGTATTAGCTTGAAACAGCAAGGTGTCTGGGTAAATGCATTACAGCTAGAATATTAAACTACTTTTGATAGGATATTCCAGTTAAATTGGTCCACGAAAGCCTTGAGGATCTCCAGATGACAAAATACCATTTTGCAATGAATGGGAAGTCATTTGCAGTGATTTTGGAGCATTTTCAGGACCTGGTACCCAAGGTGAGCATTTTATTTGAGTATGGGCACTTTCAGTGGTAAAGAGACTTTGCCCTGTGAGCATTAAGAACTCTTCTGTCTTGCAGCTTGTGCTACATGGCACTGTGTTTGCTCGCATGGCTCCTGATCAGAAAACTCAGTTGGTGGAAGCCTTACAAAATGTAGAGTAAGTATTTTCTTAAGCGTAAATAAGCTAGAGGGTTGACTTTGTTTAGTGTGATAGGAGACAAAAATATGCATGTTGGTAGCTGTTTTGCCTAAAGAAAAATGCTGGGCTGATAAAACTCCTTGTGGTAGATCAGCCTATTAGCTGATCTGATAGAATGAGAGTAGTACCATCTGCTGGCTATTTGGGAAAGTTTCAGACTTTTCATGAAATTTTAAATGAGGAATATGTGCATAAACTGACTTTTTTTTTTAATGCAGTTGCTTGGTTTATGAAACAAACCCATCAAATGTCTTCTGTGTTATAACAGAAGTATTATCAGGATGACTTCTGCTCACATTGGTCAATGTGTGACTGTTGGTGTCAGGCCTTGCAGCTCTGCAAGATACTACAGAAGTGTCATTGTCTAGAGCAAAGGTTCTTTAGACCACCTTGAGATTATAGAGAGCTAATTAACCATTATTGCTTTCATTTGCTGTCATAGTTATGTTACTTTTCTTTCTACTTCCTTATATGTATAACAGCAACAGTAATTGATTTCAACATTAATGATCATCCATTGTTATGCAAACCCTGAATAACTCAAAGTAATATAGAAGTAATTAATTAAATAAGCTAAGTGGACTAATGTGGTTGAAGAGTGGTCCAGAATGCTGATTTCTGTTTGGTTTTTATAGTTACTATGTGGGCATGTGTGGAGATGGAGCAAATGACTGTGGGGTAAGTATATTTTTATTTTCCATACAGAACTGTTCAGTTAAATTGTACCGCTGAAAGTAATCTCTAAAATTTTCTCTATTTCAATGTTACCTGGCAGGCACTAAAGAGGGCACATGGTGGTATATCTCTGTCTGAACTTGAGGCTTCTGTGGCATCACCATTCACTTCCAGGACACCCAGTATTTCCTGTGTGCCAAAGTTGATCAGGTAATGCCACTGACTGTGAACTTCAGTGTGTCTGTGAAACTCATTTTGCATGGTTTATTTTAGTATATACTTGATGTTGTAGGAAACCAGTGTGAATTGCAGAACAATCCATACATTTTAGGGGTTCTGTTTCTTTACTGAAGGTAAAGCATAACCCTGAGCATGACCCTGACATAGCATGATTTACTATTTTGTTATAAAATCCTTTGTCCATGTGAAGTTAATTTTTCAAAGCACATCTAAGCTTCTACACATTAGTCTTTGATTTTGTCCTAGTGACTTTGCTAGTTTCCATAAAAGCTGTGTGTAATTGCAAGCAGTAAAAATCTTCAGAGGATTGCTCAGCACCATACAAAGTAGAAGACAAATTTTCTAAACAGGGTTTGACCAATTTTTGACTCTAGAATTGGAAGTTAGGTAATGATTTTGGATTAAGGTCAGCCAAAGAAGAATTTAGGGGTCTGTGGGGAACTAATGAAGTAATGCATAATCAGAAACATTTCTGAAGTCAGCAGCTCTGTGGCTGACTGTGTGTTCATTCAATCCATGCAGTAAACTAATGCTTCATAGATGCTTTTGTAAAAAGGCCTTCATTTTAAAACCTCTGCTAGAAAACCGCATGAAGTCCAAAGAGGACTGAAGTTAGGTGGTAGCTGAGTCCAGAAGACACGCCCACAACTTTGATGTTGGTGGAAGTGTGTCATTCTGACTATCGTTTCTCTCTCTGTCTGCAGCCTAATGTCCCTCAGAGGGTTTGCTGGTGTGTTTAATTGCATTAACATTTTGGTAGGCAGAACTTAACTGCTTGCACAGAAAGCTTTGTAGTTACATGACTGCATCTGTTTTGACAGGGAAGGCCGTGCTGCTTTAATAACTTCCTTCTGTGTGTTTAAATTCATGGCATTATACAGCATCATCCAGTACATCACTGTTACTTTGCTCTATTCTGTAAGTATTCTCTAAATACTTATGCAGTGTCAGCATAATTCAGAAATTTGAAAGTTCTTTAATACAAATTGTTGCAAGTCCCTTTGAGTACAATACATGCATTCAAAAATATATTTAGACTAAAAATATTGTTAGTATTTTGGGGCTTTTTTTCATATTAACTGTACCAAATAAAAGGTAATACCTATTTAGAAAAGGTGATAACCAATGGCTGTGAAAGGAAAGTCTCTACAGTGGAAAGTCCAGATAAGCATATATACAAAGCAGAAATACAAATTTCAATTATTTAAAAACTTTCAGCATTTTGAAATAGCCTAATGTTTTTTAAAGGTCAATGCATTCCTTTTATGTCAGAATTGAAAGAAATTGGAAGTACTGATTTGGGTGGGGGACAAGCAAAGTGGTGTATTTTCTGTTAATATGATTATATTTACAATAATGGCATGTGGTAGAAATCTTGTATTTTAATTTGTATTCTGAGTAAGTTAAAGGTGCAGAGTATTAAAGGATCTTTGAGATGGAAATTTTGACAGCTGTTATGAATTCATAGTAAAGCTATGGTGTTTAAAGAACTGTGGGCCTAAGCTGCTATTGCATTGGTAGGTAAGGTTCAATAATATAATTTTGATTACAAACAAATTTCAATTACAAATAGCTTATCCATATTGAAATTGTTTCATACTGTGATACTTCAGGAATTGTTCTGTGAATTGTAGACTATTCAGGGTTCCTGCAGGTAAAGGAAGCCAGTTTGATAGCACACGGTCTTGTTTATGGAGTGAAATTCAAAGATTAATGCCATAAGAGTGTCACTGTAAATTTTTTGTGGTGTGAAGAAATTACCAATGTTTCAGTTGTGATTTCTGTCTAGATCCTGAGCAATTTGGGAGATTTCCAGTTTCTCTTCATTGATTTGGCAATCATTTTGGTGGTTGTCTTCACTAGTAAGTATTGCACTGAATTACCATTGCTAGCTTTTGTGAACCACTTTTTGCTTGGTCAGATTTTCTTTAATATCTAATTACATGTGGTTTTGAGAAAACACTGTGATGTACAGTGAAGATGTTATGACTCTTGCATCTGTACATTAAGAAACCCAAACCACCACTGTGTACTGAATTAGAATCATATGAAATTTGTGAAATGTCCTCATACAAGAAGCAGGTTGTGGGCATGATTGTGGGCAACTGAATCTTCACAGTACAGGAAGCTGGTTTTGGAATCGAAACAGGAGTTAGTGCAATATCATCTTGCTCAAATATTTTGATTCCTTGCATTCTTACTTTGAAATTCTGTCCACAAAATGTTACACTCAGAGTATTGCCTATGGAAATATTTGATTCCGCCTACGAGCCTAGCATTCAATTTACTGGCTAATAGTAGAATTCCATTTTCAAGTTTTAATAAAAACCTCTTCCTTGAAGCAATGACAGTCCAAAACTGAGGAGGCATGCTATAAGTCCTTGTGCCAGACAAAGGGAATTTGGCCAGACACTACTAATTCCTTAAGTCTCATGGCTGCTGCTGTCCCCTGCTATGCTGTGCTGCTGGGGAAGCAGCCTGTAGAAGGCACTGTGACATTGTTCTAGGGCTCTATGATCTTTTCAAGGTGGTTTCCCATTTGCAGTTGTGGGCTAAATTTTAAAGTGATGTCATGAGCAAGACATTCTAATTCCACGGAATGTGAACAGGGTAACTCTTGAAAACCATAATGATATAATGTGTTATTTGTTCTCTTTGCAGTGAGTCTGAACCCTGCTTGGACAGAGCTTGTTGCACAAAGGCCTCCATCAGGCCTTATCTCAGGTCCACTTCTGTGTTCCGTGTTGTCTCAGATCATCATCTGCCTTGCTTTCCAAACCTTGGGGTTCTTTTGGGTCAAACAGCAGTCCTGGTATGAGCCTTGGACAGAAGACTCAGAGTAAGTGTTCCAGTGGCTCTATGCAGGATACAGTAGTGATTGGAAAGCTATAGGCAATAATTGCTCTCTTCTTTCTTAACCCCCTTTTGGGGACTTTGAAAAGAAAGCTTCTGTACAGCAGCTTGTTACTCTGCTGACTTTTTTCTGAAAGGCATCCTAATATCTGGAAGCTACCCAGTGGCTGAAAAGCAAAATTGGGTCAGACAGCTTGGTCTAATGACTCTTCAACTTTGGGGCAGATAAGGTGGAAATTTGAAATTAATGGTTCAGATCTATTTTATCTCTTTCATATTATAAAGCTTTGTTTTCCTGTTAGAGTTACAGTAAATCAAATTCATATTTTTGAAAATGAAGAGGTGTTTTTAATTTTTTTTTTAGATTGCACTGTTTTCTTGCCTGTTTCTGAAGTTTGTCTACAATGACAGTTTTTAAACAGTTCATATTGAAAATTTATAAACTGGAAGCATAAAAGAACTCGAAGCTCTGAATTCACAAAAATTGCCACCTCCCTGCCACAGTTTTGAGTTATTTCTTACTACCTGTCATATGTTCTCAAGTTCAAGCTTTTTTACTATTGTAACAATTTGTTCTGTCATTACTTTTGTAAATAAGTGGACATTATTTGCCTCTTCTCCATAACTCAGTGTTCAATGCTTTTGTGTTGTAGTGCATGTAATGTGTTGGATGCCAAGAACACCAGCTCTGCACACCATGGGAATGAGACTATTCATGATGAACATTACATTAAAAATTATGAAAACACAACTTTGTTTTTTATATCCAGCTTTCAGTACCTCATAGTGGCAATTGTATTTTCTAAAGGAAAACCCTTTAGACAACCGTGCTACAAAAATTGTAAGTCCTTTCTTAGTATATAGAGTTCCAAATAAAACTCGCAAGTGACTGTGCATTTATTGAACATTCTGTTGTGCCACTTCAGCAGCAATAGTGTTGCTAGGAGATCATAGTGCAATTATCCTCTGATAATCACAGCTAGAAATAAGAAAATATTAAACTGTATGGAAGAATTTGTGTTAATAGTTGCTTTGTTTGTAGAAGTGTATGTGTATATACATTTTAACTCCACAAATGAGCCATGAGAAAAAGTCAGGTCTTCTGTCTTTTTATGGCTATCAACACAACTAGTACTGCCCAAATTTGCCCGCAAGGGGTTTAGAGGGAAAAGAGAGGTTGTTTCCAGGGAGTAATGAACTCATGATACTTGTTAACTGTCTAAAATTCTTGATTGTGAGATGGTCCAATTAAAATATTTTTTTTCTTCTTTTACAGTTCTGTTTGTTTTATCTGTTGTAGTTCTTTATGTCTTCATATTTTTCATCATGTTGCATCCTGTTGAACCTATTGACGCATTTCTTGAGGTGAGAGTCAGCAGATCTGTGGGTGTGTCAGCTTCCTGGGGGGACTGATGGACTGCCTTTGGGGCAAGCGTGACCCCTGCTGAGCTTTAGCCTCACATCACTGGCTGGGGAGGGAGAATTTATAACGCTGAGTCTGTTTTGAATGTGTGTTTACTTCACTTGTGTGCTTCTAACCTCTGGCAACTCGTTTCCACAGCTTGTGTGTGTGCCACCTGAGTGGCGCCTCAGAATTGTCATCATCGTTACTCTAAATGCACTTGTATCCGTGCTGACAGAGGTAAGAAATCCAGATGGAAAAAATGCTCCTCTTTTAAGTGTTTGTTTTTTCAGGGTGCATGTTTGTCTTTTATTTAGAAGGTCTCTTCACACCATGCCAGTTTGAGTGGCTGCTGTTTTCTTGTTAAGTATTTCTGCAAATGTCTTTTTTAGGCTACATTTAAGGTGTCAAGACTTTCTGTGTTAAAAGTGTAATTTTAAAATCTTTTTTATTAAAAAATGGGAGCAGGGAGGGAGTTGAAAGTCTTAATAATCCAATTATTTCATATTAAAATACTCCATTTTTCTTTTCTGTGTTACTTAAGAATAACAACGTACTAGAGAACTATATAAAATCCCTAGGAGAGCTCCCCTTCCTTCATTTGGATCATACATGTAGCTTACTGTTCAGAATAATGCAAGTCTGTGGAACTCAATTGTCTGGTATGATCAAAGTCCAGAAATAGAGATGTTCATGCAAATCTGCTTTTTCCATCACTGAGCTTGTCCAAAGTCAGTCACTCTGGACGTTGACCTCTTCTGCTGTAATTCCAGAGTTAGTGTGTGCAGAAACATGCCCTACTTTTCATCCAGGTGCCTTGGTTTTTTTCCAAGAATCCAAGTCTGACAGATAAATCTTGTGGAAGAAGTCTGGATTCACAGTCAGTTATTTATTCCTGTGGTTAGTTCTTCTCCCTGTTAACTGAGGTGTCATTTCCAACCTGAATGTGTTAGGGTTTTGGTTGCAGTCATGAGTTATGTTTTTTTCCTACAAGATGAAAAAGCCTTCCTACATTATCTAGTGCTTGCTACACTACAATTATCTGGTTTTACTGTGTAACATTTTCTACAGCTTCTAATCATTATTTCCACTACAATGTGAGGGATTGCTGTCAATGTAACCGGCATAATATATCCTTGGATCATATAATTTTGGCCTTCAAAGAATACTACAGCATTAATATTCTGTCCAGTTGACATGTTTTTTTCCTTTTATTTGTGACCTAGTAAAAATTAACTGAACTAAGGTTTTTTTTTCAGATACTTGAATCAAAATTATCAAGGCTTTGTGTTTAAAATGTTCCAGATAGAATTTGCAAAATATGCTCTTATGTTGCTGCCTATTGGAACATGTTTTTCAGTGTTTTCACATGACAGGTGACAACTTGTCTTTTCCAAAACATGGCAGTAGATAGTAATTTTCTTGGTCTGTGTCTTGTTGTCAACAAGTTTATCCACTAATAAAGCTCCTGTGCCTTTTTTACATTGTCCTGCATGCACTCTAAGCCCTTCTTGTGATGGTTTTCCTTTATGCCCTTGAATTCTTTCATTTTTTGTATTAGTGCATCCTTAATAGGTTGGGGTTTTTTTGCTTCCTTTTATTTGTGAAAAGTCAAATTTTATATTGTTGTCTTTACCACTAAAACAAAATAGTTATTCTGAAACTTCAGAATCATGGCTTTGTCTTCTGATAAATTTAAAACAAACCTCCTAGACAGAATTTTTTTTCAGTTCTTTTTAAATTTCAATTTTCAGTCCAGTGATAAACACTACTGAGAGAAATAAACTTACCACCTGCTGAAAAATTCCTTTGTTGTGCAGGTGATCTTGTAACTTTTATAGAATCTGGTGTTGTTTCTGTTCAAAATATGTAAGGGCTCTAGTAGAAAGTCTGTACAGTATGCCAATCCATGTATCAGCATGTGACTCTTGAGAACAAATAGTTCTCCTCTGGTTTAAATATGTGTTCATGAAGTTCCACTTGTGGGCCAGGTTGCCACATCAGCCTGAAAGCTTGTGAATTTCTGCTAAGCATTACCTAAGCAATATAATTACCTGGAGACTGTTTTCTTTCACCTGATATTTCAAACCTCACCCTACTCTTTTCCTATGCCGGTTTGAGTTAGAATCTTTTTACACTTCAGTCATTTAACTTTCATTACCAAAACTACAGGGGTGATTTGGCACATTTCTTTTAAACAGGCTTCCCTATTTATCTTGTTGCTTGTATTTTAGTAATAAAATAGAAGTATCTACTTCTTGGTCCTAATTGTTTGGGCTGTTATACTTTGTCTTAAACCAATTTTCTTCCACTTAGTAAGTGTAAGTTTAAAGCTTTGTTACAGCAGATGAGTTGTTTTACTGTACAGCAGGTGTCCCAGCAGGACTGTTGTTTAGTGGTCCTCAAACCCCAAACCTTGTTTTACAATACACACTTCACCTTCTATAACTTCAGCCCACCTCTTGAACTGCACTTGTCCAGTTCCAGCAGTGTTACTCCACACTCCCTAAAGCTTTTTCATGCGGTGCCAACTCCTTGGGTCCAGTGTGTTGTGTAAAAATCCCAGGCTATTACTTTCCTTCACTTTCAATATCTCTTTGTCTTCCTCTCCTTGTGTGCCTGGCTGGATTTTCTGCTCCCTACACTTTTCACTACAGACTTAGTGTCACATTCTGAGTTTCTGGGAGAGGCTGCTGGTGGCAGCTCCTTCCATCTTTTAACAAGGTACTCTGTATTTCCCCATGAGTTTGTTCTGCTGAGAGCTGTCCCTCAGGAACTGTCTCTTTAAGTCTCATAATTATGAGATACATGAGGAATTGGATCTTTTTTAGTCACACTTGCCAGTGTGACACTTTTGTGTCATGCTATGATCATATATAGTTGTGTCATTGCTTCTACAACAGGAATAGTTTCTGACTGTGGTTGTCCCAAACATGTTGTCTGCAATGCCCTGAAAAGCTTTGCTCTTTCCATGTGGGTGCCAGACTAGGTTCACAAAGCATGCAGATTCTTTCTACCAGATGATAGAAAATATTGCACAACAAGAGCAGATCCTAGCAAATGTTCCTCCTCACCCCTGATGCCTGGTATAGACATGCTTAAACCAGACTGGCTTCAAAAATGAACATCTAACAATCTGCAGATTTGTTGGCCAATGCTTTATAAATGCAGTATCAAATTCTGGTGTATTATAAAATCATAAGCATTATAAAAATCTATTACAAAAGTCTGGCTAATCAGCTCACCATTTTCAATGGCAGAGGTTAGTCAGATGTTAGAAATGGAATCTGTCCAAGGATCAAAGTTGTAGGCTTGAGGCCATGGAAGGTACAGGTTCACACCCATCTGGTCAGATTTGCTCAAAGGTCTTGAGTCCATCCATGCAGCTGTATGAGGATAACCAGATGTGCTCCCCATACTATTCAAGTTCTTCCCTCTTTTAAAAATCTGGAACTATGCCTGCCAAATTCCTTCATTCCTGCTGGTGGCGCAGCTTTGCTACCCCACTGCTGCATTTCTGAGAATGTCACTGGTTTAAAACAGACTGAACAAAGCATAGCTCCAAAATTAAATACATTGCGATGTTAAAGATGGTTTATGGGGAAACTGCTCTAAGCACTCATGTCTTCATGTGGTGCTTCACAGGTTTTTAGAATATTGAAACACATTAAGAATGTGTCTTTATGATTTTTACCCATATTGATGGATGCAGTTTTAGTCATTGTTGCTGTTGTTTTAAAGTACACGTTCATATTCTTAAATTTTGTATGAGCACTTATAGAATGAAAATGTTTATCACAAAAGTACCAACAAGCAGCATAAACTCTCTGTTTTGCTTGCCACTGAATTAATTATGCCTAAAGCACTATTTCAGGTTTTGTTTGTTATGTGCACACTAACAACAAATGATCATTAGTTTCTTTAACTCTTCCCACTCACTGTAATGTCTCACAGAATGTCCTCCTTGATAAGATCCTTTGGAAGGTTGTGTTCAATCGAGACAAACAAGGAGAATCTCGCCTCACCATACCCCAGCCGCCTCAGGTTGGAGACGAGTATTTTGCTGTCATCATTCGAGTGCATGTGGATTAATTTGGTTTTGTCTCTTAATTATCTTTAAGTGTCTGTTGCCTTATCTTTAGCTTAAGTCTGCTTAAATTAGATTTCTGTAACTAGAATATTAAAAGGAAAGGATTTTGGGTTTATATTCTCTTCCTTATTAACATGTAAAGAGTTTAATGTGTTTGCAAGAACGTGGCATAAACCTAGAGTATTGCTTTAAGACTTTTCTCACTTTATCTTTAGTTTCCACATTAGCAGATTTTATTTGTGGTGGCACAATTTAGCATGCTAGAACTGGGAACATCTTGATTTGTTTAGAAGCAATTAAATTAAATTAATTTGGTTTAGAGTTTTAGGTCATTGTCTGAGAGCAGTAATTTTTAGCATGTACAAATGAAACAAAACAAGATGGCAAATGAAATATGCTGTTACTACTTCAGATGGTTTAGGATACTAAAAGAGTTTCCAGGTGACCATGAATTTTGGTCTGGTCTGCCCCTCTGCTGTTAATACATGAAGGAAATCTATGTGAATCCCTTAAAAATTAGTTTTAAGCCTCTTGGCTTATTACTTTTGGCCGATTGTACATTTGTGCTTGCTAGAATTTCAATGGTTTATTTCTCAGCACTAAATTTTATTAAATGTATTCACTTCAGATTTACATTCGAAGCTGCTGTAGAACAAATTATTTTTTGTTCACTGAAGAATAGAAACTGTGCTCAAGGCTCACATTTGGTTCAGTTCACCAATTGAAATTTAGAGCATGATGAAAACTATAGAATATATTACCATTAAAATGTCAGCCCTGCAGACTATAGGTGCTCTCTGAGACATGCGAGGGATTCAGTCTCGAGAATGAGGATTAGTGGTTCTCCTCCCCAGCTGATTAAATTACATTCATTAAAGACTGGGAGAGGAAACATAGGAAGGAAGACTTAAGTTCAATAACTTGTGTATTTTTCTTGATAGCTATTAATACCTGCAGTATTTAGATTTCACAGTATCAGCAAATTTAATTCTGCTACTAAACTGAAGATTGGCTGTCTTCAGTTTAACAATTCATGGCTTAAGAAGTGTTCTGAGATTTGGAGAATTTGCTTTTTCTAGACCAGGCTTTTGTTCTCCAATAGTAAAATCATTTAATGTTGCCTGTTCTGTGATTATTGAAATGATTGTAAAATTTGCATGAAAACTATTGGTGGTCTTAGATGTTATGATAATATTGAACACTTGCTTTTTCTTAATGTGTTTTGAATGACATTGCTACCATAGTATAGAAAAGATGACACAACAGAAGAGTTTCTGTGCTACAGGTCCAATCCAATGTGATAATGAAATAGCAAATTAAAGACTGAAATAATAGTTTTTCTCCTAGTGATTTACTGTATTGTTACTGACATTATTTTTTTTCTTATGGTAATCCAGTTTTCAAATATGTTCACTTCTGCAGGAGGCTGGGGACCGCTGTGGAGTCTGTTTCCTTTCTTCACTGTTTGGTTGTAGAGAGAAGACACCAAAAGCCAAGTATATGCACCTAGCTCAGGAACTGCTGGTTGATCCAGAATGGCCACCAAAACCCAGGACAACAACAGAAGCAAAAGTACCATCCCAAGAAAATGGTTCATATCAAATCATCACTGTAACGTAGCAGTGGATCTTGGTGGCATGTATCTTTAGTAGTATTCAGAAGAATGTAATTTTAAGGCTTTATTTGAAACTGCAGTGTGCTAAATGTCAAATTCTAATGCACATATTTCCAACTGTTTTGTCTCTCTGAATACAAACTTCAGAGCCAGGCGTCTTATGGCTATACATTTTAAAAATGTAGGTTACCTTAGGCAGAACAAAAATGATTGTGTTTCCTTCCACCTTCTTTCAGATTTCATTGTTCCTAAATGAGATGCATTTGAAGGTTTAAACTGCAGGGCAGTTAAAACAGGTTCACATTATTTGCCTGGAGTATCTTAATAGTTGTTCTAACCTGCTTATCTGGGCACGTGTTCATGTAAACCTTATGATGTAATGGTTTCATGGCTGTACTAGAGGTGCATAATAATCTTGTCATGATTTTGGGGTTTTCTGTGTTTGTTTTTTTTGGTTGGTTGGGGTTATTTTGGTTAGTTGGTTTTTATTTGACTGATGAAGAGTTTTGTGCCTCAGAATGGTTCTAAAGTTTGTGTGTGTGTACCTCTAAGTTTGTCCCTATTAGTAAAGAGTGTTTTCAGGTGTAATGTTTGGGTTCTAAGTTCAGTTGTTGAGTCTGGCACAGCAGGAATTGGGAATGGTGTAGAAGCAATATGCTCTGTCCTTAAGAAATAAGCACATTGCTTTCATGTGGGTTCTTGACTTCTTCTCTAGCTAACTGCAGGGAAGGGCTTAGGTGGCTTCCAGAGGAGGAGCCATTAGGCTACACTCTAAAGTTCTTGGAGAAAGAAGGATGGAGAATCTAAACACTTTCTTCTATGTCATGTTTTGTTACATTTAGCTATGCATTTCTCCATAGACCTTGCTTTTTCCAGCAGAAGGGTTGGCTTATCCCTTTGTGGACCATGTTTTATCTGTAAATCTAAGGATAATTTTCTTATATACCTTGAGGTAGTAAGGCCAGAGTTACTGCTGCAAGGGATATGGGAGTTGGGAGGGAGGTCTATTGTCACATGCCCACGCTTGGGATTTGTGCACGTTAAGAACACAGGCATTTCAAAGAGCCTGCCAGTGTCTTAAGTGCTACATGTAGCTGTGTGAAACAAAATTAAGAGAAAATTGAACTAAAGTATGTCTTGCTGCAGAACTATAAGGCTTTTGAAGGTTTTATTTATTAAAAAAAAAAAAAAAAGAGGAAAAAAATAAAAGCTTGCATCACCACTGATGCTGCTTAAGCACTAGGGGTAGCCATATATCATTTTGCCATGAGCAGTATCAGAACATAAGACCACTAGAAAAATAGGTCTGCAAAGAAGTAGCAGCAGACAATGCTTTGACTTGCAAGGCTTAAAACTTTTTTATTGTTGTGTTGTTTTGGGGTTTTTTTTTAAACCCACAAATTACTTATCTCAAAATCATTTTGAACTTTGTAAAAGTTTGGAAAAGTCTTCTTTTGTGTCTTTGGGAAGATGATAAAGATTAAGTCTTGATCAGTCTGGTTTTGACCAGAGGTAAATGACTGGTCCAGACCACCTCTAAGCTTTGGGAGGGGATCTGGGGTTTGAAGAAGTCATGATTCTGTACAGAACCTTTAGAGGAGGAAGTCGGGTCCTTTAGAATAGTTGTAGAATGAGGGCCCCAAACTCACTGGCCGGCTGGGATTGTTTTGAAGTGTGTATATTCTGATGATGGAATTTGAGGTTTTGTTGTTAGGGATTTTTCTCTTTCCTTTTTTCCATTTTTTCCTCTATTTCTTTTTTTTTTCTGGGTTGTCTTGTTTTGTTTTGTTCTTTTAAATTCCTGTGGAGACAATTCCATTCCAGCCTTGTTTTAATAAGCGGAATTTTTCAGATCAGGCCTAATTCCCTTTTGCTGTTATGTAAGGCGGTATGGACAGTGCCCTGCTGCTCATAGAATCATTAAGGTTGGAAAAGACCTTTAAGATCATCAAGTCCAACCATTAACCATGTTAATGTCAATCATGTTGTGGTTTCTGCAGTGTTGAATATACTGTGCCAACAGGGAATTTAAAAGTGGTGCTAAATGGTTTGGAAGACCTTTTCCTAGAACTTGGTTGTTGAAGTTATTACTCCTCCTAAATAGTATGCATATGGTGTACTATCTTCCAGTCCAGCTGTCAACTCTTTTCCTGATTTCTGTTGTTGTTGTTGTTGTTTGTTTTTGAGGAGTGGAGCAGGGGGAAAGGGGGAAGTGGTTTTCTTAGCATTCATTCAACAGAGCAATGTTCTTATTATCCTGTCTTCGTAAGGTCATAAACATCCAACAACATTGGTAGCTTTTAGGGGTCTGCAATTGTGGACTTGGATGCATTAATTAGTCATGAACCTGAGTCAGTTGGCTAATTTCTGCCGATGTTGATTTTACAAAACCTTTGTAGCATGGAATAACTCATGAAGAATAATTCTTAGCTGCGTAAGTAGTATTCAAATCTAAACAAAAATAATATTTTAGTTGAAAAACGTTGTGAAGCTATGCATCTTGGACCTGGGAGCTGTGACTTATCCTTAAACGCATAAGCTTCTGCTTTCCATTTCATTGACCATTTTAGATTTGCTGTTCCATGAGAACTGAAAGAAAATATTTGTGTCTTTCCCTTTTGTATGCTTTTGCTTAATACTTTCCCTAAACTGATAATTTCTCTCAGCTTCTTTGGTTTCTGAAGCTAGTTTTTCAGTCTTATTCTTGTTTATTAGACTTACCTAGAAAGTGAGAAGGAAACAGCTTATTAAGGTGGGTTTGTCTTCGGAGAGCATTTTAGGGAACTCTTAGTAAAACAGAAATTGCCAAGTGTCTCCACTTACCCGAGTGACTAATGGCTCATGAGCGTCGTAAATGTGAATGTTTTGCAAATGGGAGCTTGTTTCCTCCAGGTCTGCGTTCAGGGTTGGTAAATGTTCCTGAGGTTGCATGCTTGAGCTCTGACGCTTAGTCAAGAATAATAAATCAGCTTTTCTGAGAATCCTTCTTGTTGTTGCAAGTTCAGCCACAAAATAAGCTTTTGCATTTTCTGCAATTATTGGGATTTATGCCTTCCTGCCCAAGAGCTGAATTTGACCACCTATAATTTTTCTCATTTTGAGCAGTTTAGTTTTTCTGGTTTTCAGAAATGCAGCAAACTAGATCTGCACTAGTGTATTCAGTTTCTGTTTTGAAGTAAGATGAAATTCATTTTGTAGTGAAACAAATCTTTTAGGTTCATCTTGGAAATCTAAATTCAGGTGAACAGACCAAGTTAGTGAGCTCCACTAGATACTGGGTAGACATTTTCTTCTTGCTGTATATTTTGGCCTTATGTTGAGGAGTTTGATTTATTATTAAATTATTTGTGTATGCAGACTTTAATCTGTACGTATTTTATTTTGATGTATTAGGATTTGTAAATATTACTGATTTTTAAATATTATTTATGCACATACTTAAACGACTGGTCTATCCAGAAAAGCAATTGCTAAATAATAAATGTTGCTTTTTAGAAATAAATTACAAGATCATGAAATTGTGTATCCCTCAGGGTTATTTTTAAAGATTTTTTTCCTTTCCCTTCAGATTCAATTAGCAGTAACTCTAGTTTCATGTACTATAGAATTAAATCTACTGTAAAAAGAAAATGCTGCAAATAATGCTTGAATAGAAGAGGCTAAAAAACCCCACAGAACTGTCCATATTCATCATAACTTTAAATTGGAAACTCTTACTGTTGCACTTTTTAAAAAGTTGTTGGATTTTTAATTCTATTTATTCTTTTCTTTCTTCACGAAGGTTGTGCTGAACAGTCATCCCAAATTGGGTAAATGATCCTGTACTGTATATGTGTATGCAGTATAATACTAAGCAGATATGGAGTCCTTTTTATGCTGCAAATTTTTAATGCTTATGTTGGTCATCACAAAATGAAAGAGCTCAAGTCCTGTAGGATTTCTCCCATGAAATTCTGAATTGTAAACTTGGGGTTTTGTATGTCTAAGGGAAAGCTGTGGGTTTTTGACAATTTTTAGAGTCTTGAATATGTTGATTTTATACAGTAAAGCTTCAGGTTTTTAAAACTATTTTCAACAAACTGCAGCTTGTTTAATAATTATGTGAATCAGAAACTACTTAGTTTGTCATTAATTCCTCAAACCTAACAGATTAAAATGTTTATCATTACAGCACTCTCTAGAAGCTCAGCTTCCTTTTATTTTTAAATCTGAAATACTACATCTTTGTATTTAAAATATGTATTGCTGCTCTAGAATGGTACCCTGTTGTCAAGAGGCATACATAAATAACTGTACAATAGAATTGTAAATAGACTTGTAAATCATTTTTGTGACTGAAGCTCTTTGAAAATAAAATTAAAATGAACGGATATTTTAACTCTTCTCATTAGTTTCATGAAATTGTTTTTAATTATTCTTTATATTATTTTAATATTCTTTATATTATTCAAAGCTTGTTGAAGAGCACAGACTTTGTCCCTCTGGTGTCATGGATATGTTGTTCAGTGCCTCTGTATTTTTGCAGATGGGGTGGAGAAGGGTGGATGCTGTGTTGGGGTTCTGCAGGGGGACCGCACTGACTGCAGCTTTACCTGGTGACTTTTGAGAGCCATTGTAAAGCAAGACCTTGTGTATGTGATAGCAGCTTGTTTCCACCTTCAGTTATTCAGATGTTCCTTCTGTTTGAACATGTGGGAGGCAGTATCTGAGCTGTCACCATTGTCACAGTTATCTTCAGAAAAATTATGTGGAAATGAAGACATCTTTTCCATCCTGTGGCTCACCTTCCATTGAAACAGTCATTGGCAGAGCACATTATTTTAAACTCGAAGACAAGATACTTAAAGTACCTTTTTACTTAATAACAAAAACACAATCTTTCAATTTCAGCTTCTGTTTTAAAAACTTAGCTTTTCTCTTTCAGAATCTTAAGGTTTTAGGTTTTGTTGGCCTGCCACTCCAGAAGACTTTGAGGAAAAACAGAAACTAAATATGTCAACCTTGGAATGCTTAGCCAAAGCAGTGAATAAAAATCCCCTTCATTCCTTACTGAAATTGCTTCGACACCAATTCTGCAAAGTCAAAGTCAGAGCAGCTTTGTGAAGGTACGAGCACTTGGTTGTTTAAAGCGTATGTCCCCTCCTTCAAAACCTATGTAACAGACTGGTGAAACTGTCTTAACAAATTTGAAATTTCTGATCACATCTCACAATGAAATGTAGGTATCTGACTTCACCCCGATTTGCTTCGGGTTGGCTGAAGCACATACTGCAATATCCCTGCCAAAGAAAGCTACAAGTGGGTTTTGTGCTGTTGCGTGTGTAACTTAAAACTTTCTCCTGTTATGTGAGTGGCTTCAAGCCCTACTTTTGGAGTTACATACAACCTATGGAAGTTGGTTGCTTGCACAATTGTAGGCAAAAATCTGCACTGAAGCTTAAAATATTGTTTGGCCTTTGGCCTGTCTTAGTAACTAGGCAAAAACGAGTGAAAGTGTTATCTAGAGGATGCGTTTTGCTGTTTTACTTCCCATTTAAAGTGCAGTGTCATGGTGAAGCCTGATTGTCTGCTCTGCTCCTAGTAAGTTCCTTTAAAAAGCAGATAAGTTTCTAAGGTACAGCTCAAAATTCCTTTTTCATGCTTGTTTGAGTTTAGGAACTTGGAAGACAGTAAAAGAGGTAAGCACCACTTTAAGCGATACATGTGCTCAATGTTCTATGAATCGAAGTTCAAAACTGATTTGAAACTTTTAATATAGTAACAGTATTAATGTGTTGCTTCTGGCATCCTTTTGTAGTCCTGAGAAATATTAAGGGGTGTCTGAAAGAGGCTGTCGACGAGACTGTGGTAAATGACAGCCAGGCTGGTGCCTTTTCTGGAATGCCAGGTGTCTCATGTGAGCATTTTATATGGGAATATATAATTACAATCTTTATTTTGGGTATAACTCTATTCTGTACTGTTAAAATCTTTAAATATTTCTTTAAAAAATACTGTTAGCAGCTCTAGATGTTTGAGACCTGTAGGCTTATCCAGTTCTTGTGTCAGCATTTGTATCCTTCATATCTTGCAAAGAATTTCTACCATTTTGTTGTTTATCAAAACTAATGCTTTCTAGCACTTTCTAGCATCTAACCATCTTCTTGTATATTCTCTTATCTTTTGCTATAAGACTAGGAAGAGCATCGTCACTAACCTACAAACCATTGTTGGTCTGTTTCTGATTTTACAGACTGTGGTTGTACCTTCCAAGGGACCTGCTTTCGCTGTTTGTAGCATAACAAATTGGGTATTTTCCCCGATTTGGTTCTCTAGATCCTTACTTCTCTTGTCTCACTGAATCCTGTAGTTCTGTGGTCTTGGGGTAAGCTGGTGCAGTTTGAGATGCCAGTCAGGGCTTGAAGCAGAAATTTCTTAATGTGTTTCTGGATGGAGGATTCTGCTCATGGGTATAAGTAGGATCAGGGACAGGCTGAGTTAGAAATTGATTGAGGTAAAAGCATCTCTGACTTAGGAGAGAGAGTTTTGGGGTGGGGAGGATTACTAGGTGGGTGAGATTCTCTGAATGATTATTGTTCGACATGTTAAAGACCTTTGGAAGAGTGATACCTCAGGCTTTTTTTGGTGATGCATATGTCTCATTCAATGAGTTGTGGAAAGCCCACTGAGATCTTGCTTTGCGGCACCACATTGCTGGTCACTGATAGCTCTGAGGGCCATGTCCTTCCCTTCCTGAGGGAGAGATGGAGATTTTACCAGACTTCAGTACTCCGAACATAAATAAAATTTTTAATTTTTTTTAAAGCACTCCCTTTTGCTCTTTTTTTTTTTTTCCCCTCAGTGCATTAGCTGGTTTAAACATGCAATTGTTTTGAGTCAGTTATGGTGTGTCCTTGTCAGCAGTTCAGGTGCATGAAAAGCTCTGTATCTCTCCTGAGTTCTCTTTAAGTGATGGGAGTTGTACCCATGTGTCTGTGGGGTTGGTGTGGGAGAGCTTCATCCTTGCTCCTGAAAAGGTGAGGATGGAGCCTTCCTCTCCCCGCACGTTCCTGGTGCAGAAGACTGATGGTGTCAGCTATTCCAGTTATGTCTGTGGAAGTTGTGTAGCTATTCCAGCTGTCCAGCTGCTGCGTACTGTGCTGCTCAGCCAGGTGCTTGGCATCCAGGTTTCTGATACACTTAGGCTTGTTGATTTCATTGAGAAAGTATTCCTAGACCGTGGGTTTCTGTTTGACTTGCTCTTTTAAATATTACCATTTATACCTACAATTGCTTTCCTGTTTCTTTAGAGATATATGCAACTTTCCAACTTTGTGGTGTGTTTCATGCAGATGTACCTTTATTGCTACAGCTTCCCATCTAATTTCATGCGCTTCTTTCCTCACATTTCACTGTAGTTTTAATGCCACTGCTGATAGCTCAGTATTGTGTTAAGCTGTTGAAATGAGACTTGTTGGTTATCAGAGGCTCACTACTGTCTTTTGCCACATGGGGTCTTCTGTGTTACTTCAGGCTGTGTCAAAAATAGCCTGTTCCTTTTTGTGTGTTCCTGAGCTGTTCCAAGAAGCCATCACTTGAAAATGCTGAGACATGATTTAACTGGATGGTGCTGTTTTGCTTTTCACCACTTAAAGTACAGGACAACCTTTTTACCTCCATTGTCTATTTTTGCAGGCTAAACTTTATTTTTAAACCTCAGATAAGTTACAGTGGAAAAACACTGTGAGTGCAGGACCTTTTGATAATTTTTGAAAATATTTTTGGCATGTGATTTAGTATAATATACTGAACCTTGTCTAGTGGAAGATGTCCGTGTCAGTTGGAAATAGATGATCCTTAAGGTCCCTTCCAACCCAAACCTTCTGTGATTCTATAATGCTTTTCTATTCAAATAAATACATGTCTTTTGACTACTTAAGTGTTTCATCCTGATTTTTGTATACTTTTATTATAGTTAACTGGTACAAATACAAACAAGGAATACTTGATTTACAAAAGTAAATTTATCTATACTTCTCGGTGTAAGCTGAACACTTCAGAAATATTGGCAGTCAACAACAAAAGAGATTTTGAAGTTTGCTTTCAAGGCAAGGGAAATTTTGCACACATTTGCAGGTTTTATGATTTAATCAGACATCTTTGTGAGCTGCTAAGTTACCTGTGATCAAATCCTGATTCTCTCTTATCTCTTGTAACAGCTAATGTTTCTGGCACTTCAACAAGGATGTTGGTGTTTTGTTTGTCAGTGATGATCAAGCTTTTCTTCCAGTTGGATGCATCTGTTTGTCCTGAGAAGTGCGACTGCTCTTCAAAAAATGCAATTCATTGCTCTGGCCCCCACATAAGAGACCTGGAATTGTTAAATCTGCCTTGCAACATGACAGAAATTCACATAACAAACGCTAATGTAACATACCTGCAGGATGTTTTCGCTAGGATGGCGGAACTGCAGTATCTCATCTTGTCTTCAAACAACATTGCTCTGGTTTCACCAATGGCTTTTAAAGGCTTGGGAAGGCTAAAAGTCCTCAAACTCCTGGATAATAAGCTGGTTGAACTTCCCCCAGAAGCATTTGATGACATGGTGCAGCTTCAGCAATTGATCATTGAAAGTAACAGGTTGAAATCTATTGAGGAAAATCTGTTTGACAAACTGGCTAGTTTGCAGGAGCTTTACTTGAACAAAAATCAGCTAACAGCAGTTCCCAGTGGTGTGATGAAGAAACTCACCAAACTCAGAGTACTGAACTTGTCAAGAAATTACTTAGCAGCACTGCCTAGAAATATATTTAGTGCATTAGCCAGGCTTGAGAGGCTGATGCTGTATATTAACAGGCTCTCTTCAATAGAGTCTGGTATGTTTGATAGCCTGAAGGAGCTGCAGGAGCTTTTCCTGCATTCCAATAACATCCATTCCATTGCCCCTGATGCATTTCATTGTCTTCGTAAACTGAGAACCCTGACACTCTCCAGAAACAGGCTTCAGGTTTTGCCTTCTGGGCTTTTTTTGCACTTGCATGACCTGTCTAAACTGACTTTGTACAGGAACCCACTGAAGTCTCTTCCGGAAGTATTGTTTGGAGAAATGAGGCATCTTAGTAGCCTATGGCTGTATCACACAAAGCTCTCAACAATACCAGATTTTGTGTTCAGTAACTTGACAAATTTAGAGCTTCTTGTGCTGAGTTTTAACCCAGAGCTTACAGTTCTTCCTAGGAATGTGTTCAGTGGCCTCAATGAACTGCGGGGCCTTTCTCTCCATACAAGTAATATTTCCAGTTTGCCAGAGGGAATCTTTCTGAGCCTTCAGAAACTCCAGAACATTTCCCTCTTTGGTACAAGGATTGAGGTTCTTCCTAGAAACCTCTTTCATAATCTCAAGCACCTCCAGAAAGTTTACCTGAATAGTACTAACCTGCAGTCTCTTCCTGCAGACTTCTTTACTGCTTTACCTGAGCTGGAAGAAGTTGTCCTTGATGACAACCCTTGGAATTGTGATTGCCAAATTCTTGGCTTCCAAGAATGGCTCCAAAAGAGTGCAACAATAGTTAGAAATGCACTGTCTCTGATGTGCCACAGACCAATGGCACTGCAGAATATTTCTCTTGTGTCTGTAAGCATTGATGACCCAGAGTGCCTGCCAGCCACGGCCATGACATACCAGACATCCAGCTCAACATATTCCCAGACTTCGACATCTCCTGTGACAGAGCACTTCACATCATCTCGGGAGACTGCCGTAACAGTGATGTCTGACATGGGAATCATCAGCACACCCACATCAATTCCTCCTGCAGCTCCAGGTTTTGCTTACGCCCCTGTTGAAGATGTTGGACAGTCTGGGTTACACTCCATAGATGTTCCAGTCCAAACATCTCCCAGCATCATAGCACGAACCAACAGTGTCAGAGGGACAAATTTAACTACTCTTGTCTGGTGGGATGAGTTTCCAGCCCACAGCAGTGCTAAACCCTATTTTAATACCAGAGTGACTTATTGCCAGCTGTTCTTTTGCCTTCACAGTTTGATTTTAACACTCCAGACTGTAGTCATTGTGCTCAGCCTGTATGTGATGGGTAAAACCAGGCAACTCTTGCACTCCAGAAATACTCCTGCTCAGCCTGTAGTTCTGATAAGAATATTAAGAAGATAGAGAAATCTAGCCCAGAAAAGAAGTCTTGCTTTGGATGCTTATTGAATATTTGATACTTGATTCAGATCTGGATTACTAATCTTTATAGCAAAGACCATAAAGACCTTGTCTTTACAACATAATGGAAATGAGTTTTATGCACCTTGCAGCATTTGCAGAGTGGCTGTAATCACTGTAAATCGCTACAGCACTCGGTGCACAAACCCAGAGGGTGAGATGAAAGTATCTGTGGTCACCTGTACATGTGGACTGTGGGTTTCCTGCTTTGAAGGGCAGCCCTGTCCTTGCCAGAGGCTGCTGCCTGCCAAGTGTTGTCATCAATGTAGGAACTCTCACATAGGAACATGGCTTCAACTGTGCTTTAGAGATCGCCCAAAGTACTCCAATACCATTATGCCCTATACTGCCTGCAATGTTTTGTCTCCTTGCTGAGAAAACAAATGGTATTTTTTAGAGGAGATGCTGGGAAGGACCTTTAAACAATGGGGATGTGGGCAGAACGGTGTAGTGCAAGTGTCTTAACTTCTGCCTTCTGTCCCCAGCCCCTTTCCAGGATGTGGCATAAGGAGGGGGTACCAATTAAAGTTAACAGCAGAGGAAGATGCTGAGCTAGGAAGTATAATCTTGATGTATTTTATTGTTTGCTTGGAGGTTTTCTGGAAACTTGTAAAGTTACTACTGAATTTTAAGTAAACACTTTGATCCTTATACTTTGGCCAGTGGTCTGAAAAAACAATGTGTTCCTGGCTGCATGATGCAGGGAATCATGAAACCAGAGTACCAGGCAGATGCCCAGGACCGAGGATGGGCTCCACAGAGGTGAATTGGTTTGAGACCTGGTCTTGACTGAGCTGGGAGAAAAAGGAGTGGTCTCTCCTGGGCTTGGCTAGCAAAACAGCAGCATGCAGCTGAGGGGCAGGGAGCCTGTCTGAACCGAGGGCCACAAAGTGTCACCTCCATTTTGAAGTTGACTGGGGAACGTGCACAACTCCATCAGCTTGGAGTGTTCAGTCACATTTTCAGTCTCACTGTTTTTGACATTGTTACATAGTGCTATTCCCTGACTTCCAGTCCTTTCAAGTGTTGATGTGCAAAGGCAATAGTGTGGGTTTTGGTCTTTATACTAACATTTTATTGATATTTTGAATTGTATGAATATTTTAGTTCATAAGTAGACTGGTAGCTGTCAGCCTGCCTGTGCTTTAGTAAGCATTTGGATTTAACTATCAGCTTTTATCTACATTTTGGGTCTTTGTTCTTAAAAGCTCTGATGTGCTTAAAAACCTCTGGGTGTGGTTCCTTGGCTCCTTGGGGCAGAGAGCCTCTACTCCAGGAGTCATTTTGTACCTTAGTGACTTTCTAACTATTAAGGACTGGATGTCCTTTAAACACAGGACAGACTTGAGGTGAAGAAAGCTTGCATTTCCTGCAGGTTTACAGGTTTATAGTTGGTTCCCTGCTGCGTGTTACTCTAGGCAGCGAGAATAAACTATAGCTGCTTTGTTTCAGGGTGCTCTGCTGGTGGGCCTAAATTCCTCTTCCAGGCTGTGAAAAGAGAGAATGTGCTTCTGTAGTGTTAAATGATCATTGTCTCGGTGGTGAAGTTTAACAAAATTTAGCAAACCTGGCTAAATGGGAGTTGGAGCTATCTCTAAAGAAGCAGAAATGCAAATCACTGCAAGTGGTGCAAAGCAAACTGTGACTGGATTCATAAATGGATGCTCCAGAATATTTATTGCAATATATTTGAGAGAAGCACAAAACCAGCAGGGAGCTTTCTGGGTGGTGGTTCTGGGTGGTTGCATGTAGTGTTTAAGAAGAAACACTTGTTACAGATTTAGATTCTTGGTTGGACAGCTGTAATGACCACTTTGTGCTCTGCCAGCTGCAGTGCTGTCTCACAGTGCCACGCAGGCATCTACTCACAGGAGGCAGATCAGTATAATCAGGACTAGGAAACGTTGTACAAACCATGCTGGTGATCCTTCCCCTCAGTGAAGGAAGTGTGCTCCAGGCACTTGGATGCACAGTGTCTTATTTCCGAGGAAAAGCACCTGTTTGCTCATGGTATGGATACGACACCTTGGGGAGCCGAGAGCAGCCCAGCACCAGCTGCTGCCTTTCTGAACCCTGCTCTGGCTGCCCCAGCCCTGCAGTGGAGCCAGCTGGGCCCCCATGCTGCTCCTTGGCTCCCGCAGCCGCTGAGCTCCAGCTCTGGCACGTGGGGCCTCTGGCACAGAGCTGTGTACAGTCAAGTGCTAAGATGAGGATGATTCCTCTTCCCAGGATGACTCCTCTTCACATGCTGTCATCGGGCTTTCCCCACGCTTGAGCCAGACAGGGGAAGTGAAGTCATCAGACAACAAAAGGCTGGAGCAATGAGTGCCTGGGATGGTTTACTAACTCTTCCTCTGAGGTGTGCTGTTTTGAGCTGCCTCTGATTCATTGTTTCTTACCCAACAGAGCTCAACCCTTCCTGAAAAACTCCCTGGCTTGAGAAATCCAAGGATATCTTTATTTATACCCCATTTCTGGTTTTCCTGGAGAAGGGATAGTCTTCCAGGTCAGCGTGATGCAGCTGTGGCCAGCAGGAAGGCAGCAGGGTAGTCCCCAGACTCTCTCTGGGCAGTGCTGCCTCGCTGCTGCCTCAAAGCACCATTCCCTTGTTGTGCAAGGGTTTTCTCGGTTCCTGCAGCCCATACTTCTATTATGTATTGCTCAGCCTTTGCCACCAGGCTGGGCTGGGGACACAGTGGGCTGGAAGAAACCAGAGGTACTTAATTGCTGGTGCAGCAGGTCCTGGATACTGGGGAAGGGGTGAATGCAAAGCACGTTTGCACACAGTGACTGAAAGGGTTGGTTCCGCTCTCTTGGCTCCTGATCGGGGTGCAGAGTCATGGTTAACAGCCCTGCATGTTATCTAGACCTCCAAGTCCAGGACCTGCTTCTGGAACCACATCCTAGCTGGGAATGCTTGGGTACATCACCACTAGGCCAGCTGTGCCAGCCCAGCCATAGCTCGCTTGGTCCCTTCAAATGCTTGTTGCTGTAGCAGTTGCTCCTGTTCTGTTTAGGAAATCCTGGAGCAGTGGGAGCTCTGACCTATCCTTTGCCAAGCCATGGGAGTATTCATTGTGTTTCCAGCTTGATGTCACTCCAAATGCCATTCTCTTTTGCTTGTTGGGACTTGAATCCAGAGAGTCCCCAAAGCACAGGGTGGTGAAGGGGGGATGAATGAACTGCTACCATAAACACTGGCAGCTCTGCCTGTTTCACAACCACGGCAGCAAGCACTTCCAAGCCACCAGCACACACATCCTTTCCTTGTGTCCCTGGTCTCCTGGTCCTTTCCATCCCACCACCTTTGCCCTGTGAGACCAGGAACTGCTGGAGGGCCCTTGTCACTGGTTGCAGTGGGCAGCGAGCTCAGGCTGCTGCCTGTGAAATGCAGTTCTCCAGCACACAGCAGCAAGACCAGAGCCTGCACCTTGAATCTTCCCTCTTCTGATGGCAAAGAGAAGTAGGGTGATGGTAAGGGTGCTTGAAAGCCCCCAACAGTGCTCTGTGGTTCAGGAGTGCCTGTGGCTGCTGGCTGCAAGGCAGGAGCCCTCAGAGCCTCTGCCTGATACTATGGAGCATTGGCTGTGTCTCCTCCGGGCCTCCAACCAGTATGGCTTGCCTGAGGCTGCTGATCTGGCAGCCCTGATACTGGAGTGTTTCCTAGGCATGGCAGAAGAGCCAGGAGGAGATGCAGCCAAGGGCACATACCTGCCGGGCAAGGCTGAGGCCACGAATGTTTATTGACTCACAGTGAGGGGAAGGCCTGAAGCTCCTGCTTTGTCCCCGCTAGGGAGCGGCAAGCTACGGAGGTGTTATGCCTTCATTTTTGTAGCCAAAATCTGGGTTTACACTCCCTTGCGGGTGTTCATGGATGAATAAGCCCTGGTATAGTCTCTTACTTGAGCCAAGTGAGTCCCACTTCACTGCAGGATGAGGGCTTCTATTCCAGCAGCACCTGGAGCCATCTGCCACCGAGCTCAGCCCTTGTGCAGTCACTGCTGTAGGACTGGCGTGCCTGACTTCCAGCTGTGCCTTTGTGTCTCTCTGGATGGAAAAAGCTCAGGGCAGGGAGCCAGTGATGGCTGGCAGTAGCTCTGCAGCCTGCTGTTCACTCCTCTGCTGGCTTCTCCTGGGAAGAAATGAGGCCCCTTCCCCCTTTGTGTGTTGGGAAGAGGTGCCTGGGGCAGTTCATGGTGCCAGAGGTAGCTTTACAGAGATGAAGCTGATCCAGGAAACACCTCGCAGCGTGTGAGCCCCATGCCATCGCCTCCCGCTTCAGCTGGTCCTTCCCCCCTTTAACAGCGCACATCGGACAAGCTCTTTCCGCTTCGGATTATCTCTGCAGGCGGACTTGGCTATGGGCCCCGCATTCCTTCCAGCCTAGCGCTGCCCTGAGCCTGGGCCAAGCCCTGCGTGCTGCTGCTATCGCTCGGGCCGGGGCTGAGCCTGGAGGACACTGTTCTGCTGGTGAGGTAAGCCCCACTGGAGCCTGAGATCCTAAATGCCGTTTTCCTTGAGCTCCAGGAGGGTTGTGGTGAGCCTGGTGCTTAGATGGAAATTAGCCTGATGGCCATCCCTGCTGACCATCCTCAATGGACCAAAGCTGCCACTGCTCCCTCACAAAGTTCCCATTTTGCATAAGCACTTTCCCAGGGAAGGCAGGACATGTCCCCATCCCTTGGGGCATATGATGGCATCATCTAGCCATGAGCAGTGAGGCAGCCCTGGCCCTGCTTTCCTCAAGCAGGGAGGGAAAATGTTGCTGTGGCTGGGTCACTGGCCCAATGGAGGAGCTTTCTCATTTGGGCTACTCAAAGGATTGGAGTGGGCCTGTGGTGAGGCAGGGGCTGCTGGTGCTTCTCTAAGGGTGGAGGTGGCCCCAGCACCAGTCCCTGAGGGACTAATGTCCCTTCCGTCACCCCTCAGCTGTGGCTTGAGCCTGTGGGTCTGGCTGCAGGGCTCAGGCCCAGAGGTGTCCCCCTGTGCTGGGAGAAGGGGAGGACTCCCTCTGTGGCCCCTAGCCCAGCCCTCCACCCTCCTCCTCCGCTTTAACGGTGTTTGGCCTGGTGCCTGGGACCAGCTGTGAGCACCGGGGGCCACCGGGGGGGTTTCTCATAGCAGGGTGGGCACCTTCCAGCTGTGCAAAGTAACTGGGGGGGGGGGGCGGTCCCAGCACTGCACTTCAAGGAGCAGCAGGCCGTGGGGAGGTCCCATCCTGCCCGGGGTGCCAATTCAGGCAGGAGCTGGAGGTGTGCAGGGAGCAGGGTCTGAGGGGAGACTGAGTCTGCATGGCGTGGGTGAGCGTGCTCAGCTGCTTGGCAGATGAACAATGTGCTCTCCCAGCCAAGCCCACAAGCTGCTAATTTTAGCGATTACATGAATTTTTCCAAGCAGTCTCGAGTCCCTTGGTGATTCAGAGCCACTCAGCATTGCTGCATCCACCACCCTGGCCGTGGGGATGTGCGGGAGGTGTGCCAGCATGGACAGACAGACACGGGACTGCCCTGCTGTCCTGTAGCAAGGCAGACATCCCCAACAATAAGTGACGCTGCTGTTCTGGGACTCCATCATCTCCTTGAAGGTGAAGGGGTACAACAGTGGTTCCACACCGTCTAGGGCTTGGTCAGGGGGGCTTCAGCCTCTGGCTGCTGCAGCTGCTGGTGGGAAAGGTCCACCGAGCAATGCTGAACCTGGGCTTTGATGCAGCATGAGACCCAGCCCACTCCATCCAGCGCCGTGTGAGCTCCTGGCTCTGCGGAGCAGCCTCTCCCTGAGAAATGCTAATCTCACCCTCAATCATATCCGTTTGCTGTCTCGGGAGCTGCCTCTCCCCTCCAGATGTGTGGGGTGTGTGCATGCTGCTGTCCCAAGCTCTCACACCCTCCTTTTCTCTCCCTTGTAAGTAGCCTGGGGCGAGCTCCCATGCGCTCACCTCTGGGAGTGGCTGCAGAAGCAGTGCACAGGCTTGTGCCGTTTGTTACCCAGCCCTTCTTTATTTTTGCAATGGCTTGAAAATAATAATCTTTTCTGGCCAGGAGACAGAGTCAGTTTCCTGAGGCCTGGGTTTTTGTCAGGACTGTTATCTGGGTTTTGTCAGGGCAGGTGGGTTTTTGTCAGAACTGTTACCTGGACTGCTCTGAAACTTTGCATCGTGGTAGGGACCATAATCTTGGGGCAGGGTGTTTGAGGTACCTGCCTCTGCCTCCCTGTCCGCCCTGGGGCAGCACTCCTTGGAAGAGGGCGAGACCGACATTCCTCTGACGAATTGGGCTTGGGGCAGTGGTTTATCGGAAGTGCTGAGGCTTGGTTTCTGTGATTTCTCGCTGAAAAGCTGTGAGCTTCTGGATGAGTCAGAGTGGGCAGGAGCCCAGTAGTGCTGGCAGTGGGCAGACAGAGCCGGCGATAAGAATGTGATAAGGCTGTGAGAGCCCTGCTCTTGTGCCAGGGCTGCCGGGAGTGGGCAGCTCCCAAGCCCAGTGCCTGACCTCCAGCTGCACCGCTGTCACAGAAGTGGGGAGATTGTTTTGGGAAGCATGGTTCTGGGAAACTGCTGTGTCAATAGACTGTGAGCTAGAGCACTTGGTGAGTGGTGTTTTCAAAATGCCCATTCTCTGTGCCCAAATGCCTGGGTGTTGCCCCAGAGCAGGCAGGAAGCATGGCCGGGGGTATTTTCAGCATCTGCACTCACTCCCCAGCCAGAGAGGGGTCCGTGGTCATCCAGCATGTCCTATGGCAGATGAGCCTCCCATGCAATCTCACACAGTGGTGGCCGTGGCCTCCAGCTGAGGTCCCACTCCCTACCATGTTCCCACGATCCCTGTCTCCTTCCTTTGAGACTGTCTGGGAACTCTACTCTCCATCCCTGCAGTTTGCTGTTTATTCTGGTCTGGTCCCCTCTCAACAGGGTAGATGTCCCTTCCACCGCCCTGCATACTCCCACCTTTCACAGTGTGACACATTTCCTCTCCCTTCTCCGGCAGCAGCCCCACGCTGTTCCCATCCTGAGCAGCTCATCAGTACCACCCGGAACGTGAGCAGAGGCTGCTGCAACCAGCAGAAACACGGGTGGGCTGAGACAGGATTAGATGCTGTCAGGGAAGTTCCGGCTGCCCCGTGCTTAGCAGGGCACTGCAGAGGCTCTCCAGGAAGCCCAAAGGGGCCATGCATGGTGACTCTCCTTAGCTGCTTCCTCCCGAATATCCGTTCCCGGTAGCTGCTGGACTGGGACTGCCCTGAGGAGGTGGACGAGGTGGGGAGACCAAGTCTGGGTGATGGGACCCAAGGGCACCCCAGTGCACCCGTGCTGGCTGGAAGGGGCATGGGAGGGGTTGCAGCAGGTGCCCCTGAACAAGTCAATAGATGCTTTCCAAACACCCCTGGGTACCAGGCTCCATCGCCTGTGTGTCAGGACTGCTGAGGGGGCAGAGCAGTGGCAGCCACTGGGAGACAGCCATTGTGCTGCTCTGGGGTTGCAGGGATGCCTGCAATGGGGGTTCCTCAGTGCCCAAGTGTTCCTCATGGCAATGCTCTGTCTTACTGAGGGCTCTCTAATGCAGCCTGGCCTGTGGCTAGCACCCGCACAGCTGCTGACCCTGGTGTGGTGCCTGCTCCCTGGCAGCCCTGGTTGTGGTGCCCACTGGACAGAGCCTGCTGTGGGTGCTCATGGGTTTGTGGCCCATTGGTGTCTGTGGCTGTGGGGGGAATTAGAGGTGTGCCCTGGGCAGGGTCAGTGTGCCAGGGGTCTGCCTGCACTGGTGACCCTGGGCTGGGGCACAGCCAGAGGTCCTGGCACTTACAGGAGCCATAGATGGGGACAGAAAAGCTGTGCCTGTGCCAAGGAAGTGCCATGGAGCAGCCCTGGCGTGAACTCGTTGCCAGGGAAGGACGGGGTTGTGGCCAGGGGTCTGGCTTTGCCTTGTCTGCCCCCATGGGCTGTGTCCCACTGGGGACCATGGGGGCTCCTAGGGCCGAGCTGCTGCCTGGGCACTGGCTGACATGAGCAGCTTGTTCACAGGGCCCCTCTGCTTGTCTTTGTACAAGAGCACTGGGGTTCAGGAGGGGGAAACCCAAAACTCCATCCTTGAGATGCTTGCTCTGCTGAGGAAATAGGAGTTGGAAGCAGCTCTGCTCCAGCGCGTTCCCTAACCCCGCCACTGCCCCTGTGCTGATTCATTGATTTGGACGGGTTATATACTGGGAGGGGAAGAATGAACCACACTCTGCTCTCTTGCCAGCACGGAGCTGTGCTCGCTCAGCGCTCGTGGCTGCAGGACACTCGGGTAAGTCTCCTTCTCTTACTGCCCCTGTGAGTGGACACGGATCCTGGGGACTCCCAGGGCAGCTCTGGGTTGGTGGTGGAGTGGTGGGATCTACACATTCAGCACTTTTTTATTTGATGGAGATGTTTATCTTGCAAGGGTTCTCCGAAAAAGTGAGACCACTTAGATGCTGTGGGAGCTGAAAGAGTTATATAGGCAATGTATTCCAGACAATGATCAACAGAGAAAATAAAGGGGGGCACAGTAACATTTTGGGGAGCTGATGTTAGGAGCAGTGGGATGCTGAGGGGCTGAGCAGCAGAGAATGTTCAGCCTCTTGTCTGTAAGTTTCTTGTCCCTAGAAGAAAAAGAGAGATCAATTGTTTCCAGCTGCCTTTCCTGAAGGTTGCTCCAGTGTGGGTGCTCTCAGTGCTGCCTTAGCAGGGAGTGACATGAGCAGAGCTTTTGATGTGCCGAGCTTTTGGGGAAGTTTATAAATGCCTTGCTATAAACAAAGCTGTACTTGGATGCAGATTGTTTCCATATGGGAAACATAAACTATGCTGGCTTGTGGAGGGTTCCTCCCTCCCATGCCTGAGAGCAAGAGTGTTGCCTGGGGGGAGGGCAGGGAGGAGGGCAGGGGCTGTGTGCCAATACCCTGGGTGCCAGCTGGGGCACTGTGGCCACGCTCCTCTGCTGCCTGACTCGCCTGGCTGGCTGAGCTGTGCTCGGGGCAGAAGGAGTTGCAGGGTTTTTCCGTCCCTTGTGCCACATGAAGCTGTTAAAGGGGAACTGCTCCATGCCAGCCTGGCACAAGGCTGCTGCTTTAATCTATGGAGGGAGGAAGCTGCCAGGCCAGAGGAGGGAAGAGAGGGTGTCCATGTTATCTGTGCTTGTGGGGTAATGGAGAATTTCACTGTAAGGCCGTCACTTCCCTGGGCACCACCTCTGGGACCAGCCTGCATACACGTGCCCACATCAGACACCCCACTCATGACAAAAACAGGCCAGGCTGAGACCTCCTGCTGGGGATGGGGGGAACACAGGGCCATCCCGTACCCAGCCTGTGCTGGGAGCTGGCAAGGGTCCTGTTGACCCAGGCTCTTGCAGGATTGGAGCTGAAGCATCCCTAGGCACTGCTCTTGGCTTTGCAAGAGCAGCTCAGAGCTAGTAGGGTGCTTGGGGTGCTGGGGTAACGCTGGGACCCGCAGTGGGTGCCACAAGCCAGCTCTGGTGAAGGTCTTGGCTCTTTGGTGGTGCCAGGAGACCAGTGCTGCTGGTAGGAGCTCATCATGCTCTGTGAAACAGGAAACCACACTCCCGGCTCCCAGAGGAGCCAAGAGAGCTGGGACGCCGGGGATGCCACTAATAGCTGTGGTATGGCAGCCAGGCACTATGGCCCCCAGCTCTGTCTTACTCTGAGCTCCTGCCTGGGCTGTGCCAAGCCTTGCCTGCCCCCCAGACTTTCTTGCCTTCCCTCCTCTGCCTTGTTGTCATGCTGGGTGCAGGATAGCCTCAGCCTCGGTGGCTTTTTCCAGGGGGAAAGCAGCACCCATCCCTGGCAGCGGCCCTGGGAGCTGGGAAATCTCAGGGGCTGAACCTCCCCTCCTTTCTTTGTTCTGCAGGCCCAATGGAGCAGGGAGGGTGGCAGCGGTGGCTGCTGCTACTGGTGGGCATCCAGCTGGCCAGTAGCCAGTGCCCAGAGCAGTGCCGGTGTGTCCGTAGTGCCCAGGTGGAGTGCTTTGGTGCCAACATCACCACAGTCCCCAGCCCCATCCCTGCCAACGCCATGACCCTGCAGATCATCAACACGCACATTGCCGAGCTGGGCGACGCCGCCTTCGGCAACGCCTCCCTGCTGATCGGGCTGCGCGTCGAGAAGAACGACCTGTCGCGCATCAGCCCCGGGGCCTTCCAGAACCTGCCCGACCTGCGCTACCTCAGCCTGGCCAGCAACAAGCTGCAGGAGCTCCCTGTGCAGGTCTTTGAGCCTCTGGACAAGCTGGAGTCTCTGCTCCTCTCCAGCAACCAGATCCTCCAGGTCGAGCCTTCCCACTTTGCCCATCTGAGCAACCTCAAGGAGCTGCAGCTGCACGGGAACAACCTGAAGGAGCTGCAGGAGGGGGTGTTTGACCAGCTGACCAGCCTCACCAAGCTCAACCTGGCCAGGAACAACATCGACCGCCTGCCGCCCCGGGCCTTCGAGCGGCTGGCGCGGCTACAGGTGCTGCGGCTCTACGAGAACCGGCTCCGGCACATCCCGGTGGGCACCTTTGATGGGCTGCCAGAGCTGCAGGAGCTGGGGCTGCACCAGAACCAGCTGGAGACGCTGTCCCCGGAGCTCTTTGTGCACAACACCAATCTGCAGAAGCTCTACTTGTCCAACAACCTCCTCACCACTCTGCCGAGCGGCATCTTCTTGCCCCTGCACGCCCTCGCCAAGATCACCCTGCACGTCAACCGCCTGCGGGACATCTCCCCCGGTGCCTTTGGGCCCATGCCCAACCTGCAGGAGCTCTGGCTCTACGAGAATGAGCTTTCCACCCTCCCCACTGCCGTCTTCAGCAACCTCACCCAGCTGCAGCTCCTGGTTCTCAGCAGGAACCGGCTGCGGTCGGTGGCACCAGAGGCTTTCCAGGGCTTGGGGGAGCTTCTGGAGCTGTCGCTGCACTCCAATGCCCTGCGCCGCCTGGATGCCCGGGCACTGGAGGGGCTGCCCAAGCTGCAGAACATCTCTCTGCACCACAACCAGCTGCAGGCGCTGCCACGGGGCCTCTTCGGGGCCACCCCTGGCCTGCGGCACGTGCAGCTGCACTCCAATGCCCTGGAGTACCTGCCTGCCGGCATCTTCTCCCCGCTGACTGCCCTGCGAGAGGTGAGGCTGCACAACAACTCCTGGCGCTGTGACAAGGGCATCCTGCCCCTTCAGGGCTGGCTGAAGGAGAACCCTCACAAGGTGGGTGAGATCGCCCCGCTGTGTGCCCAGCCTCCTGCCCTGCAGGGCATCCCCATTGCTGGGCTGCCACGGGACCAGTTCCTCGACACCCAGCCACCCACTGCTGCTCCTCAACCCAGCACCCTGCTCCCTGCTCACGCCTCTGAGGCAACACCGCCCGAGGACGCCTCGATGGAGCCCACCACGGGGCTACCAGCCTCCCCACAGGAGGAGGAGAAGAAGGAGGAGGAAGAGAAGGGGCAGTGGGGGCTGACACGCTTGCAGAGCGGGGTGGTGGTAGCAGTCATCGTGCTGGTGTGCGTGGCCCTGCTGGCTGCTCTGGTGGCACTGGTGGTCTATGGCTGTAGGAAGAAGAGCCACGTTGTGCTCATGAGGATGAAGGCTCCGAATGAAGCCTGAGTGTCTGGCAGACCCTGAGAGCAGAGGTGCTTGTGGGGTCAAAGGACATGACAGTGGCTCTGCATCAGCTGCCCTTGCTGACTGGGATGGGACAACATCACCGTGTGTACTGCGTGTACCCCTGTTCTGCTCTGTTTTGCCCTGCCCTTGCTCTGCAGCAGGGCCTCCCCAGCAGTGACCTCCCATGGCTGCCCACTATCCCCAGCCCTTCCTGCCTCCAGTGCCGCCTCTCTGCTCATTGCCTGCCTGTGTCCAGCAGCTGAGGTGTGGGATGCAGAGCCAGGAGCCACAGCCTGGCCGTGATGGTGCTTACCCCAAAGAACAGGACGTCCCCATCCTTCACCTTCCATCATTCCCTGCAGTGCTGCTGCCTGCGTGCTGCCTGCTGCCATCACCCCTGCCCAGCCCCTCTTCCCCACCTTCTGCCCCCGATATGCCTCCCCCCTTGCCCCTGCCTGTGCAGGCAGTGTGAGCCTTAATGCTGGACCAGGAGCAGAGCGAGCACCATGGCCCCAGGAGAGCTGCATGTCCTCATGCTGCTCCGTCGCTCACTGGTGCTTGGGCAGGGCTCCCCACGGGGAATGGCTCTCTGCCAGCATGGCACACCCTGGGTGTCTCAGCTGCGTCCCAGTTGCCCTCCCTGCCTGCAGGCAGGGCAGGCCAGAGCACAGCCAGCACCCTCCCCTGCTCCTGGCATCTACCTGCTCTCCTCATGCACCTCCAGCCAGGAGAGCCACAGGGCAGTGTGCTGGCACTGGGGACAGGCAGGAGCAGCCCCCAGCCCTCACTGCACGCTGGTGCTGACCGTGCTGTAGCCGTGCCCCTGCAGCACCATGCCTCAGCCCCANCAGCATTTGCCTGCTCCCCTCCTGCACCTCCAGCCAGGAGAGCCATGGGGCAGTGTGCTGGCATTGGGGATGGGCAGGAGCAGCCCCCAGCCCTCACTGCACGCTGGTGCTGACCCTGCTGTGGCCATGCCCCTGCCTGCAGCACCCTGCCTCAGCCCCACAGGGTGCCTGGGGCTTGCATGGCCCCACTGTGAGGGGAGGTAGACGAGTGGGACAATGGGTGTGAAGTGTCTGCAGGGGCTGGGACAAGCTCCTGTGCTTGTGCTCCTGGGCTGCTGGAGCATGTTGGGGCTGCTTCTACTGCACCCCATCCCTGGTCCTCATATCCTTAATACCCTCCACCAGCTAGTAAGCCACCTGGTCCTGCTCTGCTTGGCAAAGCTTCTTCATCCTCTTCTTAGTCCCTTGAGTGCCCTCCTGTGTGTGCCCAGTGCCCCTGCCCGGTGGCAGCCCTTGTGCAGGGGGGATGCTGGCAGCACAGAGTGGGGGGGTCAGCAAGTTCTGGCTGCTCTGCAGTTTGCAGATGGGTGCCATGCCATCCCCCCTCAAGCACTTCTATCCAGCTGGCCATAGGGGGATTCAGCTCACCTCCATGTGTGGTACAGTGGCACCAGGCTGCCTGAGGACTGCTGCTGTGGGACAAGGTGCGTGTTTGGTGCCCACCCTGTAGTGCTGGCTGCTCACAGCACCTCAGTAGCCAGTGCTGGCACAAGCAGCTCCACGCTGGTGTGCATGATGGGTCACTCTTCTGGGCTGGGTCCTGCATGGTAACAGGAGACACAGGACTGTGTCTCGGGGCTGTTGGGTGCTGATATGTGACCTTCCCATTAAAGTGTCGTTGTCCACTCCAAGTGCCAAGAGCTCTTTATTCACTCCTTCCTGGTGTGCAGCAGGGGAATGGCCCAGCAGGGACAGGGGCTGCACTTGATTTCCACTCCTCAGAGAGTTTTACAGTGTTGAGGAAAAGCCTGTACGGGTTGGTGAGGCTGGAAGAGGCTTAGTGGGCTGTCTTTGGAGAGCCCTTGCTGGTCCCTGGACTCCAGCCTGGGATGATGGACCAAGGAGGGCTAAGCCATACAACAGCAGTGGGTGGGCTTTTGGAGAGTGAGCTGAGACCTCAGCGAGCTTCTCAATGGAGACACTGACTGTCTCCTGCACAGTCCCCTGCTGGGATGGTAGAGAGCTTGCTTGGCTTCCTTCAGATCTGGCTGACACTGGCTTGTGTCAGCTGAATTTTTGCATGTGTCACCATCTGCTCCATGAGGCTGACTGGGTGCAGTAAAGTATCCCTCCTCCTGCCCCTGGGGGTGCCTCTGTGGCTGCTGCAAGCCTGTTTCCACACAGGCCCTTGCAATGCAGCTCTTACGGCAGTGTGTGCTGCTCCTCTGGGCAGGTTGAAACTCCTAGGGAGTTCAGCTGACCCATGGGTCCCTCAGCCATCCCACTGCTGGCTGGGATGCAAAACCCCTGGTGACCACCGTGATGGTCCCACAGTGGTCCCCTTCTCGTAGAATCATAAGGTTGGAAAAGACCTCTAACATCAAGTTCAGCCTTCATCTGCCTTGCTAAGTTGCACCTGGTCTCTTCTCTCATGGCAGAGATATTTTGAGCACCATTTCCCAGTGAGATTTAATAAAGTCCTGGGGCTCTCTTAAGGCGCTTCTGGAAGCAAGCATGCTGACCTCGGTGTGGGACTGGAGCCACCCGTGACAGCAGCACCCTGCCACCATCCCTGCACCAGTGGATGTCCGGGGCCAGGACCCCACTTCCTTGCCAGGATGCTCACAGGCAGCTGCCTCTGGCCTCACCTCCAGTCCCCCTGGGGCCGAGTTATTTTTCAAAGTGCTCCAAGGACACGGGTTGTTGTTGCCGATAAGCAGCGAGGGGCAGCTCCGCCCCAGCAGGAACAGCTTGTCCCTGGCTTCGGCTGGCTTCCCATCCGCCCCAGAAAACACTGTCCCATCTCAGCAAGCAGCATCCCTGCAAATCTGCCGCAGGTTCGGCGACCATCCCCGTGATGCCACACTTGGTAAGTGGTGCCCAAACTGCTCGGGTGGTTCGGGGGCCTGGGACGGGTGGGAGCCACTGTTGGCTCTGGTGAACACAAGGGAGATGGAGGAAAGGAAATGCTAAGCCCAGCGCTGCTCTCAAGTGACGGTGCAAGTCCAGGAGAGCTCCACGGACACAGGGTGTCTGCCAGTGGTCATTGCTGTGGAGCAGGCAATATCCCTCATCCTGAGGCAGCACTGGCATGTATCCCAACGAGGGAGTGACTGGCCTAGGTCTGGAGGCCACTGCCTCAAGAAGTGCCTCTGTGGGCTGGGAATAGGTGTTTGGTCAGGCTGAATATCCCTCCAGCAGGTTTGATGCTGCTCTGCTTGCTTGTGGAAAAAGAAGCACCCAACAGGCAATTAGAAATACAAGTGGTAGAGCCCACTCCTATTGCCACTGAGCTCAGAGCAGCCCTGCAGGGCTGTCCCTGTCACCCAGTGTGTGCAGCACAGCCCTGTGTTTCACACATTCTCCTGCCTTAGAGCCTGGCTTTGTGCCTCTGGAGACATCTGATGAGGTACAGGTTCCCCCCAAGACTTCCACGGACCCACACAGGTCCCACCTCAGCTGATGCTCTGCAGGATGTGGCTGCTCGCCACCTTTGGTGAGGGTGGCACCACCCTGGTTTTCATAGGGTGGGTTGGGGCACAGAGAAAAACCCCGGGGAAACATCTGGGAGGGAAGTGTTTCTCCCTGTTCCCGCAAGGGGAGTGCTGGGGAGGTGCTGGCAGCTGGGACTGGAGAGATGGCCCATGGTCAGGGCAGCTACCTATGCTGGTGGTGTCCCAGAGGCTAATCCTGCCGCATTTGTGACTGCAGAAGCCCTTACCCAGCAGCACCCACCTGTGGGTGCACATTTCTGCCTTGTCAGGGCATGGGATGAGGCTTGGTTCCTTCTCCAGTGCAGGCTGGTGATCTACGTGCTGCTGGGGCTGGGGTCCCTGCTGGTGGGGGGGCTGCCCCCATCCTGCCCCCCTACCTGCCAGTGCTATGACACCTCCAAAGTCTTCTGCTCAAACGAAAGGATGCGGGAGATCCCGGAGGGCCTGCCAGGAGGTGCCACCCAGCTCTTCTTCGTGGAGACAGCCCTGAGCAGCATCCACAGCGGGGCCTTGGGCTCCAGCACCACCCTCACCAAGCTGGTCTTCCTCAACAACCAGATCCAAGAGCTGGAGGCTGGTGCCTTTCGGGGGCTGCCCAGCCTCACCGAGCTGGAGGTGTCAGGCAACCCCTTGCCAGCCGTCAGCCTTGGGGTGCTGGCAGGGTTGACCAGCCTCAGCAAGCTCTCCCTCATTGCCAACGGCATCCGCACTCTGCAGCCAGGGCTCTTCACCGCCTCGTGCCGCCTGCAGGACCTGCGCTTGTCGGGGAACAGGATAGAGGCACTGCCCCCGGGCATCTTCCGCCCGCTCCGGCGGCTCCAGGCCCTGGACCTCTCACAGAATGCCCTGGCTGAACTGCCGGATGGGCTGCTGGCCCCACTTGTTGCCCTTCGTGTCCTCAAGCTCAGTGACAACCTGCTGGCACGGGTTCCTCCCGATGCTTTCAGGGCACTTGGCCAGCTGACTGAGCTCCACCTGGATGGCAACCAGCTGGAGGAGCTGCCAGCCAGCATCTTCGCTGGGCTGGGGGGGCTGCGGCGCCTGCAGTTGCAGCACAACGCCCTGCGCAGCCTGGCCCCTGACATCTTTGCAGGTCTCCTCAACCTCACTGTCCTCAGCCTGGAGGGCAATCACCTGGCCACTCTGCCCACCACCCTCTTCACTGGCACCCCTGGCCTCCTCCACCTCTCTCTGACTCGCAACCAGCTGGAGACACTGCCCCAGGAGCTCTTTGCTAATCTGTCAGTGCTGGAAACACTGATGCTCTCACACAACGCCATGGATCACCTGCCTGCTGGCGTGTTCCAAGGGCTGGCAGGGCTGACAGAGCTACAGCTGAGCCACAACAACCTCTCCAGCCTGCCAGTGGGGCTGCTGGCTGGGCTGCCCCTCCTCACGGTGCTGGTGCTGGACCACAATCGCCTGGCCCGCCTGCCCCCGGGGCTCTTCGATGCCAACGATGATCTGGTGCGGGTGGGGCTGTCTGACAACCCCTGGGTCTGTGACTGCCACCTCTCCTACCTCCTGCGCTGGCTCCAGAGCTTTGCTGAGCCCTTCATCCACGGGCAAGCCTTCTGCACCAGTCCAACTGCTCTCCAAGGGCAGTTGCTGCTGGAGGTGCCCCGCAGGCAGCTGGAGTGCCCAGGAGCAGGCGGTGTCCCACCAGAGGAAGGCTGGGACAGAGCTGCCCCGGGGCAGTGCACCTACACCAACCCCGAGGGCACTGTAAGCATGGCCTGCAATGCCACAGCCTGCCAGCACCTCAGCCTTCGCCTCCCTCCTCCTGGGCAGGAGCAGGGCTTCTGGCCAGCGTATGGGGGTGACTGGGTGCTGCGGTCCCGCTGTGGCTCGCTGCGGGTCAGCGTCCTTGTCACAGCACAGAGAGCGAACGAGGCCACATCCCCAGGTGTCCCCACGGTGCCCTAGGGCTTGGGCAGGCATTTGGTTCTGCGCTTGCAGTCTCTGAACCAACCTGGGAAACAAACAGCTCTCCGTCCTGCTCCGCTACCGCTGCCATGGTCACCAGCTGTCACGGAGCTCTCCGCAGCAGCTGGCCCGGTGGTATTTATCCTCTCAGCTATGTGTTTCCTGTGTATTTCAAATATAATTAAAATGTATCTATGACCTCTGTGCTACCAGTTCCCATAGCAGAGAGAGGAATAGTTCTGTTCCCTCACCGCTGTCTGTGTGTCTGGGAGAGGCAGTGAAGGCTGATGTGGTACACTGGGATCTTGTCAGGGGCTGTGCATGGTGTGGCATAGGTGTGGGTGCCTGGTGGTGAGTAGGTGCCACTCTGACATACTCATGGTGTTCATATCTGCCCTCTGCAGCCACCTTCCCTTGGCACTGCAGAGGGAAGAGAGGCCCAGCTGCAGCCTGGGAAAACCCTCATTACACGGATTTGTGTTGTCCAGGGCAGATGTGGGTGAGTGCTGCTGATTGCCCCATAAGAGGCATGAGCTAGCTGGCTTCAGGGTGAGCTCCAGCCCAGGTGTGCACCGGCAGGTCCCCCCTCTACCCTGTCAGGGCTTGGTCTGCGGCCCTGCAGCCTGAAAATGGAGCGTGGGAACTATCATGTAAACAAGAGGAAGAATTTTACAGTGAGGGTGAGCAGAACAGGTTGCCCAGAGAGGCTGTAGAGTCTCCTTCTCTGAATATGCTCAAAAGCCATTTGAACAGAGCCCTGGGTACCCAGGGAACCCTACTTCACCAGGGAGGCTGGACTAGATGCCTTCCACTGGTCCCATCCGACCTCGCCCATCCTGGGATTCTGATTCTGTGACCTGTGGAGATGAGGCACAAAGTGCCAGCAGCGCTGCCCACCCAGGGGGGGACAGGTAAGGTGTGTGCTCCTCTGGCAGGGTGAGTGTGGGTGCACACATGGGGTGTGGGTGCACGCGTGTGTCTGTCCGTGTCCCTGTGTCTGTGTGTGTCAGTCTGTGCCTCTCAGTATGTGTCTGTCCATGTCTGTGCGTGTCTTTGAGTGTCCCTGTGTCTGTGTGTGTCAGTGTGTACCTGTCCTTGTGTCTGTCCATGTCCGTGCATGTCCTTGAGTGTCCCTGTGTCTGTGTGTGTCAGTCTGTGTCTGTCCATGTCTGTGTGTCCCTGTGTCTGTGTGTGTCAGTGTGTACCTGTCCTTGTGTCTGTCCATGTCTGTGCATGTCTTTGAGCGTCCGTGTCTGTGTGTCAGTGTGTACCTGTCCTTGTGTCTGTCCATGTCTGTGTGTGTACATGAGTGTCCTCATGTCTGTGTGTGTCAGTGTGTGCCTGTCCGTGTCCGTGTATGTCTGTGAGTGTCCCTGTGTCTGTCTGTGTGTGTCTGTCAGTGTGTGTCTGTCCGTGACCGTGCCTGTCCGTGAGTGTCCCTGTGTCTGTTCGTGTTCACATGTCTGTGAGTGTCCCTGTGTCTGTCCATGTCCATGCATGTCCATGAGTGTCCCTGTGTCTGTCCATATCCGTGTGTCTGTGAGTGTCCATGTGTCTGCCCGTGCGTCTATGAGCGTCCGTGTCTGTGCGTGTCCCCGCCTGTCCCTGCGTGTCCCCATGTCTGTGTGTGTCAGTGTGTGCCTGTCCGTGTCCGTGTATGTCTGTGAGTGTCCCTGTGTCTGTCCATGTCCATGCATGTCCATGAGTGTCCCTGTGTCTGTCCATATCCGTGTGTCTGTGAGTGTCCATGTGTCTGCCCGTGCGTCTATGAGCGTCCGTGTCTGTGCGTGTCCCCGCCTGTCCCTGCGTGTCCCCATGTCTGTGTGTGTCAGTGTGTGCCTGTCCATGTCCGTGCATGCCTGTCTGTGTCCCTGTGTCTGTATGTGTCAGTCTGTGTCTGTCCATGTCTGTGTGTCCCTGTGTCTGTGTGTGTCAGTGTATACCTGTCCTTGTGTCTGTCTGTGTCCGTGCATGTCTGTGAGTGTCCCTGTGTCTGTCTGTGTGTATCCGTGAGTGTCCCCGTGTCCGTGCATGTCCGTGAGTGTACCCGTGTCTGTCCGTGTCCATGTGTCTGTGAGTGTCCCTGTTCCTGTCCGTGCCCGTGCATGTCTGTCAGTGTATGTCTGTCCGTGTCCGTGCCTGTCCGTGTCCGTCCCCGTGTCCATGCGTGTCCGTGAGTGTCCCCGTGTCTGTCCGTGTCCATGCGTGTCCGTGCGTGTCCGTGAGTGTCCCTGTGCCTGTCCGTGTCTGTGCATGTCTGTCAGTGTATGTCTGTCCGTGTCCGTGCGTGTCGCTGTGGCGGTGCTGCGGCACCATCTCGTGGCCGTCGGGACAGGGTTCCGTGGGCCCGGCAGAGCCGGGGGAGCACCCTGTGGGGACACGGATGTGTGCGACGCTGATGCTGGAAAGGGGTAAGGCTGTTGAAAACGAGCAGTAGTTTGTTTTTAAATTTGCCAGGAAAAGTGCAATGAAACACAGCAAGCAGAAGCTGAGCTTTTATAGGAGCAGGAAAACAGAAGATATTTAAATACAATCAGTGCAATTACCCGTGAGGAAGCGATGGCTATCCTGTCAATCTGAGTCTTTGTATCAAAGAGAGAGTCCCACAGGATGCCCTGCACCAGCCAGGAGCTCTGGGTGTCACCGTGGGAGGGTCTTTGGCTTGTGCTGGGGTGCAGCATACAACACCAGGGCCAGCAAGGTGTTGAGCTGTGGGGCTGAGCACAGAGCCCGGGTGTTGTGTCTGTCCGGCCACAGATGTTTCATTGTTTAAAAGCATTAAAAAATGGCTTCAGAACTGCACTTTTAGCTGCACAAGGCAAACCCTGGGGAATGAAAACAGCTGTCTGTTGTGTCGATGGGGGTGGTGTTTGTGAAACTGGTGAGTTACCCTGGTGGAGATATGGGACCACAGAGACAGGCAAAACAGCCTGGAGATCTTCAGGTTTCCCTGGATGTTATGAGTCAAGTGGTGCCAGCAGATAACGCCTGGAGAGTATGTGACTGCGTTCCCTCCAAGGGGTTTCTGCCGTGGCCTCCTGCACTGGGGGCAGATCTCCTCTGCTGGCTCCCCTGCTGTCCCTTATCTACCCACACAGACTTGTGTCCTGACCTCACGTGAAACCGAGCCCTGTGGCTGGGATGTGGATAAAGAGCTGGCCAGGTGATGAGACCCCCATCCGGTGTCCTCACTCTTCACATGGCATGGCTCGCTCCGGTGGCTGAACTCATTTGCAAGTGCTCAGCCAAGTAAGTGATGTGAAATGCTTTTACTTACTCTTTAAAATGTTCTGTGAGGGGTGGTGTGGAGGGCAGTTGGTAATTTCCTTGCAGCAAGGAGCAAGGGAGGCTGCAGTGCCATGAGATGGGACAATCCCTCCATGACTCTGCCTGGCTGGAGTGGGGGACAAGCAAGGGACCACAGTGAGGCTTTTAAAAGGGTTTTGTGGTTCAAAACGGTCTATTTTCATCCCCACACACCCAGACATTCCCACCTGCACATTTCACCCATTGCAGCAGAAGTGAAGCAGGCACTTCTACAGCCACAGCTCCAGCTCCTCCACCTGAGTCTCCCTGGGGAGAGAATAGACAGGGATCAGCAGTGGCTTCTGCCCTGGGAGCCCCAGAGGGCATCCTGCACGACTGATGTCACCTCCCATCCATTTCTCTTCAAATCCCGAGACTTTTAGTCTCCTGTATTTGCTGACATCTCAACATTCAAAACAAACAAAAAAACCTTTTCATAGAAAATTTGCCCTCCCAGAATAAGATTTTTTGCACGGTCAGCTTTGATGGACACCCAAGAGGAAACCCATACATCTTTTCCCTGCTTTTCTGGACATGCACGGACTCCTGGCTATGAATCAAAAGCTGGAAATATGGTCCCAGTGAGGTGCTCATGGCAGTTAAACCCCAGTTAATGTGTTAGCTGAGTGTTTCCATATGCTGCCGTGGAAGTAGTGGGCTCTACTAGTAGGTGTGCATCAGTGACTTCACTTCCTACCTGCAAGGTCAGAGCCCCAAACGTTAGGTACTAAAGAGTTCATCTGCAGACATTCCAAGGTTTCAATGAGCCTTGCTCTAAAGCTTGGTTGCTGTTCACAGGTTAACTATTTCTGTCTGACAGAGCTGCATAACTAAGGCCAAAACACAGTGCAATCAGCAAGAATCTAGAAAAAGAGATGCTTAGAAGCTGTGTTAAATCAGCTCCCTGAACTGAAAAAGGCAGCAATGAAATAACAAGCCTACCCAGCACAGTGTGGAAATTGTGAGGACACAGGGTCCTCTGGTCTTGGCTGGCTCCTGGAAGCCTTGCTGATCCCTCATTAGCAAGTGCAGGGCTGACTGCTTCTGTTGTTGCATGAATGGGCTGTTGCTCTGCTGACTAACTGGACCCACTGGGGCAGCACTAATGGGCAGCAGCACTTTGCCTTCTTCACCCAGGAAGACTGAGCCTACAGTTCAAACATGTGAGAAGGAGGGCCAGAGAACAGATTGTCCAGCTCTTGTCCCTCCTGGAGCATCTCCCAGTGCAAGCCATGAGCTGGCTTTCTTCCCCTCTCCATCCCTTGGTACCAACAGCAGTGAACTCATGTAAATGCAGCATATCTTTGCTTGTCCAGTCTCTTTCTGATTAAATGAGTCATGATATGTGAATAGAAGAGTCCTGAGAGCTGAACCACACTGTGATACCCCAGTTCATGAGCTGTGGACAGAGATTTCTTGGTCTTCATAACTGATTTTGGAAACCTTTTTTTTTCAGGACAATGTACTGGCATTTCCTTCTCCTTTTCTTCCTCTCCTTCAATCCCCATAAATGCCAAGATCAAATCCTGGATGAAGATCAATATGAAATTCCCAAAGACTACCAGGAGGTCTACAGAGGGACAAAAAATGATGTGAAAGAGATCCCAAAGATTGCAAAACCCTTTGTTTCTGAGATGATCTTTGTGCAGACCAGCATCACTGCCATAAGGAAAGGCGCTTTCAGCTACATGCCTAACCTGATCAAGATTTTGTTCATTGGCAACAAGATCAAGACTGTTGAACCTGGAGCCTTTGATAATTTGGACAAACTGAGGGACTTGGACATCTCTGGTGCCTCTTTAGAAGAACTGTCTGGGGGCACTTTCCAAAACCTCCCAAGTTTACAGAGGCTGGAGCTGAGAGACAGTCAGCTCACATCCATCCCCAAAGGCCTGTTTGATGGACTGGAAAGTTTGAGAGAGCTCTCCCTGCACATCAATTCCATCTCTTCTCTTCCAGAAGGCATTTTTGATTCTCTTGTCAATCTAACTTTTTTGGACCTGTCTAGAAACAAGATCACAACTCTTCCTGTGAATGCCTTTAGCAAACTCTCCCAGCTGCAAGTCCTCCGGCTGTATGAGAATGAGTTGCAGGACCTCCCAGAGGGACTGCTAGACAGTCAGCTGGAGCTGCTGGAGCTCAGCCTCCAGAGGAACAGGCTCAGGGCACTGCCACCTATGCTTCTGAGGAGCCTGCCTCACCTGGAGAAACTCCTCTTGGACAACAACCTCATCAGGGCTCTCCCGCTTCAGGGCTTTTTTGGTTTAAACAAACTGAAGTTACTGACTTTGGGTTCAAACCAGATTATGGAGCTCCCCTGCTGCCTTTTTGACATCATGCCACACTTGCGGGAGCTGGATCTGAGTAGGAACAGTTTGCCCACACTTCCAGATGGTGTCTTTGTCAACCTCACATCCCTTAGCAAGCTCGTCTTGTCCCACAACCAGCTATCAGCCCTGCCAAGAGGAGTCTTCACTGGGCTCAGCAAGCTCTTGGATCTCCAGATGGACACAAATCAGCTCTCTGCTCTGGATGAAGGGGTCTTTGCATCTCTCCCAAATCTGAAAACCCTCAACCTTCGAAAGAACCAGCTGGAGAGTGTTCCCCGAGGGCTCCTAGACCCCCTGAAGAAGCTCAGCTCACTGTATCTGAGTGGTAACCCATGGAGATGTGACTGCAACCTCTGCTACCTGCACCGCTGGATCCTGGCCAACGGGGAGAAGGTCAAATTGTCCACCCAAGTCTCCTGCAAGAGCCCACTCCACCTGGCAGGGCAAGAAGTAACATTGCTGAGGGACGAACACCTGACTTGCCCAGGTACTCTGCCATTTAACTCCACACCGTCACAAAGGATGTCAACACTGCTGTCACGTGGAGCTGTGTCCCCAACAGCACCAACCGTGCTGTCATTGGCAGCCTTTCCCATCAGGACACTGCCAACCACTCTTTCACCTGTGGTCACCTCTGCCATGTTGCCAAGCGTGCCAAGGGAGGCTGCTTTCACCACTCTGTCACCAACCAAGCCACCTAAGGCCTTTGTCACCACCTCACCACCAGCTGTGCTGCAGAAGGTCCTCCTCACCAGCCCATCAACAACCAATAAGCCCAAGACCTCCATCACCACTCCATCACCAGCTGTGCTGCCAGAGACTTCCATCACCACCTCATCACCAACTGTGGTGCCAGAGGCTTCCATCACCACCTCATCACCAACTGTGCTGCCAGAGGCCTCCACTGCCACACCTTTATCATCAACTGAGATGCCCAAGGCTTCCATCACCACCCCATCATCAGCTGTTTCAACTTCAGCCATCGTAAGGCTAAAGTCTCCTGGGGCCACCCACCCAGAACCTGTGCCACCCCCTCTAGCTTCTGCCACTACACCAGTGCCAACAAGCTCACTGGCAGCCACCACCAGACAAGAGCCTCCTGCTCTTTCAGTGCCCAAGGAGAGGCCAGCCACCATCCCACAGGGCACACCCACAACCCTCCTTGTCTCAGCTTCTTCCGTGGCACTCTGGCCATTCCCCAGGACTGCTGCTCTGGACACAGTCCCGCTGGCCTCATATTCACCATCACACCATGCTCCTGCACCAGACAGGGAATGGGGCCATCCTACCATGCATGACTTGTCCACAGCTGGTGCCCAGCCCACTCCCAGTGCCCCCCAGTATGCTCCTGCCCCGGCAGGCACTGTCCTACTCCCAACGCCTCCCGTCCCCACACCATCAGACTGCATAAGCCCCTGTCCAGCCTCCCCACCCCTGGGCCCCAGTGGTCATCGTGCCTGGGGCTTGTCCCTGTCGACCAGCCCATGGCATTGCAGGGTATCCCTGGCCCTGGGGCTGGCTGCGGTGGTACTGCAGGCAGCCTGCACACTGCTGGGGGTGGTGATCGCCATTCTCCTTCACCAAGACACCCACCACCACCCGGGGCCACCTGTAAGGCTGCTGAGCCTTCGGTCCCTGGCTGCCCCAGGGACCCCCAAGCCAGCCCTGGCTCCACCTTGAGCTTTGCTGTCCCTGTATGGCCTGGGCTGTGCCAGTTGTCCTCCTCTGGGGTCTGTAGCCGTGCTGGCCGCAGGGTGCTCTGTCCCTTGGGTGGGGGTCCCGGCACCCAGGCCGATCCCAATGTAGGGATCCCAGCAGCCAGGCTGTTTTGGGATGCTTTCCGGCTGACTCCTGGCGATGCTGGAAGCCTGAAAGCCTACACGCGGGGTCCCTGCCTGACGGCCGTTCTGCCAAGGGACACTAGATGGCATCCCGACACAGGCAGTGGCTGCCATCCCCTGACCGCGGCCACCGAAACCTCCGCAGCCGCTGGACACGGCCACTCTTCGCTCGTAGGGTCAAGAGCCCCTGCTCGCATCTCCTCCCATCCCTGGAAGGTGCTTGCAGTCCCTGGGGAAAGATATCACAAGGTGTCCTGCCCCGCACCCTGTCTTCTTCCCTGTGCTGTGTTACGGGATGTGCCAGCGTCTGTACCACCATCATACCCAGACCTCTTCCCCTCTCCCTCTCCCTCTCCCTCTCCCTCTCCTCTTCCCTTATATTAAAGCCTCTCCTGCATGTCTGATGGGCTGGTGAGAAGATTTTTTCATCCTGGAGCTTTTCTTGCCGTGACCTGCTGTGGGGGATTCCTGTTGCTTGCTGGAGTGTGGGGTCCCGAGTCAGTGCTGCTGCAGGACCAGGGCCGACCCTCAGCAGGCAGTGGCACAGCGAGACAATAGATAAGCTTTTCTTCCCACTCTTAAATCTCATGTCCCCCAAAACCTCTTTGTAGCACTGCCTGCCCAGCCCCTCTGGAAGCGATGTTTCAGCATGGCTGGCCATGTGCTTCTTTACCATAGCCTCACCTGATGCTGAGCCCTGGCTGCAGGATGGGAACGGGTCTCTTGGGAAGCTTGGGAGGAAGGGTTGATGTGAGCCTTCACCTCTGCAGTCCTGGGCTCCTGCTAGGCCCAGGGAAGTGCCAAACTTAAACAAAAGTGGCCATTTCTCTGCGGCTTCTGCCATCACAGAAAGTATTGAAACCTTCCCTGGGAAGCTTTATTCCTGGATAATTTGAGCTGATGAACACAGGGGGTGTTTATTGATTTGGGTCCTTTTTTCTAGGTTCAGTGTTGATTTTGCCATGTGCAAGGTAAGCTGCTCCCAAATCTGATCACATTTTCTACAGGGTTGCAGGTGTCTATGTCAACCCTTTGTCATTGCTGGCTGGCGCCTGCTCTGTCTTGTCCTCCCTTTGGGTGGCCTTCCCCAGTTTTGTGGCATAAGGGCTGCCTGCCTTGGAGGTAGCCAGGGCTACTCTTTCCTCTCAGAGAAAGAGTCCCTAAAAAGCCATAGTCTGGACATGTGTTTCACTAGGAAAAGTGGCAAAGCAACTCAGAAACCTCCAGGCCAGTGTGCCCTGAGCACCTCAGTTCCCCTGCCTGGTGCAAGAATAGAGGAGGGGGAAAGGGGCTTTGTGCTAGAGTGCGTGCCTGCAGCTATGCATTAGGGACCTGGATATACATCCTTGCTAAGAACCTGTGCAGTGTTACAGGCCCTTCAGCTACTCCTTGAAGTGCTGCTGACGGCTGTGAAATACGGGAGGCGAGCGTGGGGCAGCACATCTGGGCGGGATGGAGCGAGCGGCTCCGGGGCCAGGGCTGGCACAGCAGGTAATGAGATACAGATGAGGGGGAGGGAGTGTTTTTTCTGGCAATCCAGATGGACTCGGCTTAATACTTGATTTAGAGGGTTTGAAAGCGGGGCCTGGCTGCTGGGGAACAGACCCCGAGCACTTCCCGAGGTGATGAGGGGGGGTCTCTCCTGGCTTTTCAGATATTTAATGGCCCAGCACAGTCTAAACAGGGAAGTACTTCGGGGTGAGATTAGCACAACATAATCACATCTTAAAAGGTCTTCAGAGACACAAGGCACGTCCGCTCTCATATTAATTACTGGTTATTAATAAAGCTGGGGTCAGGTACGAGGTGTTCGCTCCGGAGCGTGCTGGTTCCCTCTTTGCAGGGCGGTGCCATATCCGACAGCAGCACAAAGCCCTGCAGCCTCCACCTGTGCCCATCCGGCTCTGGAAGCCAAATGGCCAACATTCCTACAGCTGTTTTTAAAACTAATTTGCCCCGTAATACCCCGAAAGGGCCACATCTTTCTAAGTACCCAGAACACCTCTAAGTGCCTCAGAGTGCTGTAAAATAGTAACAGCCAAGGGTGTTCTCAGCGCGGGAATTTCCTGCTACGATCGATTTGTAATTTGCAATGAAAATACAGCGTGCGTGTTCCCAGGGCCAGGCTGGTGCAGCTGGCTCACAGGCAAGAGTTGGCTCCCTGCACCACTTTAGGGCCAGTCCTTGAAGGGTTATGGCTGGGCAGGGCTGGGCTGGAAGGAATTAGCAGCTGTTCCCATTTGCCCCTGTTGGCTCCAGTGTACTCTGGGAGGGAAGGAGCTGAGAGAGGTGCAGGGTGTTCTGGGGGTGATGTGCCTGAGCAGCCTGCGGGGCAGCACCCTCGGGTTTCCTGCTTGCTGACCAAGGGCAGCCAGAGAGCACATGGAGATGGGGCAGAGCATGGGGGATCTGCACCAGGGAGATCAGTGTTTGCTGCTCCAGGGCTCCAGCTCACTGCAATGAAGGTGCGTGGCTGGGGCAGGAGCTGTGGAGCCCACAGTCCCCAGCACACCCTCTCCACTCTGCTGCAGGCAGCCCAGGCATGTCTTTGCAGCACGCCACTGCACTGGGCAGTGGTTGCTGGTTTTTGGTCTGTGAATTTCTCTGGTTTGTCTGAACTCAGGTAAGATTTTAGCATTCACAGCACCATGTGGTGAGGAGTGAGACATCATCCCCCACTTTGCTCTTCCTCTGCTTGCTGCTCCTTGCACAGGATGCCCCCGGTTCTTGCTTTGGAAAAAAAAAGTTGAGCATCCCCATGTGGCGTCTCCAGGCTGCTTGTGACACTCTACACCTCTTCCCAGTTGGTGTGACTGCCTGCAGTCCTCACAGCCTCAGGTGACCAGCTGTTAGAAGCAGACACAGGACACCATACATGTATGTCCTTGAGTGGTGCTGGAACCAGGGGTCTCCAGCATGGCCTGGGAGTTCTGCAGCTGCTGCTGGCTCTCTTCCTGCCCTGTGCAGGTGAGAAGTGGTTCCCACAGCACTATCACTCGTGCTGCAGCACTGACCTGTAACCCTCTGCATGTCAGCCCTGCTGGGAGCCACCCATGCTGCGGGTGTGGTGGCCTGTCCCTGCCACCTGCCTCAGTTTCCTTTCCTGTCCCTGGGGCACCCCATGGGCAGGAAGGGGGCTGGCAAGCAAAGCTCTTTTTTGTGGCTCATGGGAAGGGAGGCAATGAACACCTGCATGAGGGGATTTGCACAATAACCCCGGGCAAGGAGCAGGTCTGGGCCCTTGGTGGGCAAGTCTCACTGCTGGCTTGTGATGGGAACCTGTCCCAGCTCGTGGCCACGCTGCCACAGCTTCCTCTCTGCGTGCCTGCCTCTCATGTGCCGGTCCCAGACATGTGCCAAGCTGTGCAGGGAGCAGTGTCTCACCAGCTGCTGGTGTGGTTTGAGAGGCATAGGGAGCTGGGAGCTGACTGCTCTGGGTGCTGTGGGCACAGCAAAAAGGGGCTGGTTTGGCATCTGGTCCTGTAGGAGCATGGAGATGTTGGCAATGCCACTGGAGAGGTGGGATGGGTGACACAGGACCTACAGGCTGAGGACTCGAGCTGGGGCAGCTCCCTGGCAGAGGAGGTAGCTGCTGGGAGCAGCCCCAGGTCTGGCTGCACATGTGCAGGCACTCATCCTTTCCCTCTTGCAGTCAGCAGAGATGGTTTGTGGGCTGGCAGTCTGCTCGGTGTGCTGCTGTGCCCCCTCAATGCTGGTGATGGTTTTGAACACCAGCACCACTCCTCTGTGTGTCCTCTGGATGGTTTGTCTCTCCCTCTCTATCCTTCACCTTGAGCATCCCTCTCCACATCCACTCACAGTACCCACCCAGCCATGTCAGGCTGCCTCCTGTGAGGAGCCCTGTGAGACACAGGGGGCAAGAGCTGAACTGGAACATTCCTTCATCTGCTTTGCCCCTGGCATCTCACAACCCTGCTGCAGCAGGGGCTCGACTTCTCCCCCCATCAGCAGGGGCAGCAAGAGGACACACAGCACAAGGGATGAGGCTCAAGCAGATGTGGGTTGGTACCCCTGGGATTCTCATCCTGCCTGCCTCATGCCTTGGGCTGTCCAGGCTTCTATCCAGGGTTTGGGCAGGGCATGAGAGCAAGGGCAAGAAAAACAAGCTGGTGCATCCTCCCTTGGGCAGTGAGAAAGCCCGGAGGAGTGGAAGTTCCTGTTTGTTTAAGGTGCAAACAAGTGCTGTTAATCTGCTGCCTGTTTGTATTTCTTTAGAGCTCCTGAGTGTGGGGGGAGCAGAGATGGGGTCTCCCCTTTGTGCGGGGGCAGGGTCAGGCTATTGGCAGTGGAGGTGAGAAAACACAGAGGGGCAGCTGGAACCTGCTTTGGGAGGGAAAGATTTTTTTCGGCTATTTATGCTAATTAGTGGGAAACGTTCCTCAAGCGTTTCAGATGATTCTGTAATGAAGTTGGGTCGAATGTTTCCGCTTTGTTCCCCTGAAGCCATTAAAAATCCCCCTTCTTTGGCTGCCTTAATGCAATGCTGAAAAGGCACAATGGCATAAAAGTGGCTCTGGGCAGGGCGGCACGCCTCCCACCCCGCCAGATAGAGCCCTTCAGAGCTCAGATTTTCTGGGTTATAAACCTCAGCACTTGTAATGTCCATGCAGAAGCTGCTGTGGATCCTGTGCCCAGGGCTCCTTCATACTCCTGATACCAGTCAGTGTGTGCGAGCAGCACCGAGCTTGGCGTGCTCAGGGGGAGCAATGGTCAGCACAAACACAGCAGAGGCAGAAAGGGCAGGCACAGCCAGAGATGTCATCACTCCACTGTTATAGAAAAGATACTTTCAGCCCGTGGTTGTGCTGGGAATTTGCTGGGGTGAAATGCTGTGCTGGGAGAGGACCAGTCTCCATTCAGGGGAAAATGGGGGACCAGGCCAAAGGAAAGTCTTCCTAAGTCAGTTCTGTTCTAGGCCCAGGCACCAGTGCAGAGCAAGGGGCCTGAAATCCAGCCATGGCCCTCCAGGTGAATCATTAGCAGTCTGCAAGAGCTGGCTCAGTCTCCTCCTGCTTTTAGCAGTGGAAGGCTTTTCCAGCGCATGTGATGAAAAGAAAATCCACCTGCCTGATCTCACACATCTATCAGCACTATTTCCCCAGGGATGATGTGTAAAGATAATGGGAGCTCTCCTGCTAAAGCTGTGATAAAAAGAGAAAATGGCAAGAGCTTTTAGCATAGTGGTGGGCGCTGAATGTGATGGATTTTGGCTTCTCCATCAATATTCTCATGTGGATTCCAGTCAAGCTCAGTGTCCCCAGCTGGGCACAGGGCTGTAGTGGGCAGGGGGGAGCTGCTCCCCTCCTGCTCCACTTTTGGCTGGGCAAGGGCAGCTGGGGAGTGCTTGGGCACCCAGCACTGGTACAGTCCTGCAGCTCTGCAGGGCAGGAGGGAGCCATGCCTGCTGGCCAGGCACCTTCCTTCCCAGCCACAGGCAGTGTCTTTCAGATAGTAACTGATAACTGGGACCACATCATCCTTAATGGCCACCCCCTGCCCCATGGCTGGAGCCAACACACTCCATTAAGGTACTAAATCATCCAGCTGTGGAGGAGAGGTTAAGGACTGGGAGCATGACTCCCCAGGAGCTGCCCCTGCCATAATCAAGCAGTCATATCAATCCCTTCACTCCTTTCAATGGGGGAAAATTTGCAAACAAATTCCTGCCAGCAGGACGATTGAGCTCTCCTGCATGGTGGGATAAAGATACCACCATGTCACCTCTGCCTGCCCCCAGCACCGGCTCATGCTGGGAGCATGGCTGGGGAGTTCCATGCTCTCCACAGGGCTGGTGGCTCCAGGCAGTGTGGGAATGGGCTAGGAGGGCTCCCAGGCAGGCTTTCGTTTTCCCTGAGATATTACATGACAGGGTGACACTGAGCCCTGCTGTGAATTAGTTGGAGTCCTCACCTCGAGGTTCTGTTACAGCAGGTCCTGAAGCACCATTTGAATTATGATGCCTTTGTCAGTCCCCATGTCTGTACCACCAATTTTTTTGGGGAAAAATCTCAAGATACACAGTAAATTTTCTGTGGGAGCTGAGGTAGAGCTACTGGCACTGAAATGAATATTTGGATGGTGTATGTCTGCAGGCAAGGGTAATGGGTCCTGGGCAAACTGTGGTGCATTGGGTCTCAGAGACGGGGATTTCAGTGCAGGTTGCTGCCTGCATCATGTTTTAAGCCTCCACACCGAGCCAAATGGCTCTCTTGGCAAAGTTTGCAGTGGGAAACCACCTATCTTGGTGTATAGAAGTGATGATATGAAGCCTTATGGAACGTGGCAAGCCCACGGCTTCCTAAGCACACAGCAGCTCTGTCCAAGACTCTGGTAAACACCTTTGATGCACCAGGTACCTCTGGTACCACCCTGCCGGCACATCTCCACCCCTTTCCTCTGTTCTCGCCCTGGGTCCGGCGATTGCTTTCCAATGAATTATTTACATAAGTTCTCAGCAGCGGTCGGAGACAAAACCTCAGGTACGGAGCAGCAGCATGCTCCTGACCTTTCCCACCGCCGGACAAACGGAGGCAGCAGCACGAGGCGGGCACACAAAGGCGCTGCGCCGGCAGGAGCGCTGACCCCGCCGTGCCACAGCTACCTGCTGCTCTGCCACAATGGCCCCGCGGCCCCGGCCGGCCTGCCGGGGCGATGAAAAAGGGCCCGAGATAATAATGAGCCTGACTACCACTGCTCTCTTCAGAGAACTGAGTCAACTCCTCGGGAAGAAAGGAGAAAAAAAAAAAAAAGAAGAAGGGAAAAAAAAAAAAAAAGAAAAACCCCTCTCGGATAATAAAGAAGTAACAAATGAAGACTGAAAGCCTATAGAAGGCGTCTTAACCCAGTGAAGAAAAAAAATGTCAACATCTGTGGAGCTGTCTGCAAAAACAGACCAAACCCCTAATGAATACCCTCTAGAAAAGACATTCACTCGAGGAAAGGCAAAAGGCTACATTTTTCTATGGAGGTATAAAGATTTTGATGAATCTGCCCTTTCCCTTTCCAGTGCAGTTGAACCAAGCACTAATGTTCATCTTCAGCTGTATTAAAGAGTGTGGAGGGGGGCAGAGGGGGGAAGAGTCTTGATCTGAAAGCTTATGGGGAGGGTGGATTTAGGGAGCCTGGATAGACGTCTGAGCACTAAAGCAAGGAAGAAAAGCAACAGGCATTAGAGAAAATACTGTTTAACAAGAGTTTCTTTAGTCAACCCATTTGAGCAGAGATTGGTGTGCCATAAACGTAATCCTCTTAGTGCTGACTTAAACGTGTTTGTACAAAACAGGGAAATATAATATGAATGTAATAGTCACGTTTGCTAAAATGCTTAATAAAAAGACAAAAGTCCTTTATTTTGATCTTCAGATCCGGTGCGAGCTTGGGGCACAGCAGATGTTTTCTCAGAAATCTGTTTGAAAAAAAGAAAGGAATAGAGAATATGGTTGTGTCCCGGCTGGCTGTGTCACACAGCACCTCAGCAGCTTCCTGGGTTGGTCTCTGGAGAAGGCAGCCCTTGCCTAAGGAGCTCCTGGGCTCTCCAGAGTGCAAGGGGAACCACTGGGGGTTGAACCTAAAAACACTCGGTGGGAAGCAGTTGGTAAGGCAGGTTGCAGGTGAGGAGGCACAGGAAATTCTCTTTGCTGTGTCCAGAAGCTTTGTTGGGGGAAACAGAGCTGAGGAGTAGTCCCCAACTGGAAATGCTGCAGACAGAGTTAGACTCAGACCCAGCAGAGCTGTTGTGGAGGGACCATAACAGTCATTCTCAGGTGCATCCCACCTCGTGCTACAGACACAGCAGGAAAACGGATGGGTGGAGCTGTTGTAAGAACCATCCTAACATTTACATTAATCACAGATAAATTTGAAAGACATGAACGAAAAAATGCATGTTTTTTCTCTAGAAAAAATTTTTCTGTAGAAAAATCACAGAAAATACTAAGCTGAAATGGTAATGTTTCGATTTGACTTTGCTTGATAAACATCTATTTAACATTAGCCAGTACGGTTGTACAGCATCAACACTAATTGAAAGCCAGAAACGAGTAAAATAATGTGTTTTCCTCAGTGTTTCTCACACAGATATCATCTTGCCCCAGGAAACTGTAGTTTTCTAACAGGGCCAGCCTGGGTGGGTGCTGGTGGTTGGTGACTTACAGGACTTGGGGCAAATCTTGAATCAATGCCAGGGTTTGTGCTGCAGGTTTCGGTCATGCCACAATGCCCCTATGATACCACCTCCTGGAGATGAAGGGGTGACATGGGGACAGGGCTGCTTGCATTGTGCTGCAGCAAATGTCAGTGCAAACTAGGTAAAACTTGTTTCCTGAAGAAAATTTCCACTCTAATAAGAAAAGAAATGCCCCAGCGGTTTTGGAAGCACATCAGATATTTTCTGGTATGGTCCACAATGTGTACAGCAAATGCAAGGCATTTTCTGTGGAGAGCAGATATTTTCCACAATAACAACATATTTTTGCTGAAAAAAAAATCATCCGGTCTCCCAATTAAGAAGAAAGAAAAAAGGCTTTGAAAGCAGATAGTTTTTGACTGCCAGGGTCCTGTGCTTGGGCACTGCAGCAGTGAGCAGGGATGGAGCAGCAGTGGGGAGCCTGGGGGTGGGAGGGTGAGCTGGGTTGGTACCTGTGCCTGGCTCCTGTTAGTGGGTATGTGCAGAGGTTTGATGCTATGGTGTTCAGGTCCCTGGCATCAACCATCACCCTCTCTGTCACTTGTCACCGGGTAGGGAAAATGACAGGTTCTGTGTTTCCCACCAGACACCTGCTTGAGCAGGTCTGCCAGGGCCCCCAAGACAGGTGGAAGCTCTAGGGAGAAAACAGGGGCATTTGGGGCCAGACTAGTGGAAACATGACTATAATGTGGTTCATCCAGATCTGTGCAGCCAGACAGTGATGGCTGGTAAAATGTGGTGCTGGTCTTGAAAAATCACATCCTGGTTTGGGTGTGAACTGGTGAAAAAAGACTTAAACCAGCCAACTTGCTACCTGCAGAGCATGGATGTATTTTTTTGATAATTGAAAAATAGGAAATGCGTTAATTGTTTGGGTCCACTATCACTTTTTTTTTGAGGCTGCTTCCTTGGCTAAGGGAAAATTAAACATGGGTGATTTTTCCACAGGGCAAGGAAGCTCTTGGTGCTCAGGGCTCCTTTGGGCAACAGTGGCCTCGTTCTACTCTGGGCAGCAACCCCCATGTGTCACATCTTCCCATGTGCCACAGGAGGCAGAGGAAGTGCCGGAGCGAGGCAGAGCGAAGTCCACCAAAACAGAACCAAGGAGCCAGCAGTCACTTGCTGTCTCCCTGTCACCCCTTGCACCCGGATCTGAACTCCGCAGGGGGAGGGCAGGGTGGGCAGCCCCATGCCAGGGAGCAGGGGAGCTGAGCACCGGCCAGCCGTGTCTGGGGCAGATAAATGCAAAGGGCTGAAAAGCACAGCAACCCTGGGGGCAGCATATCCTTGGTGCCTCCCCTTGCTTCCTCCCACGTTTGCTTTGTTTCTCTCTCTATTATCCCACTGGTGAGAGCAGAGCCTCCAAACCCTGCTCTGTTTCCTTCCGGCACACCTGGTTCCCGAGCCTCATGTGCTAAAGGCACATTTCTCCACCATCAACGTCGTTACTGTAACGGGAACAACGCAGTTTACAGCCCAATAAACCCCAGGTCCTTCTGTGCAGGCTCCCCTTACGTGATGCTAATGCTTTCAAGATGTGCAGCGCTGCGGGACAGCCCCGGGAACCAACGCCCAGCGAACGGCTCGTGTTTTACATTGCTCGGCAGCCGCAGCTCTCGCTAATTAATCCCAGGGACGAGCCCTCTGCTCTCGGCAGCCCCGGGGCGGCTGGGCTCCCATTGCGGCTCCCGGCCCCGCGGCGCAGCGCAAGGCTCCGTCCCGCCCGGAATGGGTGTCCCCGGCCGCAGCCCACCCTCGGTCCCTGCCGTCGCCCGCAACCCGGGGATGCTGGGGATGTTTATAGCCCAGTGCCGGCCGCGGCTCGGCAGGATGCCCGGGCACCGGGGGAGGCACGGCATTGTCTGGCAGCGGCGTTGTGATCACACACTGCGTCTAACGTGATTTACATCCCATATTCGACCTCTGGAGACTTCAAAGCCTGGGCGAAAGGGGGATTAAGTAGAGGAGCTGGGGCCAGGGGAGCCGGGGGGTGGAGGCCTGGCTCACCTTTGAGCTCCCGTCATCTCCTCCCCAGTGGACCCGGGATAATCATCTCCCTTTGTGCTGCCCGGGAAAGCCGGGGTGCAAACACAGGGACCTTGTCAATATTGGTTTTTGAGAAGACTTTTTTTCTATTCTCCCATGTCTGGAGTTTTTGTACCCAAATCCCTCTGGGGCTTCCCAGTCTTCCCCTGGGAAATCGTGATCCCAGGGGTCCCTGCTAACACCAGCCATTGATTGAAATTTCACACCCACCTGTTTGCACACAAGATTTAATTTGGTTGATTCTTCATGCCCTTTTCCTGCTTAATCGTCAACCTATTGACCTTAATATTAAAAGGGGCTAAGGGCGAGGGAGAGAGAGACTACATTTCTGTAAGGGAACAAAAGCTGCCAGAGAATAAAGTAGGCAGAGCCAGCCCTGAGCTAATGAGTCCCTGCCGCACGCAGGGGCAGGACGCCCTGTGTGCTGCTCTTGGCTGGTGCCGTGCTCCTGTGTGACAGGACATGTTTCACTGACAAACCCTTTCCTTGCTGCCCTTTACAGGACCCACAAGTTTAACGTCATGAGGGATGGGAGACCACCCTGGCTGAGCCTGGGCACCTACCAGCCTGCTGGGGTTGCTTTTCCCCCCGCATCTGTGCAGGGTGAATGTGTCTTGCTGAAATGTGTCCTGTTCAATGGAAGATGCCATAGGATGGAGGAAACTTGGCTCCAGCAAAGCAGCAGCAGTGGACAGAGGTCAGGAGAATCCTGCACACCTGCACGCCATGTGCTGGCCTGTGCCTTATCTGGGTGCTGTGGTGACTCTAAAACACACATCAAAGCAGCTTAGTGCCACAGCCTGCCCCCAGGGTAATGCTGCACCCAAGTTCTGCTCCAGACCCAGTCCTGTGCACTGAGGCTGGACCAACTGTGCATCCTGTGCCTGGCACCAGCTGTGAACTAAACTGTGCATGGGCTTGCTCAGCCTCTGGGCTGGCAGTGACCGGAGCAGCTCTGTAGCATGTGTCTGTCACTGTGCAGTGGCCAGGCAGCCTCCCTGCTCTCTGGGGGTCAGACTGCTCCCATGTTTGCTCTTCATCAGAGCACAGGCAGAGGAAGGGCAGGAGAAAAGACTCTGGGTTCCCATAGAAGTTGGAGTGGGAGAAACACAGCCTCTCACAGCCCGGTTGAAGTGGGGGTGGGATTGTCCATTCCTGCTTGCTGGACCGACAGAATGCATAGAGACCTGTGGGATGCTGGGCTATGCCGGGACTGTGGGGGCAGCAGGAAGGGTTGGGTGCACCAGCAAAGGTAGGAGACAGCCTGCACAGCCCCACATGTGGAGTGTTCACACCCATGGGGACTGGCATGCAGCTGCTCCTTGCCACAGGCCTGTGTCCAGGCCAGGGTTGAGACCTCACGCAGCCAATTTGGATGGGGAAGACCCTGGGGGGCTCTGACCCCCTTCCACACATCCCCCTGTTTCACGGGATAGAGTTTTTGGAGGTTTCTGCACTTGTAGATAATCTGCCAGCTGGAAAACCGTAAAGGAAAAGGAGGACTATTTTTTACCCTGCTCTGCCTTCGCTGACATGAAACCGGAGCTGTGTGGGAGCGGGCGAGCGTGTGGCTGTGCTCACACGTGTGTGTGGTGAGCTGCCTGTGCGCCGGCCCTGGCTGGGGCCGTGCTGGGGGAGCGTGTGGGTGCGGGGGCATGTGCGCCTTCCCCAGGGGACTGGCTCGGTCTGCAGAGTGCGGTCGTGTTTATTTAATATCTGACGTCCCTTCTGTCTTCAGCGCTGACATTAATTGCCAGACAATGAGCAATGGAGCCCAGATGTTCCCTGGTGGTGGCCTCCCTTCCTTCACCAGTGTTATGTGGGTGATAAAAAAATCCAAGGGGGAGCGTTTTGGCCGCTGTTGTCCCAGGGCCATTCTAGGAGCACATGGAGGGCTTGCAGGTAAGCTAACCCAGCAGGGATGCCCACACACAGGCAGCTCCTGTCCCAGCCCCTCTGAACTGGGAGCTGGGCACAAGCAACATGGGTGTCAGGGAGCAGGGGCTGTGCAAAGTGCAGGAGGTGAAAGCAACTGGCAGATGGGCTGATCTCCAGAACCTCCCTGAGCACCTCCCTGCCCCAACTGCAGCAAAAGGCTTTTGCTGGCTGTGCCCAGCTGCCACACTGCTGGCGTGCTCCCTCGCCAACCAGAGATTAACACTGCAGCCTGTCATTTCATAAATACCCTCACCCACGAAACAAGAGACAGACATGGCCTTATCAGAGAGCCACAGTGCTGCTGGGGCCCACACACACCCAGCTGAGCACCATGCTGTGTCTCTGTGGCCGCACACAGACTCTGTATTTGCCCTTTAGAGGTGGAGCAGGGTCAGTGGAATGCTCCTGACTGGTTTGTGAGGGCTGAAACAGCTGAGCTGGGCACAGGAAGGCAGACCCCTCTCTGCCCTCACTCATCAGTAGGACATGCCACCAAGGAAGATGCTTAGGTGGTATGTGGGAGGGTAGCCTAACTTCGTGCTCTGCCAGGGGCTTAGTGTGCACCCAATGCTAATGATCAGACATCATTCTTTAGTTGGGAATGAATAATTAGAACAAATGGTCCTAGAGACTAATGTGCAGGATGGTGTTATTTTTAGAAATCATGTCTGTCGTGGTGGCATCACTTCCTAAAGGGACGCGCGTGACAGGGAGCATAACCAGCAGATCGGCCTGACCAGCAAATAACCCCTTGCACGGTTTCCATACTGCCTTTTTAAACAGGAAGGGAACATGATACAAACACTATGCGAATTATGATCTGAAAAGTTTTCCTGGCAGGTTGTCACATGAGTTGTTAGTGTCATTCTTTTACATGCACACTCAAAGCCTTTCTGCACCAGTGCCTTAACCCTCTTACCCCTCGAGAGGGCTGCCAGGTGGAGCTTTTCTTTCCCACCTTTCGGATCTGCCCTTTCTCAGGTACCTCAAGATGTGATTTCACACCAATGCCTGAGCCAGACCTTCCTATCTGCTTAATTTTGGGTGCAGCTTGAGGGGCTGGTGAGCCAGGGCAGGCAGGGAGACATGATGCCCACTGCAGCTGCCCCCTCACCCTGGGGCTGCCAGGCTGGGAAGTGGCCAAATAATCCCTCCTGTGCACCACCGCCACCTTGCCCTGGGAGCATCCTCAGCCCCTGAAACCTTGCCCAGGCCAGGCCAGGAGCGTGTGGGGGCCCACTGGAGCCAGCGGGGCTGTGTGTGTGGGCGGGGGTCCCTGCCTGAGTGTGTGCTCATCTCCTTCTGGGCTGCCTTGGCTGCGGCTCTGCGCAGAGCCCAGCTGCACTCTGGCCAGGGAACATCCGCTATGGAAACCTGGGAGGAGCTGACAATCCCCAAAGATTGGCTGCACACCCAGCCAAGCAAGAGCTGCTGGCTTCCAGCCTAATTCATTGCAAATGTGCTTCCATGTGGTTCCAATCTGGAGCCCCTGCTCCCCCCGCGCTGCCCCCCAGGGTTCGTCAGGGGCCGGGAGCAGCCGTACAGGGCAGAGCCAGCAGCAGCCCAGTGCTGGCCTGGGCACGCAGAAGCCTCCTTGGCTCCCTGGCCCCGAGATGTGCCCCCCAGCCAGTTCTCTCCTGAGTGTCACAGGGAACCTCCACCCCACCAGGGTGTGAGAGAAGTTCACAGAAAATTCCTGCTGGGGACACAATGTCCGGAATGGTCCCCACTAGCCTGCACCCTGTGGAGGGACTAACATCACTCCTCTGCCCTTAGCCCAGCCCCAGGCATCATCTTCTCATTGGGGTTTGATTTTCATCTGCCAAGGGGCTATTGGCAGGCAGCACTGGGCTGGCAGCCAGCAGTGCCCAGCATCCTAATTTAGCCTTTGCTTCACCCTCCCCAGCTGTCGTTCTGTCGTTCCTGGCTGTGGCTGCCCTCTCACTGTCCTTGGGCACAGGTGGGCTCTGTGGACACACACCCCTGTCCTGCCAGGGAGACAGGGCTTGGGGCAATAGAGAAATAAGCTGGGTCCTGCTGGCTGCTGCCAGGGCTGCTGGCAGTGCTGAGCCCCTGTACCTCTATCCTGGCTCTGCTGTGCTGCACTCATCAGCCCTTGGCAGTGCTGGGGACACAGCGTCACCCTGCTGATCCCTCTCATGATGGCTCCAGCAGTGATGTCCCAGGGCAGCGGTGGGCTCCTGGGCCCCCCTGCTCCTGCAGTTCCTTGTTGGACTTTATTTTCCCCAGAAATGTCTCCTGCAGAATCAGGGCAGCTCTCTCAGCCCCCCAGCACAGGTGTTGTGGGGACTCAGGACCAGGGAAATCCCAGTCTACACCCTGGTGCCCAGTCCCAGCACCAGCATTTCCAGGCATGTCTTCCCCTCGTGCCATGCATGCACCTCGATTTAACATCTCAAACTACTACAAACAACATATATTGACTTCAGATCTTCCACCCGAGGGTCCTTCCTTATCTTTTGGGGTCCTAACCTATGTCCTGCAATGCTCCTTCAGTGCTGCCAAGCAACTTTAAGCTCAATTTAAAATGAGTCCAGACTCAAACACCCTCTCCCCCCAAGCTCAAGCATTTGAAAGGAGATTGCATCAAAGCTTCAAAATAGTTAGTAAAAAATTGCTCATTAAACAAATTTGTGGGCCCTCTCCTCTCCCGTGTTTATAGCAGAACTAAAATGCCTGGCACAAGGTTAACCCTCAGAGCACTGAAATAAAATGGCATAAAATGAGTTCAGGTCTCCTCGGGTTTCAGGAGAAGCAGGGTGAAGCATGTGGGGGAGTGAGCAGGGCTGGGGCCAGCACCTGGAATAACATTTTTGGTGTTGGTGCAGGAGCAGAAAAGGAAATGAGCAGTCAAAGAGTGGGGAGCGCAGTGGTGGCCGAGCAGGCTGTGCTGTGATAGTCATTGCATCACCCCTCACCAAATTCAGAGCCCTCTGCAGGCAGTGCTGTGCTGGGTGGCTGCACTGCAGCGAGGGGCAGCATGGCCCTTTGGGCAGTGCCCAGAGCACTGCCAAGAGCCATGTGGCTGTTGTGGTGGAGATGAGGAGATGGGGTCATTCTGTCACCCTTTGCCTCCAGCCATCAGAGTGGGTCCAGGTGCCAATAAAGGGAAATCTCCCTTACAGAGGTTTTGGACCCTGGGAAATTAGCACCTCAGCTGAAATACAGCAGCAGCAGGGAGGACTGGGGAGGCCATGGGACGACAAGAGTGATCCCTGTTAAGGTTTTGCCACTTGCTCTCACAGCAAGGTGATGCTGGGATGAGCTTGAGTGGACCTTGCAGAGCACGGGGTGCATGGGAAACTCCAAATCTACAAGGCTGGATGCCCTCTCTCCACAAAAAGCCAAGCTAATATCTTTGACGGGACTCAGGGCTGCCATCAGTCTTGCAGGGGTAGTGTTGGGGTCTGCACTGGGGCAGTGGGTGAGAGCTGATGCCTGACACCCCGCGAGGTGTTCAGCCCTTGCTGCTCTGGAGTGCTGCTGCGCTGGAGTGCTGCTGCCCTGGTGCAGCCAAGCATTGTGCTTGTCCTTTTAAGATCAGAAAGGTTTTTGGGCTGACACCAGCTCTGGTAGGCAGAGGAAAGCATACAGCAGGGTAATTAAAGTGTAAGAGTGAGGCTGGGTTTGCCTTTAATGGCTTGCAGCTGCAAATATTTTTGTCTTCCCAAGTCCACTTGCAAGCTGTCTAGCTGTATTTCTCATCCTGGCCAATTAGATTCCCATGTGTGCTGCAGGAGTGGAAATATAGAAAGTGAATAATCCTCCAATTCTGCTCTTCGCTGCAGAGGCCTTTGAACCTCTGGCTGCTGGGGCTCCCTTCCACCCCAGCCCCATCACCACTCTGGCCACCCCTCTCCACACCACTCCTGGCTCCCCTCTTTGCAACCAAACTTCAGCAAGTCTGCTTTGGGCATCACCATGATTCATCTTCAAGCTTTTCTGATCAAAGCTAGGGGCTGTTTCTCCTCCGTCCCCACCCCCTTTTTGCCGAGCTTGACAGCAATTTTCCCTTTTGGATGCTGGTTTTCTGCCAAAAGTTCCACTCCAAAATCAAAAGGGGCAGTCCATTAATACAGGGCAGCTGTAATAAGTACACTATTGTGTTGTCTCTTCCAAGGTACCCAGGATTTTTAATAAACTGTGGGGTGTGGAGAACTGGTTGCCTGCAAGAAAGGGGAGGTAAAAGAGGAGGAAGAGGGAGCTGGCAGGAACCACAGTACCATAAAATGCAGCCCAGAGGTATGGAGCCCACGGTGCTCCTGGGCTGCGTAGTGGTGGGAACAGTGAAGGAGGCACTCGGCAGTCTCCCAGCTCCCTTCCAGCACCAGGATCAGGTATCGGTCGGGAAACGCAGCTCGCTTTGATCTCTGTGGGCTGATGAGGCTCTGTGCCAGGACCCACACTGTGGAAACAGGCTGCCTGCCCCGGCTGCCCTGCGCCGGGAGCCCGCGGCTGCCGGGGCGGCTCGCTCCAGGGCACCCATGCATCAGCTGGGAAGCAGGGAGCTTTGATAAGTGCAGTGGGGTGTAAACCTGAAACAGCCACGGCCATGAAGAGCCCAGATCCAGGTTCAGTCAGATTTGGGTCTCTCTGAGAAACGTGTTATTCTCAGCCCAGCTGGGGAAGGCCTCCAAGACCTTCCCTGTCTCATTTGCCGCAGGGGACATCAGCCAGCACCCAGTGGGGCCACATGAAAATTGCCTTGTCCAGTCAGGAGGTGTGAATGATGCCCCTCAAATCCCCAGCAACCATGGCCAAGCTGCTGGAGACAGGTGGGCAGAGCAAACCCCAGTCAGGGCTGCCACAGCAGCCAATTCAGTTGAGCACTCCTTAGTGTAAATCCCTGGAGATCCTGCCCTCTGCTCCTGTGGGGTGCAGGGATCACCCTACGGCAGGGGGGCTGAGGGCAGGGAGGCAGGTTTCTGCACCAGAGTTTCGGAGCAGCGGGGCAGAGGGGCCGACCCTACGGGCTCGCCATTGCAAGTCAAGGTGAGGACGGGCTGGGAGCAGATGGGACCTGCTCTGCTGTTGAAAGAGCGTTTCTGCTATTTATGCTAAGTGGTGGGAATGCTTCTCAAGCATTTCGGATGGCTCTGTAATGAGGCCGGCCTAAATATGCCAGCATTGTTTGTGCCGGACAATTAAAAGCTCCCCCTTGCCACATGAACGGTGTCTCTGGTGGCGGAAGGGCCCGGGAAGGCGCGGGCGAGGGCAGCCACAAAGCCCGCCTTTTGTTCCGTGCTCCTTTGAACCCGCTCAAAGCCCCCGTTTCAAGGGGTGGCTTTTGTTTCCTTTTCAGCGGGCCTGAACCCAGAGCCGCCTGTTGTTTAGCAACACAGAAATGTGACCTTAATTGACTCTGCTCTCGGGTGCACTGCGTAAATCACTTCTGGCACCCAGGGGAGTGCGTGACGTGCCCCCCTCCCTCCCCACTCCCAGTACACCCGGGGAGCATCCTCCCTCCGGCCGCTCCCGGTCCCCGGCAGAGAGGACCTTAGCTCTGCACATCCCCACATCACAAGCTGGCAGGGGAGCAGGATGAGAAGTAGGGCTGGGAATACTCCTGTCTCCATGGCAAGGGGTCTCCCATTTTCACAGGAGAGCTGATAAAACTGTTTCCCTCTGTTCTTCAAACTCTCTTTGCAAGCCAGTGCCTCCTGCTTGTGTTTGCAGTCCAGCTGAGCTGGTAAGCCTCTTCACCTACCTTCCCCGGGACTCACCGGGTTAAAGCTTATTGCAAGATAAATTAAATGATGATGATGAAAATGATTAAGTGATGAAAAGGTAACAACTCCTCCTGTGAACGTCTGACACACACTTAGCCAGACGACTTATTTGTAGAATACCAGGGGGCTGATACATTAACAGATATAATTTGCGGTCTCCCGAGGAGAGGTTAAGGACTGGGAGCACGGCTCCCTGGGAGCTGCCCCGTCTCTCCACCTCGCCTGCCCTGGCCTTAATCAAGCGATCATCTCAGCCCGTGCCTCGCTGGCCCCCTCTCTTCTTTCAATGGGGAAAAATTTGCAGACAAATTCCTGCCAGCGGGACGTGTGAGCTCTCCTGGGTGGTGGGATAAAGATACCTGTCACCTCCACCCGGCCCCGCCGCCGGCTCATGCTGGGAGCGTCGCTGAAGGAGCACCATGCTGATACCCTTATTTGATTACGCCTCTTCATGCCTTCCTCTGTGCAGGAAGAGCTATTCAACAGTGGCACCGCTGCGTTCCCAGCACGGGCTGGCCCCGCTGCTGCCCTTTTGTTAGCCCCACTGGCAGCACGCCGGGCATCAGGGCTGCACGCGGGGTCCCACATCACTGCCTCGGGCCAGGGCTCTTCCCAATGCTTTACAACAAGGCCTTGGCCAGGCTGTTGATTTTTAACCAGAAAAAATGCAAAAATGACGGTATAATAAGACCTAAACAGAAATATGAATGGCTCCATGAGATAAGGGCTCTGTTCCTCCATCAGCTTCACTGTGCTTTTGGCATGATGGAGATGCAGCTGCTCAGTACCTGTTAGCTGTGTCCACTGGGAGATCCCAGGGGCATATTATCAGGATCAACTCTGGGTGCTGCTAGCTGCTGGGTGATCCAGCTCCTCTGTGGCCTCAGGAGGTTTTGGTCAGGTGTGTGAGCTTGCAGAGAGGGATCAATTGTCCCTCTGCTCAGGAGCTGGAAGATCAGCACCCGGAGATCCCTTGGGCACCAAAAGCTGCAATCTCAATGCAAACACCATTTTGTAGATTCCCTGGCTAGAACCGTGCACCCCATGTAACATTATCTGCTGCTCCTGAACAGTGCCACATGTTCTCTTGCCTTGTCCCAAGGGCCAGTGGTGGCTACCTCACCACACGAGATGTGCCCTCTGCAGCCCAAGCAGAGGGCATTCAAAGCTGTCCCAGCTCTGAGCCGTTCTGCCATCCCCAAAAGTTTCTTGTACCTTATGTTAAGGTAAAATACATTGCTTCAGGTGATACTGAGGCGTGAGTTCCCACAGCAGACTGGGGAAGGCAGCCTGTGTTCCTTCCTCACCTTCTGGAGTTAATCACCTGGACTGCAGGAAATGTGGAGCAATTGGCCCTTGTTTTGCCTTTCTCTGCTAGATTAAAGAGCTCTTAAGTACGTGGTTTGTTATTTCTGCCAGGATACTTGTGCACCAAGGTCCTTGTGACTGTAATCAAGCTGCCTCTTGATCTTCTTCCTGATAAACTAAGTAGGCTGAGTGTCCTGTCTGCCTCCATCGGAAACGTCCTCAGCCCTTGTCTTGCTCTCCTGAGGTTTCTCTGCAGGCTCTCTAGGTTGGGCACAGCCTGCTTTGGCGATGGCTTCAAGTGTGTCAGGATTAGACCCCTGGGTGTAAAGTCACTCTCCTGTGTCAGCTCCTCCAAGACAGTCCGTAAGTCTTGCAAAGCCAGTGGTGGAAGGAACAAATAAGGAACAAACAAGTAACAAACAAACAAGTAAGAAACAAACAAACAAAAGGCTGCACATACCTCCCTGCCTGCACAGCTGCAAATCCTCCCATGAAGCCTGAACACTCTGGGCATCTGCCCCTTTTCTCCTTCTACACACCAAAGTTTACTCTGAGCATAATCCCCCCATCAAACCTCCCTTCAGTGAGTTCTGCTCTGCCGGGCAGGAGGAAGGCTCTGGGGAGCTGGCCTGCAATGAGTGCGGTTGGGGCTGAGTATCTCAGCAAGTGAGGAGCCTCTCCAAGCTGTCAGGGAGGGAACAGTGAAGGCCAGCCCTTACCTGGGTATCACATCCATTCCATGATCCCCAACACAGCTTCAGGCTCTCAGAGAAACCCGATGGTTCTGGTCCTGATTGCTACCTCTTTCTTTACCTTAGCAGCAGATGGACCTACACATGGCTGGCTGGAGAGTTCAGCAAGGATGACATCTGGGACCTCGGATACAAAGTGTCACCTGCAAGAGTCCAGTCCCTTGAGCCATAGTGCAAGCAGCACCTGTGTTCTTTGGCGGCTTCACAGCCACGGTGCAAAGTCCCAATGGGCCAAATCATCACTGTGTTTGTAAAATGATAAAATGACATTCGAACACTTTAAATTAAAGTAATCTTCAGCACCTTGCTTTTGACTGAAATACCCCCATATTGCAGGTGTTTCATAGATTGGGGCTGGCTCCTGTTATCAAGCACTTCCTGCCCTGCAGGGAGCATTTCCCAGTCCCTGGTGCTGAGCTGTCCCTGCCAACCTGTGCATGCTCACTGCCCCAGCCAAAAAGTGGCATTTGCTGGACTCAGGTCACTGCCCCCAGTAAAGGAGCTTGCAGCCAAGCCCCCGCAGCATGTCCTGCCACCGGCACCTCCTGAAAGGGACCTTCCACTGCAGCCCCAGCCCATTGTCCAGAGGGATAATTGGAGGGAGAAGTGAAACGGGGCTGTAATGAATTCTGCAGCTATTCAACAGGGCCAGGAGGCAGAAAGCTCGCTGCTCCTGACAAAGTGCTGAGGCTGCTACTTCCATTCTGCGTCCGGAGGGGAGGTCTCTGGAGGGCAACTCACTATTGAGGAGGCTCTGGGGTTGAAACAACACCAGGCATCTGAAGTTTTACTCTTTCTGTGCGAATGAGCTCTGACGTGACTGCAACGGGGTCCTTCCCTGCGGGCTTGGCAAGGCTGCAGCTGTTGGTGCTTCCCGGCTCACACAGCAAGGTGTCAGGGTGTACCCATCGCTGTGTTCTGCTGACAACAGCCTCAACTAGGCTGCCCTTCTCCCCAGGCTGCCCTCCTCCCCAGGCTGCCCTCGTGGGCTCTGCCTGGCCAAGTATTCATTCACTCATCCCTGGGGTGCCATGCAAAACTTCCTCAGCCACAGTGACCTCAGAGACCAATAGCCACCCCAGCACCCAGGAACACAAGCACAGCCCCCCCAGACCCATGCCAGGGGCTACACTGCCCCCTTCCCATGGTTTTGGGCGTGATAGAGCAGCCCTGGAGGAGGTACCCATTTTGGGGGTGGATGGAAAATCTGTGCTCCTCTTTCCAGGCATCCTGAGGCTGTGAGGGGCTGGACGGCGAAGCGTCTGTGTGGTCCCTCCTGCGCAGGCAGAGGCCCGTGGAGGGCAGCTCCTCTCCCACACACTCCTGCCGGTAGCTGGCAGTCTCCAGACACCTTGCATCACTTTTCTCAGCCCTGCCACAGCTGCAGCCAAGCTCCTGCTGGGGTCTCACATTCAGGGTGGGGTTCCCCTTCTCAAAAGCCTCCTGGCAGCATCCAGCTGGAGGCAGGGACACTGCCAGGAGCAGTCCCCTGGGATGCTGGGCTGGCTCCGGCACACAAGCTGGGTCCATGGTGCCTGAGCCCTTGGGGAAAGCTTTCCGTCAATTTGCCAGAGCTGCAGAGGGATAGGTGGCAGAAGATATGTGCAGGGGTTGGCCTCCTGCACATGAAGCCTGGAGGGGATGAGGGAGTGCCCAGCTGCCTCCCTGGTGCAGTCAGACGCACGAGGGCAGTAAGATGATGTCGCAGGGCAGTCCCCAGGGATGCTGGCGTTGCCCCTGCCCTGAGGTGCATCAGGCTTATTTTACATCCAGATGCTCTTTAAGCAAATGCATAAGTAAACCCCTTCTCCTTCTTCCCTATTGGGACAACATAGTTTCAGACCTTGGAAGGGGATTTAGGTCTTTTGTCTCCAGCCCAGCAAACTGGGTGAACGTGAAATCAGCAAACCGCTGGCAATTACAGCCACCACAATTTTCTGCATCGGTGCCATAAACAAGTGGGAGGGGGAACCCAGAGCACAGTACCCTGAAGAGCAAGAGAAGACAAACAGGACTATATTCTAAGGTTTAGAACAGTCTGCAGACATCCCTAGGGCCCAGTGCTGTTCTTCCCAGCCCATGGTGCTCTTGTAAAACCTTTGCTCAGTGTTAACAGGAGCTTAGCAGGCTGTCTCAAGCCCCAAGGAAAGCCCTCCTGACCTTCCTGGGAAATGACTCCAGCAAGCAATAAACTGGCTCCAGTTTACTTTGAGAAGGATGTCCAATCAGGCTTTAACACAAGAGGGACAGCTCTGAGCTATGAAATGTGGCTGACACCAGAGCCATGGCTGGAGCAATCTGCAGCTGCCAGCACATGCATGGGACCAGCTGGGTCCGAGCTTCCCCTGAGAAGGATGGGAGGCCATGGACAGTCCATCCTGTCAGACCTTTTCCTGTCCTTTTTTACATGGGTGATGGTTAACCAGCCACAGCATGCTCCTCCAGATTGGCAAACACTGGGCGATAAGAGAGCCCCTCACCCCATGCATGATCTGTTGTGGGGGCGAAGATGAGAGAAGAGGGAGTGGTGGCTGTGCTGTGGGCTGACCCAGCCTGGGAGGAGCTTCCTCAAGAGGTTCTCTGTGACCCTTATGCTCACCGTGACACTTGGCTGAGCAAGCACAGTGCAGCTCTCAGCCATGCCCCTCTCCCCTTTGCCTGTTTTTGGGCTCTCATCCCACAGCCCTCATCCATTACTTCAGCAGTGTGTGGCCATGGTGGTCCAGCTCCTTGTCCTTTTGAGGACACATGACCCCACTCAGCCTATGCCCAGCACCAGACCCACTCTCAAGCCTCTGAGGGCAGCTGCCCCAAACAGGGAGCACTGCAGGCAGGGGGCTGCTCACAGGCTCTGCCTGCAGCCTGCCCACACGCAGCTGAGCCCAGCAGGGAAGGCAGTGCGCGCCAGCCCTGTCAACGAGCACAAACATCTGCTTGGAGCCTGCTCAGAAACACCAGCCCAGGCTGTCCAGCTGCCAGCCTCTCTGTTTCGAAGCACAATAAAAGCTGAAGGATGGCTGAAAGCAAATGCCCCGTGGGAAGGGAAGTGCAGAGTTCTGTACTGTGGGACACACCAGCACTGATTCCACAGAGAGGAGCGAGGCTTGGCTGCAGGGAGAAAGGAAGCATCCATCAGGCCTGTCGGAGTCCTTGCTGTGAGACCCTTGTGCAGCTGATGACCAGCCAGAGCCCTCCCAGATACAGAGCTAGGGATGAATGCTCTGATTTCCCTGTCCATTCAACATGCAGAGGACTGGTTTGGTTGGGAACACTGCTTAGTGGAATGGTTTGTTCTGGTGCATCATCATCCCAAAGCTCCTCCTTCCCTTCCAGGCTCATCATCTCCTCCAGCATCCACTGTGGTGTAGCCCTGAAGGATGTCCTGGCCCCTTTTCTGCAGCCATGCAGGTTTCCAGTATTGCTTTGCATTTACATGTTGCTGTTGAACGCCTGAGTGCAATGCACCATTTGCTCTCCCCTGCCATAAACAGGATTCATTTCACTGCTGGAACAAAGGCAGGTTGTTTTCCAGGTCCGGACACGAGCCTGTTGCTGATGGAGGCAGGGATGAGGCTCAGCCTAATACTGGAGATGCAAACAAAGCCAAATGTTTCCCAAGCCTGGCAGGATCAGCCTGTGTTGGTCTTGCTTTATAATAGTCACAGCACCAGTGAGAATGCTGCTCGGCTGGGGGGGTTGGGGGCCAGTACCACTTCCTCCGGCAGATGCCCCACATGTGTCAGCACTGCCAAATGAGATGGGGGTTTATCTGTGCCTGGGCTGCAGCAGGGATGTGAGGGCCAGAGCCAGGCAAGATACATAACTGAGGTTCGGCATGTGTCTCCATATCCTGCTCCCTCTCTTGGTACAAACGCTGTCCAGATTCCCAGTGTCAGAGAGAGAAACACCAGCCAGATTGTTTTACGGTTTTGAGAACTCATAATGTTTTCCAGAGAACAGTGCTACAGCCCATCTTCTGCAGTGGGACAAGCTGTGGGAGCCTCCAGTCATTGCTGACAGCCCTCTTGTTAAAAGGATATTCCTGTCTGAGCATTGAGGAGCCACTCTGAGGGTCACACTCACACCACCCTGCACTTTCACTGCTGGGACCAAAGCCCCTTCACAGTGGGTGGCTCCAGTGAGGCGTGGCTGCCCCCTTTGACTCCCTGGACATCCCACACTCATAAAGTCAGACAAGTTTCATTCCCTGACTCAACTGCATGTTTACTGTAACAGAGTCCAGACCTCTGGTTCCTAATTTAATCACGTGCAGTGACACAATGACAGGTCAAGCTGTGTGTTGCCAGGGAGGGACCTGAACACAGCAATCCCTGGGGTTTTATACCCCCCTAGTCTGTGCTGTATGTGCCTCTTGGTCCAATGGTGATATTTAGTCTGGGGTCTCCTCACTGTTCATTGGGCCCTGCAGAGTCTCTGGGTGATTTGCCATGTCCCTGCTGGGCTGTGCCACAGGTCCCCATGTCCTTTGTTAGGCAAAGGATTGGTGCCAGTTCATAGTTCCTGTTCTGGGGCTCCAAGCCATTTCTCCCTGTCCAGGGCACAACCTGCATCTTGCACACCAAGCTACCTGCATTAAGTATATTCCTTAACACTTCTGACCTCCTCGGCAGCAAGGAAGAGCTGACAAAACAACAGAAAAAAAGCAGGTCACCATTGGAGAGGTTCTTGTGAGGCACCCGGCGCACTCATATCCAAAGTGGCGTGGGCCATCCCAGCCCCAAGCAGGGAGCAGCCGCCTCCTGGCACAGCGTGGGAGATGTCCCCCCTGCAGGGCGGGCACGATCGCTGCTGGTCCTGGTACCAGCACAGCTGGGTGGTGTGATGGCAGCCAACAGCCCAGGGATGCTGTGAGACCCCCACCCGGGGGGAAGAACCCGGCAGAGGCCCCAGTCCAGGAGCAATTTTAGGGACGAGTTTTGACGAGGTGCTGTGCAGCAGCAGGCTGGATCAGACAGGCTGTTTCCTTGGTGGGGCTAGAAGGAGACGGAGAGAGAGAGAGCTTTGCAGGCAGTCACAGGGTGACCTAGCCCTGGCTCCCAGCCCCGGCTCACAGCCCCTGAGCCACCTCATGTCTCAGTCCCGCAGTGAGGCTGAGTCCCAGCCTCTGCTCTAGCAGCACTGCCTGAGCCACGCTGTTGTGCTGGCAGGCTCATTACAGCAGGTCTGCTTTTAATTAAGCAGGATGCTGCTTTTGTACAGCTGAACCCCTCAGGAGTTTGGGTACAGAGCCTTCGCCCCTGCTGCTCACCCCTGTGTGCCGGGCGGCAGGCGGGGGCAGCCGGGGCCAGGGGCTTTGGGAACATGTGCTGGGGCAGTGCGTCCCACCCACACAGGATGTTGGCTGTGTCCCCAGGGTGACAGGGCATGGTGCAGCCTGTACCATGCCCTGCGGTGTGTGTTTGCTCTCTTTGGGCCGGAAGGCAAAGCCCAGGGCTCTTATCGCGCCAGGCAGATAAGGGTTAATGCCCCAGCAGTTGTGCTGAGCTAGCTTTATTGGCAATAAACCCCTTCTGGGAGCAGCTTCCTAATCATCACAGATTACAGGTAGCCCTACCTCCATGGCTGTTCTTCAGCAACAGCACCTCTGCCCTGCCCTGCTCCAAACTCCCCTTGGCAAACACACCAGGAGCAGGTCCCTTCCAACCCTGCACCCCTTCAGGGCCACACAGCCCCCTTGTAACCCTCACTATAGTGCTGGCACAAAGGACACGTGCCCCCAGCCTGCTCCCAGTGCTCAGTGTGGATGCTGGTGCAGGGCTGAGCCATGGCTGTACAGGAAAACAGTCCAGAGGCTATGGCCTGTGCGAATCATATCACTGTCCTTGGATATCTGCAAGGCACTGGAACAGGGAGCTGGTACCCCTGGGGTACAGCTCTGCTTGAGCAGAGATGTCAGAAATCACTCCTGGTGCAGAGGCTGGGAAGGGGAGAAGATTATCCCAGCCGTTCCCAGCACCAGCTGATGGCATGGCCACAAATGTTTAATAAATGGGAGTGGAGTCATTTGTCTGGGCTGATCCCCTCAGGAAGTCTGTGCTCCGCAAAACAAACTGGGCTTTTGTTTGACTTGTTTTAAGTAAAACACATGTCACCCCTGTAAATCACAGGTCCCCTTGCCTGCCCCAGGGGCAGCGGCAGAGCAAAGCCGGGTGCTGGCCTAGAGGTGCTGGTGCAAGCCAGAGCCACGGGCTGGCAAGTCTGGTCCCACCATCAGGCTGTGTGTCCCAGCCGGAAGCCACGGGGCTGGAGCACCCCGGCCCCCGCAGCACACAGCCACCCCATCCTGCTTGCGTGCAGCCCCAGGCAGGTTTGCGGTGCTGGTCCCGGGGGACTCTCGTCCCGGCTCCCCCAAATCCCAACCCGGCTGCCAGAACACTTTTTCACCACCCCGCGCTCCCTGCGGGCCTGACGCCCGGATGCCCGCCCAAGGTCAGCCGTCGGCCGCGGGGCCTTGGCACGAGCGCGGCCGATGGCCGGGGACAGCCGGCCGGGGGCTGTGCCGCCGCGGGGTCTCGGCCGCGGCGTGCGGGNTCCCGCGCTCCCCACACCGCTGGCAGCCCGCCACCGCGCCGGGGGTTCGCTCCTTTCTCACGACCTCTCAGGTTCCTGAGCTCATCTGGGAGCTATTCATTTCCTGCCAGAAAACAGCCTTGCCTGCTAAAAAAACCACCTTGGCCGCAGAGCGGCCCAGGGCTTGGTACGAGGGCTCTCCCGGCTTAAATCATAAAGCTCCGGCTGTCTGGCTGGAATCAAAGGCAGGGCGGGCGTGGGGGGGGGGCGCGGGGGCCTGTGCCATATGGTAGCACTTAAGAGCCAAGGAGGAAGCAAGGAGGGGCTTTTGCACCGCTCGCAAGGAGTGTGGGAAAAGTTAATTGACTTTAATGACAGGTTTCCCGGGACGGCAGCAGCAGCAGATGGAACGGAGCTGCGGGGATGCGAAGGGCAGCCGGAGCTGTAAAGTCCGTGGTGGGTGGGGGGCAAGGTATGGTGCTGGGGGAGACAGGAAGAGCCCCCTGCCCATGGACCCCCATGCAGGTGCGCTGCAGGCAGCAACTGGAGCACTGCTCCTTCCAGTTCAGCACCCTCCGGGCTGCAAATGCAGCCACAGGATTGGGGCAAAGTGCTGACCAACCCAGGAGTGGTCGTGAGAGGGAGAGATGTGCCTCCAGCCCTTCCCAGGGTCCTCTCTGCTGGCAGGCAGGGCTCAGCAAGGTGCCCAAGGAAGCCTACAGGAGCTGCATCCCATCTGGCAGCACTAAGCTCAGTCCCTTTTCCTACCTGTTCTACACAATCCCTGTACAGGGTCATAAGCTCAGTGCCTTCTCTGGCACTCCCCATCCTTCCCTTACCCTTGCCTGCTCACCCCATAGCATCAGTTTAAAGGCAGTTGCTGTACCTGAAGGAGAATTCCCACACACAATGATTCACAGACCCAGAGCCTACATTTGTCATCCCAATTTGTCACGGGCTCAGTGAACTGGCACCAAGAGCACAGCTCTTGGGAATTGCTCTGATCCCCTTAAAGCTCACAAACTCAAGCAGATCTCCCATGTCAACAGGCTGTGGGATAGAGTAAACACAGAAAGCTTTGGAGAAACCGGTCCAAGCATGCCATATCTGCTTTATACTAGGCTATTTAAACTCCATTAGCAAATAGGTTCATCTTGTCTTTCACTCCTGGATCTGCTCTATGTTCTCCATTAGCCTACAGCAAAGTCTCTTTTTTCTAATGTGCTTTCCAAACCAACTGCTTCAGCAGAAAAGGAAGACTCTGCTCAGCTGGAACAGCATTCACTCTTATAGGTGATGCATTACTGGTCTACATCAGCTCCACACAAGCCATCCAGCAACAGGAGTTGGTCTGATGCAATTCCGAGACAGGTCGTGTGAGCACTTCTCTGATCACAAGGTGTGCTCAGTCCTACCCTCAGTACTTCCAGTGCTGAAAGGTGACACTGGCTGGTGGAAGGGAAGGAAAGCTCAACCTGTACAGCTACACACCTGCCTTTGCACAGCAAATCTGATATTCCCAAGCCTTGCACACAAAACCTGGCTGTGAGATGCCTCTGTGAGAGTGGCAATGCAGGCAGGCCAGCAAGGTGTTAAGGAGAGAGAGAAGAGAAACCTCATCCCACTGAGATCAGTTCCTTTAAAAAAAAAAAAAAAACAACCACAAACTAACAACAACAAAAAAAAAACCCAAAAACCAAGCTGTCACCACCCACAGCCTTGTCAGTACACCCTGCTAAGAGAGATATCCCAGGCACACACCACACCTCCTTCCAAAATGCATCCCAGGATGTATTTTCAGGTGAGTATGTTTCTTTACCAGGAGCAAAGCTGGGGGGACAAACCCCAGCAGGTTTAATCCATCTGGTCTCACTCTCCCCAGCTTTCATTTCCCCAGCACCTGGATACAGTCAAGCACCTGGCTGATCCAGACAAAATCCAACAAGCTTTTGCAGCAGGATTTGGACAGAAACCCCAGTGGATCCTGGCACATCTTAAAGCTGTCCGCTCTGAGTTAGAACTTGTTAAGAAGGGCCATGCAAGCTGTAACCTGAGACTGCTGCTTGCCATTATCTATGGCTCGCATCTTGCCTGGAAATGGGGCATCCCCAAGTCACAGGGGTCAGCTGCAGCTCATGATTATAGAGAGTCCTTGCAGCCCCACATCACTCCCTCAACCACGTGTTTTCCATATAACAGCAGAGGAAATGCCCAACTCTATCAAAACCACATGCAAAGCATTAATCATCAAGCAGAGCTTGGCTGGTGCTCCGGGTTGGGAACAGCTCTATGCTTTTAAGTCCAGGTGGAGGTGGTGCCCAGCGCCTGCTGCAGCGTGTCAGCCAGGAGACAGGAGCACTCGTGTCAGGCTTGTCCTGCAGAGAGCCACTGCTTTTGTAACACGAGAAGCTGGCAGGCACGGCTCTCTCAGTCAACTGACTGGAGTCACTTGCAATTCACACTAGGCTGGGAAGCAGGCTCCTCCGGGTCCAGGGCAGGACGCTCACCTGGATAGCTCAATCAGCCCGAGGTGCCAGAACAGAGCAGAGGTGCCTCCCACAGCACACTCACCAGCTCTGCAAATACAAGCTTCTTTTAACAAGTCTGATTAATTGAGCTGCTCCCAAAGAAGCAGTAATTACATCTGCCCCAGGGCAGGGAGAGGGGCCAGGTAATTTCACAAGACAGAGGGGACAGAGGGTCTGAGTGACAGCTCCAGCCTGGCGAGCAGGACAAGGCAGCCCTGGAGCAGCAAGATCCACAGGCAGCCAGGAACTGGGCTCCCTCCTATGCACACATGCCAGAGCTCCAACTTTCTCCAAAGGCCTTCCAAAATGGAAGGGAAACTTTTATTTTAAGAGCAGTCAAAAAAAAAAACAAAAACCCAACCAAAAAACAAACCCCAAATCTTTGGTGTCACATAAGGAAGGGGAAGAACGGAAGAAAAAAAGATCTCGTGTAAAACACGAAACACTGTCAAGGGAGTGCTATGGTACAAAGGCACAATCCAATATGAACATATAATCTATGTACATCCGTGCCAGCAGCACGGGGTGCAGCACCAAGTCCAGTCCGGTGCCTGCCACCCTCACCAGGGTCTCCAGACCGAGTCGGCTGTGCCGGGCGGCGGGCCTGGCGGTGAGGCGGCAGTGGCAGCTGTGGGTGGGCCACCATACAGAGGCAGCACAGCTCCACCAGGAGCAAAGGCAGTGCTGGGGATGAGGAAGGCAAACTGCCCATCGGAGGCCGGCAGCAGCTGAAAGCCACCGTACACCTTGGCTGCATCCGCACCCGGCTTGCAGGGCATGCCCGGGAGTGGCCCCGCGCCACTGCCTGGAGGAACCAGGGGTGGCCCAAAGGCTGCGGCTGGCGGCAGCGGGGGCGGCGGGGGGGGCGCAGGGTAGTTCATGGTGTTGATCTGGGTCATGCAGCTGGCCAGGTGGCCCAGGAGCCGGGTGCGCACCTCAGTGTTGACGCCCTCGCAGGTGGAGAGGAACCGCGTCACCTCGTTCATGCACTCGCTGAAGCCGGCTCGGTACTTGCCCAGTACTGTGGGGTCTGTGCTCAGGGCAGCTGCGGGAGGAGAGAGGGACACGGCGGTCAGCAGGCTCCACAGGGAACGGGGGTGCACAGCCCACCAGCACTGTATCCTACAGCCCCTCTCAGGCAGGAATCCAGGTGGGGAAAGCAGCCCCTCTGGCATTTATGTCTTGTGTTCCCAGATGCCAAGAATTTGGATGGAGAGCACAGCCCCTCTGCTACCAAGTCCACCAGCACCAGGAACTCAGGTGGGGAACAAACAATTCCCAAGAATCTCCCTATGTCCCATATACTGGGGACCCAGGTTGGAAACACAGTCCCTCCAGTGGCTGTTGTACCTCTCGCACCCCAAAAACAGATCCATGTGGGGAGCACAGCTCTCCTAGCAGGGGGAACTCAAGATGGGACTGCAGCCATCCCAGTGCCCTCCAATATCAGGGAAGCATAAAGAACACAGTGACCTCCTAGCATCTCTTTATTGGCAATACAAGCACAGCGCGTAATGCCCCTCACCACACCCCAGTAGCAAGGATGGAGCACTGTATCCCCCATAACTCTCCAGTACACAGGATACGGTTGCAGAGCCACTGGCTCCTGGCACCAGGAATACAGAGGTATAGAATACAGTACCCTCCCTCCATCACTCCTCGGGGATGCAGGTGCAGAGCCTGGTGCTCCTGCCACCCTCTCTACTGAGCATGCAGGCAGAGTATGTGATGCCCTCAGCTACCGGGTCGCAGGCAGCGCCATCCCAGCTCCCGCTCTCCGGTTGCCCCCCGGGACTCACCAGTCATCTGGGCTCGCTGGAGGCTCCGCAGGTGCTTGACGGTCATCTCCAGGATGTCGGCCTTCTCCAGCTTAGAGTGCCGGGAGCTCTGCGGGAACAGGCGGGGCTGAGACCGGGCCCGGCAGCGCCGTTTTCCCCCGCACCCCCCGCCCCAGACCCCCTGCGCT